>CM067587.1:0-330000 GCA_034336665.1 Luscinia megarhynchos
CTTCCCAGTTTTCTGAACAGGGAACTGATCCTGACTCAGCCCCGAAGCTGGGCTCAGAATTTCTGGCTCTCTCAGCCTCAGCCACCACTGGGATATGTACACTGGAATCTCTCTGAGCATGAGGAATGGAAAAAGTGCTCAGCAAAGATTAAGTTGCAGGAAATTTGCTGAGTAACAAAACCACAGGATGGTTCCTGTGATAAAACTCCTCCCAGAGGCTGCATGGAAGTGTCGCAGCCAGACCTTGCCTGATTTCCCAGCCTCAAAACACCCCAGGACCTCCAAAAATTGGGAGGCAACGTGGAGAGGAGCAGGAGTAGAGCAAGATGTCTGGAGAACATCTGGACAGAGGCTGGACCAGAGGTGGACATCAGCCCTCCATCACCAGATTTCCATGGTAAAAAGAGATCCGTGGCAACGTCTTTCACCCCGGCTGCAAATCCACTCGGCGGAGCTGCTCTGAAAACTGCCCTAAAACCACCTAAAAACCACCCAAAATCTCCTTCCCAAGGGACAAGGAGCAGCTGGTACTTACTGGTTTGGTGGAGGAGCATGAGCGTGGTGAGAAGCGGGCTCCAAAATTCGTCCATGGGTATCTGGGGCACAGGGAAGATTCAGAGCACCGGATGCACCAAAAATGAGTGAAACGAAGAGGAGGAGCACGGCATCTGTGAGGCTTAGAATTGTGGGTGGAGCATAAAACTTGTGGTTTAAGATAAACCCTGACACATGATGGGTGCGTGGAAACTTGCGATCAAAACTTGAGGTGTTTAAAAAGAAAAAAACCCTCATTTTTTAAGCAGAGGTGAGGAAAGTTGAGGTGTTTAAAAAAAAAAAATCCGTTTTCGAAGTAAAGATGAGGAAATGAGGCGTTAAAAAAAACCAGACCAACAAACAACCCAATTTCCAAGGAAAGGTGAGGAGAGTTGAGGTGTTCCAAAAAAATCCAACTCCGTGTCCCAAGCAAATGAGGGAAGTTGAGATTTTTAAAAAACCAACTCCGTTTTCAATGAAAGGTGGGCAGGGCAGATGGACCAAGACTGTCATGGTGGTCACGCGTGACAAATGCCTCAGGGGCTCCGTGGGGACCAGCCTCAATTCCCTCAGCCTCGGCCATAAAGGAATCCTTCAATCCTCCCCCAAAACCATCCCCTGGACACAGGACAGTGAGAATTTTGGGAAAGCAGCACTCCCCAAATCCGAGTTATTCTGGGAATGATATATGGAGACGCCTCTGAAAGTCACATGAGGTGAAATTTTGGGGTCAAGGGAAGTGAGCTGGGACAGATGGAGAAAAAAATCCTAAAAATAACTCCAGTTCTGCTGTCCCAGTGAGGAACTGGGAGCTGCTGGGCCAGACTTGTTTGGGTTGGGAGGGACGTTAAAGAAAACATTTTGGGGCTGGAAAGAGAATTTGGGGTCCGGATTGATGAGACTTTTGGGGCTGGAATGAGAATGTGGGGTTTGGAATGAGGAGGATTTTGGGCTGGAAAGGGGATTTGGGGTCTGGAATGAGGAGGATTTTGGGATTGGAAAGGGCATTTTGGGATGTTCCTCCCCAAAGTTCCCAGCCCTGCTGAGGTGTCCAAGCTGTCCCCAAGTGTCCCTGCACCCCTGGGGCTGCTCCAGGGGGGCTGCTCGGAGATGTCCCCACGCCGGAGGCGCCGGATTGGGAGTGAGATGCAGAGGGCAGGAGGGACGTGGGAATTTGGGAATTCCAGGCAGTAATGGTGGCAGGCACAGGGTGGGATTATTGGGGTGTCTGTTATTTCAAAATCCTGCGGGTTTTTGAGGTGTCACCTGCCCCTGGGACATCAGACGAGTGTCCCCTCCCAGCTGGGGGGGCTCTGGGGAGGCTGCCTAAGGCTGAGGGCATTTTCTGGTAACTGCAGCAGAAACGCCCCCACAATTGCCACAATTGTCACATCATGATGAGGTGACAGTCACAAATGACACGATCCGGGAGGCGAAAGTTGAAATAATTTCTTACCCGCAATTTCCGGGATCTGCAGAATCCCGGAATTTATGGGGTTGGGAAAGAGCTCCGAGGTCATGGAGTCCGATCTGTGGCCACTCCTCACCTTGGCCACCTCCAGTGGTGGCCAATTTTTGGCACCTGTCCCCTGATTTTGGGGCTGGGATCCCCAAATTTCTGCTGGGAACCCACCCAGTTCCAGCAGCACAGCACAAATCCCTCTCCCAAAATCAAAACCCTGCAAAAACACATCAAAGTCTCCACATCTTTTTCCCTCCGAGCTATCCCAAAATCCCAGATCCTAAATCCAGGGATTTGGTGGGGCTGAGTTGTTTTTTTGGGGTGGGGGGAAGTGCTGGGACATTTAAAAGGTCTCAGAAGTTGGAGGGGGAAGGGAGCAGATGTAGAAACCACAGTGAAGTTTTGGTAGGTGTAAAGTCTCACTTCAACTTCCTGGGGTTATTTCTTGTTCTTTTCAGCCAAGAAACGGAAGCTTTGCAAGATTCAAAACACGGCAGAAACAGGCTATAAAAAACCATATTTATTACTTAATATTGTCCCAAAGAATTTTTTTTGAACATATGTTTTCCACATCCAGAAGGGACCAGTTTGGAACCACCCATCCCTGGAGGTGTCCGAGGAACGCCCTGGACGTTGGTCTGGGTGACCAGGGTTGGTTCCCAGCTGGAATTGATAGCCCTGGAAGGCTTTTCCAGCTTCAGGAATTCCAGAATTCCATGGAAAAAAACCCTTGCGAGTCTCCCTGAGCCCGTGTGGGAGTCCCTGCAGAGTTTTGTTCAGTAGCTCAGCGGGAGAGAGTGGGGAAAGGAGCCTGAATCCCAGGGAGCTGCCAAAAACCAGGATCAAAATTCCAAAAGGCTCTGAATCCTTGCCGAGATTCCAAACTGTGACTGCTGGGAAGGAAACTGCAGCAGAAGCGATGAGGAGGGAAAGATCTAGGTCTGGAGTGGGATCAAGGGTGTTGGAGCTGTTCTGGAGACAGTCCAGAGTCACATTGTGGGGGTCTGTCTGACCTTAAAACAGGTCCAGGTCCTTCTAAACCAGGTCCAGGTCATTCTAGACCAGTTCTAGGTACTTTAAATGAGATTCAAATTATTCTGAACCAGCTTCAGACCCTTTAAACCACGCCCAGGTTATTCTCGACCAGTTTAGGCACTTTAAAACATATTCAAATGATTCTAGACCAGGTCCAAATCCTCTAAACCAGTTCCAGGTCTTTCTAGACCAGCTCCAGACCGGTCGCGGTGCCATTTCCTGCTGTTCCATTTTCAGCCTGCAACACCAAAAGGACACAGACTTGGTTTGGGATCTTGGGAGCCGATCCCACCCTCACAGGGAGATTCCTGGATTTGTTTTAACGACCCCAACTCTGGGAGTTCCATCCCCCACCCCGGGGTGTCCCAGCTCACCTGCTCTGGGTGCTTGACCAGGGAATAAACGGTTGTGGCGGATTCCCCGTTCATTGGTTTGGCTCTAATTCCATTAGGGGCACACTGGGGGAAAAAGGATTTAAGAAATGTTTTAGGTGTTGGGAAAAAAGATCCCAAATCCAGAGATCCCTCAAAGATCCAAGTCTGGAAGTGTCACCCCATCCCAGGGCCAGGCTGGAGAATTCTGGGACAATGGGAAGTGTCTCCACCCATGGAATGGATAATTTTAATCTCCCTCCCAACTTCAAAAATTCCAGACTTTTCCTGATCTCTGCCTTTGGGGATTATTGGGGCTGGGCACGGAGTTTTGGGGCGGTTCAGATGCCCTTGTGCCACCTCCAGCTGTGGCACAACCGCTTTGAAATTCCCGAAAGGAGACGGGAATTGTCCAGCTGTCCCCACAGCGTTCCCAATGTGTCCCCAGGGTGTCCCCGGGGTGATCCCCGACCCCAGAGAGGACACGGACCCCCAGACTCACCTGCTGGGAAGGGCCCACCTCAGCGTACACAGTCATGTCTGAGGGCCACTGAAATGGGGGGAAAAAAGCAGAAATTTGGGAATTCGGGATGCAGAGAATCCCCCTGGAGGGAATCCGAATCTCAGCAGTTCAGGATTGGGCAAAATCTTGACCCCCAAACCCCTCGGAGCTGCTGGATTGGGAATTGCTCCTCATCCCACCCTCCCTGGGTGCTGTGGGATTGGGATGAACTTCCAGCACCAAGGACAGGGAAAATCAGAATTTTTTTTTTCTTTTGTTCTTAATTTTTGTTTAATTATTTTTCTTTAAATCCAGAATTCCAGGCTGCTTTTGGAGGGCAAAACTCGTTTATTTTTCCTTTAGCCAGGACAGACGGGTCGGGGTTCTTCAGCTTTGACCTCACATCACTGGCGATGATAACCCTGACCCTAAATGCAATTTCCCTGGCCATTCCCACCAGGAAAAAGGGCAGGGAGCTGCCCCAAAATCCCACCTGTGTCCATAGGCTTGGGTCTGCAGAGGCGGAATTTCCTCCAGCCTGGGGGAGATGCAACAGAATGAGAACCCCAAATCCGCCCCAAAATCCACACCAAATCCACACCAAATCCACCCCATCCTCGTTCTGTGCCCCCTCCCAGGTCACACCTCCTTCCCAGGAATGGTTTTCCAAGTTCACCTGTGAATTTACGGAGGAGCAGGAGGAGAACCAATAAAAGCGCCGCAACTCCAATGGTGGCTATGAGCAAGATCCTGACCCTGCTGCTGGAGAGGGAGCCTGGAAAAGGGAAAAGATCCAGTGGCAACATCCCAAAATAATCCCGGCTCTTGCTGTCATAGGGGGGCAGAGGGAATTTGGTCTTGAATCCCTCCCTGATTCCTAAGTCTCGGAGATCTCGCTCCAAGCCAGGGCAGACGTGCGAGAATCCCAGAATCCCAAAATCTCTACATCCCCACATCCCTACATCCCCACATCCCCACATCCCAAAATCCCAAAATCCCAAAATCCCACTGGTGTTGAGCAGGAAAGGAGCTCTGGAGATCTCTCAGGATGGATGACCCAGAGCAGGGGACACGGGGACACGGCCAGGTGGCTTTGGGATGGCTCCAGAGGGGGAAAAGGTGGAACTTGTTTGGGTTGGGCCTGTGGCCACCACTTTTTGTCCTGTCCCTGGGACCTCTGGGAAGAGCCCAAACATTTTCTGGGAGCTGGAGAGTGCTGGGCTCAGCCTGCCCAATTTCCTTTCCAGGCCGGACATGGAAAAGCTGCCCATGGCACTTGGGGACACTCGAGGACATTTGGGGACACTCAGGATCCCGCCTGCTGTGGCAGCTCACCGAGACCGGGAGGGTGCGTGGAGGTTTCTGGTGAGGGAAGAGAACAGGGACAGGGGTCAGAGCTGCTGCTGCATCCCGGGAAAAGCCAGAACCCCAGAGAGGAAGATCAGCCCAGCCCCCAAATTCCCAACTTTTCCTGGCTCTCAGGGGACCGGGATTAGCCCATCCCAACCTCAACATTCCCATCCCATCCCATCCCAATTCCCACCTTTCCCCTGCTCTCACCTGTGCAGAGCATGTCGGGGGTGATGATGGTGACGTTCCTGCTGCTCACAGGGTTCCGTGCCGTGCACGTCAGTGGCTCTGGCTCCTCCAAGGATTTATTCACCCACAGAACCACAGGGCCCTCCTCCCACAGCCGATCTCCCACTCTCCACATGTAGGAGACCTTCCCGAGGTCGGTGCCAGACACGGAGCAGCGCAGGGAGAAGTGGCAGCTCCCATCTGAGGAGCAGTTCTGTGCCTCGCAGGTCACTGTGGGCTCTGCCAGCTCCCCTGGGGGCACAGGGGTGTCAGAAACCTCTTTTTTATAGTGTAAAACCCCCCAAAAAACACTGAAAGCACTTACTGTACACACGGAGGATGAAGGTGGATCTTTTTTCTCCAATGGTTACAGAGTAATTCCCGTCATCCTCCAGCCTCAGCTGGGAGATGGTGAGTGCACGGCCCTTCTCGGAGACAGCAAAACGGGTTTTGAATGTTTGTTTTGAAAATAAGGTTTGAGGAGGATCCTCAAATGATGCAGTCACTATATGTATATCCTCAAAATTCCAGGCTGCTGTATCTCCACCTGTCGTGTCCTGGATGTGGAAGGTCACAGACCCACCCACGGCCCTGATCAGCTCCGTGGTGTTGCTGGCGCTCGCTGGGGAGAAAAAGTGGGGAGAGAACGTGGGGTGAGGGTGGGATGGAGGTGAGATCAAGGCGGGATTAAGATTGGATCAAAAGCTGGGATCAAGGTGGGATCAAGGTGGGATCAAGGTGGGATCAAGGCAGGATGAAGTTGCTCAACTTAGAGAACAAAGCCCATCAGGGCTGGTGCTGTTTGAAGGCAGGGGGCTCATGGAAGGGTGGGATCTCCCCATTCCACATGGGGTCACCCCATTCTGGGTGGGATCTCCCTTTCCAGGTGGGATCTCTCCATTCCAGTGGGATCCCACAAGACCCAAGATGAAAATCCTCCCACACTCCTTCAGATGCATCCCAGGACAATGTCCAAGATCCCTCTGGATCCCTCCCTCCCCCACAGTGAACACACCCTGACCTTGTGTCATGAATTCAAAGAGGAAGGAGTTGTTTTCATCATTTTTGCTACTTCCCATTTAAAAAAAAAACAAAACAAAACAGTTTTTTTTTTTCTCCCCAGTCCTGACTGGAAACAGAGTTTTTCTTCCCAGTTTTTCGAACAGGGAAATGATAGCGGCTCAGCCCTGTGGCTGAGCTCAGAATTTCTGGCTGACATGGATAACGTAATCTCTCACGAGGAAGGAAAAAATACTGGGGCAAGATAAACTTGCAGGGAATCTGATGGTTAGCGAAGCCACGGGGTAACTCACATGATATAACCTCTCTTGGAGCGTGATGGGAAGGGATGCGACTGGACCTTGCCAAATTTCCCTCTTTTCTGGCCGAAAAAACACCCCAGGACCTCCAAAAATAGGGAGGCAACATGGAGAGGAGCAGGAGTAGAGCAAGACATCTGGAGAACATCGGGACAGAGGCTGGAGCAGAGGTGGACATCAGCCCTCCATCACCAGGTTTCCATGATAACCAGAGATCCATGGCAACATCTTTCACCTCGGCTGCCGAATATTTGGCACAAATCCACCCTTTGCAGTTGCTCTGAAAACTGCCCTAAAACCACCTAAAACCACCCCAAAATCTGCTTCCCAAGGGACAAGGAGCAGCTGGCACTTACTGGTTTGGTGGAGGAGCATGAGTGTGGTGAGAAGAGGGATCCAAAATTCCTCCATGGGCATCTGGGGTCAAAGGGACCATCCAGGGCACCGGGCTTGACAAGAAATGCTCGTGAAAAGAGGAGAAGCAAGCCTGTCTGCGTAAGAGAGTTGTGGGTGGAGCAAAAAGCTGGAGGTGGTTGCGAACACCCTGCTGGTGACAATGACGATAATGACAATGATGATTCCATGAGCCACCAGCGGCGCGAAGAGCTCTGTCCGCACCTCGGGGCTGCCTGAGATGGGGAGGGGACACTGAGAGGTGGCCCCAGGGCACCCAGAGCCTTTTGTCACCTCTGTCCCCTGACCTTGGGGGTGATTTTTGTCACTTTTTCCCCCGAATTTGGGACTTATTTTCATCACCTCTATACTCTACTTTTATCACTTCACCCCCAAATTTAGAAGCTGAATTTGTCACCCTTGTCACCAGGTTTATGGTTGATTTGCTGCAGGAAACCAAAAGGGCAGGAAAAGCCACTGAGCTTTATTTGCCTTATTTGAGCTAAAAGCCCACTGGGGGCTGGATTTGGGGTCAGGACAAAAAAAGAAAACCAAACTAAAAATGTCCCTGGTGGCTTTAAGGGGGCTTGGGGGATGGAAACATTGCAAATACCCACAGAAATATCTCAAATATCCATAAAAATCTCTCACACTAAGGGGAATCCCATTAATCCAGAGAAGTATTTTGAATACTGAAGGAAATATCTCAAATATCTAGAGAAATATTGCAAATATCCAGAGAAATCTCTCAAATTCCCACCCAAATCTCTCAAATTCCCACCCAATGTCACTGCAAGACTTGGGAGTGGCGCATGAACACCAAAACACAGATTTCATCCAGAAAGAAGAAGAAGCGATTTATTGCAGGATTAGTCACATTTTTAGAGACTGGTTCACAGAACCAAGGATGGAATTAAGCTCATTGGTCCAAGGAAGGCAGCACCTCCTGTAAACGAGCTTTTACCAAAATATCACGTTCCTCACGTACTCCTCCTGTGCACAACGGCAGGTGCTGGACTTTGTTATTAATTCTTTCCCTTCTGTTTTCCTTTGAGTAGCTTGGGAAAACTCAACCTGCAGTTTTCCCTGAGTCTCACCTAGCATCCACTCTTCTAAACCAGATCCAGACTTTTGAAACCTGCTCCAGGTCCTTCTAGACAGGCTCCAGACCGATCATGGTGCCATCTTCTGCTGTTCAATCCTTCACCTGCAACACGAAAAGGACATGGGCTTGGTTTGGGATCATGGGAGCTGATCCCGCCCTCACAGGGAGATTTGTGTGTTTGTTTTAAGGACCTCAACTCCAGGGGTTCCATCTCCCCACCCGAGGATGTCCCAGCTCACCTGCTCTGGACGCTTGATCAGGGAATAAATGGCTGAGGAGGGTTCCCCGTCCGGTGGTTTGGCTCTAATTCTGTTAGGGGCGCACTGGGGGGAAAAAGGGTTTAAGAAATGTTTTAGTTGTTGGGAAAAAAGATCCCAAATGCAGAGATCCCTCAAAGATCCACCTCTGGAAGTGTCACCACATCCCAGGGCCAGGCTGGAGAGTTCTGGGTGTCCGCACCCATGGAATGGATAATTTTAATCTCCCTCCCAACTCCAAAAATCTCTTTTTTTCTCTGTTCCCTCCCTCTTGGAATTTTTGGGGTGGGCATGGAGTTTTGGGGCAGTTCAGGTGCCCTTGGGGCTCCTCCAGCTGTGGGCCAACCGGCTTGGAATTCTCAAAAGGAGACGGGGATTGTCCTGCTGTCCTCACGGTGTCCCCACGGTATCCCCCGGGTGTCCCCAGGGTGTCCCTACGGTGTCCTTGGGGTGTCCCCGACCATGGAGAGACCCCGGGGAGGACACGAACCCCCAGACTCACCTGCTGGGATAAGCCCATCTCAGCATACATGGTGTTGTGTGCAGCCTCTGAATGGGAGGAAAAAAAGCAGGAATTCGGGAATCTGGGAAGCAGAGAATCTCCCTGGAGGGAATCCCAACCTCAGGTGTTCAGGATTGAATAAAACCTTGACCCCAAAACCCGTCGTGAACTGCTGGATTGGGAACTGTTCCTCATCCCGCCCTCCCTGGGTGCTGTGGGATTGGGATGAATTTCCAGCACCAAGGACAGGGAAAATCCGCGCTTTTTGTGTGTGTGTGGTTTCTTTTGGTTTTGTTTAAATCCCAAAATTCCTGGCTGGCTTTGGGAGGGCAAAATCCATCTATTTCTCCAACTCGTGTGATCCCCTCATTTCCCATGGAACATAAGGGAGGCAGGGGGATTTAAATCCTTCAGAATTCCATTTTTGGGTCTAAATTTCCCATTGGAATTGCTGGACGTTGTTCTGGGTGGAGATTGGGCACAGCTTGGGCTTGATGGTCCTGGAGGGATTTTCCATCCTCAAGGACTCTGGAATTCTTGGCTGGGCTAACCCTGAGTCACCGAGTTGAATTTCTGGCTTTTCCGTCCTTCATTTTTCGCCAAATTCCCTCTTGTTTTCCAGGATCCTATGGCTGCACTCCCAGCTCCCTCCTGAGTGGTCTGGGATTTTTCCAGTAAAAAAAAGGGGGTGGAAATGGGGCTTCAGGAGTCTGGGATCATCCCTGGCATCAGCCAGGACAGAAGGTTCAGGGTCCTTCAGCTCCAACCCCAAACAACAACATTGCTGATGATTCCCCCGACCTTAAATTCAATTTCCTGGCTATTCCCACCAGGAAAAAGGGCAGGGAGCTGCCCTAAAGGCCCACCTGTGTCTGTACGCTGGGGTTTGAAGAGAAGGAATTTCCAGCCTGGGAGAGATGCATCAAAATCAGAACTTCATATCCACCCCAGACCTGCCCCAAATCCACCCAAAATCCACACCAAATCCACACCAAATCCACCCCATCCTCGTTCTGTGCCCCCTCCCAGGTCCCACCTCCTTCCCAGGAATGGTTTTCCACGCTCACCTGTGAATTTACGGAGGAGCAGGAGGAGAATCAATAAAAGCGCCGTGACTCCAATGGTGGCTATGAGCAAGATCGTGACCCTGCTGCTGGAGAGGGAGCCTGGAAAAGGGAGACGATCCAGTGGCAACATCCCAAAATAATCCCGGCTCTTCCTGGCATGGGGGGCAGAGGGAATTTGGTCTTGAATCCCTCCCTGATCCCTCAGTCCAGGAGAGCTCACTCCAAGCCAGGGCAGAGGTGTGAGAATCCCAGAATCCCAAAATCCCTACATCCCCACATCCCCACATCCCAAAATCCCAAAATCCCACAGGTGTTGAGCAGGAAAGGAACTCTGGAGATCTCTCAGGATGGGGTGACCCAGAGCAGGGGACACGGGGACACGGCCAGGTGGCTTTGGGATGGCTCCAGAGGGGGAAAAGGTGGAACTTGTTTGGGTTGGGCCTGTGGCCACCACTCCTTGTCCTGTCCCTGGGACCTCTGGGAAGAGCCCAAACATTTTCTGGGAGCTGGAGAGTGCTGGGCTCAGCCTGCCCAATTCCCCTTCCTGGCTGGACATGGAAAAGCTGCCCCAGGCACTTGGGGACACTTTGGGACACTTGGGGACACTCAGGAACACTCGGAGACACTCGGGATCACAGATGGCTGTGGCAGCTCACCGGGACCAAGAAGGTGTGTGGAGGTTTCTGGTGAGGGAAGAGAACAGGGACAGGGGTCAGAGCTGCTGCTGTATCCAGGGAAAAGCCAGAGCCCCAGAAAGGGAGATCAGCCCAGACCCCAAATTCCCAACATTTTCTGGCTCTTAGGGGAGCAGGATCGGCTCAATTCAACCTAAAATACCAACCCCAAATCCCAACCTTTTCCTTGGCTTTCAGGGGAGTGGGATCAGCCCATCTCATCCCATCCCATCCCCAAATTCCCCAAATTTTTCTGGTTCTCAGGTGACCGGGATTAGCCCATCCCAACCTCTATATTCCCATCCCATCCCATCCCAAATTCCCACCTTTCCCCTGCTCTCACCTGTGCAGAGCATGCCAGGGTTGGTGACAGCGATGCTCCTGCTGCTCACAGGGTTCCGTGCCGTGCACATCAGTGGCTCTGGCTCTTCCAAGGAGGATTTATTCACCAACACCACCATGGGACCCTCCTCCCACGGCCGATCTTTCAGTCTCCAGATGTAGGAGACCTTCCCGAGGTCAGTGCCAGACACGGAGCAGCGCAGGCAGTAGTGACAGCTCCCATCTGAGGAACAGTTCCGTGCCTCGCAGGTCACTGTGGGCTCTGCCAGCTCCCCTGGGGCACAGGGGTGTCAGAAACCTCTTTTTATAGTGTAAAACCCCCCAAAAAACACTGAAAGCACTTACTGTACACATGGAGGATGAAGGTAAGCGTTTTTCCATTAATCTTTACAGAGTAGGTCCCGGAATCCTGCAGTGTCAGCTGGGAGATGGTGAGCGCACGGCCCTTCTCAGAGACAGCAAAACGCTTTTTGAATTTGTCTTCAAAAGTTAAGAGTTGAGAAGGATCGTCAAATGACGCAGCCACTATGGGTTCATTCTCAATACTCCAGAGTGCATTTCCCCCTCCTCTGTCAAGGCTGTGGAAGGTCACGGACCCACCCAGGGCCCTGATCAGCTCCGTGGTGTCGCTGGTGGCTCGCTGGGGAGAGAAAGTGGGGAGAGAACGTGGGGTGAGGGTGGGAAGGAGCTTGGATGAAGATGGGATGAAAAGGTGGGCTCCAGGTGGAATGGAAGTGAAATGAAGGTCAGCTGGGGGGGATGAAGGCAGGCTGAAAATGAGATGGAGGTGGGATGGAGGTGAGTTGAAGGGGCCATGAAGATGGGATGAAGATGGGACCAAGGGATGAAGGTGGGATCAAAAGCTGGGATCAAGGTGGGATCAAGGCGGGATCAAGGTGGGATCAAGGCAGGATGAAGGTGCTGAACCCAGAGAATGAAGCCCATCAGGGCTGGGGCAGTTGAAAGGCACTCATGATCGGGTCCTGGGACCAAGGAAGCGCCTTCCCAGGCGGCTGAGGTGAGCCCCCAGAACCTCGTGGTGGCCACGTGTGAGGGACAGATCCTGGCAGGGAACTGAAAGGGGAACAGGAATGAGGAGCTGGAGACAGGAAGATGAGGAACAGTCACTCAGCAGGAGAGGGAACTCCTGGTCAGCTGCTGCTTGGAAGAGAATCAGGGAATCATGGAAAGGTTTGTGTTGAGATGGACCTTAAAATCCTCTGGTTCTGCTCCCCTAAAATCCCCAAACCTTCCACTTACCCAATGTGCACCCCCGCTCCCTCCCAGTGACCATTCCAGTGTCCCAGGTGGCTCCATCCTGGCCTTGGCCACTGCCAGGGGTGGCAAATCCGTGGAACAACCTCTGCTGGACCAGAGTGGACATCACCCCTCCATCACCAGGTTTCCATGGTAACAAGAGATCCGTGGCAGCATCTTTCACCCTGACTGCAAATCCACTCTGTGGAGCAGCTCACGCATATCCCTAAAACCACCCCAAAATCTCCTTCCCGAGGGACAAGGAGCAGCTGGCACTTACTGGCTTGGTGGAGAACAAGTGTGGTGAGAAGAGGGATCCAAAATTGATCCATGGGCATCCAGAGCACAGGGAGGATCCAGAAGCAGAAGGTGAAGCAGAAGCAATCAACAAATGAAGAGAAATGCGCCTGCGCAACTTTAACATTGTAGTTAGAGGAGATGGGCTTGTGGTTTCAAACCTCACAAACACAAAATTAGTGTATGAAGCGTAATGGGAACTTTAGGTGTTAAAACCTTTGTTTTAACACAAAGGTTAGAAAATTTAGCAAAAAACCCAATTTTTCCGAGGAAAGCGAGGTGTTTTAAAAATATATTCCATTTCCAAGCTGAGGTGGGCGTGGAAGTCGGACCAAGAGGGTCATGGTGGCCACGTGTGACAAATTACTCAGGGGCTCCTTGAGAATCAGCCTTGATTCCCTCAGCCTTGGCCATGAAGGAGCTGCTCCAGTAATGCTGAACAGGTCTGGGCCATGGTCTGTATCATATGCACCAGCCAAACTGTATTTTGTTGTTTTTCTCCGTATTTTGCTGTTTTTCCACATGCCTAGCTGTTTTCTGCATATTCCTTAGTTTATACCAGTTTTTGCAACAGGTGGATGGGATGAGCCTTTTTTAGGCATTTTTCTGTCACTTGTTGAGACTCTTCCAGGCAACTGAAACATAAATTATGCTAAATCGGGAGAGAAGAGACTAAAAAAGAGAATATTGAAATTAAAAAACCCAAAATAAAAGCGAAGTTCTGGAATGTGGCCAGTCATTGTACCTGAGGGGCTCGTGCAGGGTGCATGAACAGCATAGAGGCACCAATCAAGAAATGAGTGGACAGTACGTCTTAAAATGCGTAATTAGGCTATAAATGTATCAGTGTATAATTAGGGCTATAAATAAATAATAAATCGACTTCTGCAAAGATCCTATTGATTATTGTAGTCCTCTTTCTCCTGCACCATTCCCCCCCAGAGCCAACGCCGGACACAGGACAAGAGACAATTTTGGGAAAGCAGCACTTCCTTCAATCCGGATTACTCTGGGCAGTCACATGAAGATGTTTCATGGTGAGATGTCGGGGGAAGTGAGCTGGAACAGATGGAGCAAAAATCCTAAAAAAAAAAAAACTTTTGTTCCTCTGCCCCAGTGAGGAACTGGGAGCTGCTGGTCCAGAGTGATTTGGGTTGGGAGGAAAGTTAAGGAAAATATTTTGGGGCTGGAACGGGAATATTGGGGCTGGAACGAGGGGGATTTGGCAGTTGAAAATGCATTTTGGGGTTGGACATTCCCCCCCAAATGTCCCGGCCCTGCAGCTGCTGTGGTGTCCGGAGCCATCGCGATGTCCCCAAGTGTCACCAGCGCTCGCTGCGAAAGGAAACCAAAACCCACCAAAAAAACCCCTGGAACAATTAAAACTAATAAAAATGTATTAAAACTAATTAAAATTAGTTCCCTGCGAGCTTTGGGGCTGAGCAGTGCCACCCACCCCATGCACGGGGTGGGATGCAGGAATTTGGGAATTCCAGGGAAATTCCAGGGAACAACACTCGCACGCACAGGGTGGGATTTTGGGGTGTCTGTTATTATAAAATCCCGTGGGTTTTTGAGGTGTCACCTCCCCCTGGGACATCAGTGTCCCCTCCTGCCTGGGGGGACTCTGGGAGGGGCTACTCAAGGTTGGGGCCACTTTCCGGGAACTGCAGAAGTCACAGAAACACCCCCACAATTGTCACAATTGTCACACTATGATGAGGTGACAACTGTGACTGATACCACTCGGGAGGGGAAAGTTGAAATAATTTCTTGCCTGCCACTTCTTGAACCTGCAGAATGCCAGAATTTATGGGGTTGGGAAAGAGCTCCGAGGTCATGGAGTCCGACCTGTGGCTGCTCCTCTCCTTGGCAGCCACTCCAAACCTCCCTGGGCACTTGCAGGGCTCCTCCCTGATGGAATTTGGGTTTTTTCCACCAATTCAGAGCCACAAGAATGAGCCTGACCTGCCCTTCCCTGGGCAAAAACTTTAGATTCTCTTCCCCCGAAATCCAGGTCAGACCTGGGAAACTCCTCCAGAATCCAATTCCAAAACATTTTTAAAAAGTTATTCCAAGTTTATTTTCTTTTTCCCTTTGCCACAATCTGCGAGCTTGGACCTGTGGACACCTGAGATAATCTGGGATTATAAAATCCCTCGGATCAGTGAGAAAGGATGGGAATGGGAAAGTTTGGTGGGGACGTGGCTCCTCCCACAGAGGGGTCCCCAAAATTTCTTCCTCCTTAGGCCAAAACCTGGCGGATTTGGGGTTTTTAACAAATCCCAGAGCTCAAAATCAGAAACAACTTCTCTTAGAATTCCCTGTGAGCTCCATCTGGAAATCGGGACTGGGATGAGGTTGGAGTCCAAATCCCGACACTCTTCCTGAGGCTGAAGGGCAGGAATGACCATTCCCAGGGTCTCAGGTGACCATTCCCGGGGTCAGAGATGTGGGAATGACCATTCCTGGGGTCACAGGTCTGGGAATGATCATTCCCAAAGTCACAGGAGTGGGAATGACCATTCCTGGGGTCAGAGATGAGGGAATGACCATTCCTGGGGTCAGAGATGTGGGAATGACCATTCCCGTTGGGATCCTCCAGCATTCCCAGCTCCGAGGCGCATCCAGAGCCTCTCTCCCTTCTCGCACTGCTCCAGGATCCTGCTGGAATTCCTCAGCCACAGCCAGGGCAGGTTCCTCACCAATGTCCAGCCCTCACTTGACCATCCCACACCGCTCCGGCCACCACGCCGGACACTCCGGAGAGTTCTGCCCCCGATTCCTCTGGGGTCACTCAGGGATTCCCAAAGGATTCCCCAGGGATCAGCGGATCCCAGGAGAGGCTCAGGCCACGGGAAGAGTCACACTGGCATAAACCGTGGTGGTGTCCTTGGAGGGGACAAAATTTGGGGGTCAGAGAGGTGGCCTGGCCAGGGGATGCCCCACAGGAGGGGGTTGGGGACAGTCCCTCTTACCTGGGGGTGTCCCTGTGGGGTTGGGGACGCTGCTGGGGACCGGGGGGCTCCGTCGGTGGCCGTGAGGGGTGGCCCGGTGGCCGCGGCGTAGATGGTGGTGCATGAGCCAGGGGTGGCGTTGGGGACGGTCCCTTTGGGCTTCTGAGGGAGAGGACAAAAGGTGGGCAGCGATCTGAGACACCTGGGGGGCACCTGAGGGGTCTTGGGGGGCACCTAAGTGTCCCCAAGATGTCCCTCAGGGCCACTCCTGTGCTGCCACCACGTTTTCCTGCCAGGTCTGTGCCCAGCGGAGTTGGAAAAGTGGGAAAATCCTGGAGTTTGTCCCCAAACCTACCATGGGACTTTCCCAAATTCCCAAATTCCTGCTGACCAGGGGCAGAAGGGATGGCTGAGCCCGTGCTCCCCACAATGTCATCCTCTCCCTTTTCTCCCCTTTTATTCCCTCATTTTCTGCCTATTTTCGCCTTTCCTTCCTTTCTCCCCCACTTTTCTCCCTTTTCACCCATTTTCCCCCATTTTTCCCACTCACCTGCACCTGGGCATAGATGGTGGCGCTGGTGGCACCATCCGGAGTGACCGGGGAGGGGACCTGGTAACCTGTGAGGGGGTCAGGTGACAAATCCTGAGATTATCCAGGTTGGAAAAGAATTCCAAGGTCACTGAGTCCGACCTGTGTCGTTCCCCTCTTGGTCATCGCAAGGAATCTCGAGGAATTCCTTGGACACCTCCAGAGGTGGCCACTCCGAACATCCCTGGGCAGACCCTTCCAAGGTCTGGTCACAATTTCCAGGAGGAATTTTCCCAAATTTCCCAACCTTGGCCCATCTTGAGGCCGTTTCCTCTTGTCCTGTCCTGTCCCCTGGGATCAGATACCAAATTTCCCCTGGAAGATCTCGAAATTCTCCCTGGATCCCCCTTTCCTTCCCTCAGGTCCCTGAGGAATTCTCCTTTGCGGATTCTCTCTTCAAAAACTCATTCCTGGTCAGGGATGAGCTGGGAGAGGATTCCAAAGATCCCAATCCAAATTCCGTCCACATCCCCTCAGGATGGGATTCTGAGGATTTTTTGGAGGATTTTTGCCTCATTTGGTCATTTCTGGGAATTTGTCTCCATCCAGAAAACGGGAAGAGACACTGCACTCTCCAATTTTTGGGTTGAGATCATCCAATTCCCATTGGGATCATGGGAGATGCTCATGGACACACATCCCATGGGAAAAAAATCTGTGGGAAAGTCCATTTTTATATTTTGATTTTTTTTTATATTTCCGTTTACTTTTTAAGCCATTTTTTCCCCCTACTTTTTACACTTGGAGGAAAAACTCAGTTTTCCTCCTTCCCAAGGGTCGGAATAATCCATTCCAAGGTTTCCAGTTCTTCCAGGAAGAATTTTTTTCTGGAAATGGCACTCAGACCTTGGAAGGGACGTTTGGAGTCACCATCCTTGGAGGTGTCCAAGGAACCACCGGACATCGAGTGACGGGATGGGGACTGGTCACAGCTCGGACTTGATGACCTCGGAATTCTTTCCCAATCTCTGGGATTTTGGGATTCAGCCCTTAGGGTCCCCCTCCCCCAACTCCAGGACCCCCCAAACTCACGTTTGGCCAAGTGGGTGGCCCTGAGGGTGACGATGGCCACGATGACGATGAGGATGACACCGAGAGCCACCAGCAGCACGAGGAGCTCTGTCCTCACCCCGGGGACACCTGGGACAGGAGGGGACACTGGGAGGTGGCACCAGGGCACCCAGAGCATTTCGTCACCTCATCACCTGATTTTGGGGCTGATCTTTGTTACCTGTCACCTGATTTTGAGGCTGATTTTCGTCACCTGATTTTTGGGGCTGATTTTTTATCACTGGGGCTGGTTTCCATAATTTTGTCCTCTGACTTTGGGGGCTGATTTCTGTCACCATGGTGCCCTAATTTTGATCTGAATTTTGTCTCTTCACTACCTTATTCGGAGCATGAATTTGTCCCCCTGTCACCTGATGTGGGGTTGATTTGCTGCAGGAAACCAAGGGGAGGAAACGCCTCCGAGCTCTCTTTGTTTGCCTTATTTGAGCTAAAAACCTGCTGGGGGCTGGATTTGGGGTCAGAAAAAAACCAACCCCAACTAAAAATGTCCCTGGTGGCTTTAAGGGGGGTTGAGGGATGGAAATAAATATTTCAAATATCGATAGAAATATCTCCAACATCCATAAAAATCTCTCATCCAAAGGTGGATCCCATTAATCCAGAGAAATATCTCAAATATCCAGAGAAATTTCTAAAATTTCCACTCAAAATTCTCAAATTTCCACCCAAATTCATCAAATTCCCACCCTGCCCTGACAGCACCAGGACATCTCCAGAGCTCCCTTCTCACCCCACAATCCTGGAATTCTGGGATCCTGAGATTCTGTGATTCCAAAATTCTGGAATTCTGGGATCCTGAGATTCCTGGATTCTGGGGTTCTGGGATTCTTGATTTCCAAAATTCTGTGATTCTGGGGTTCTAGGATTCTGGGATTTGGTGATTATGGTATTCTGGGGTTCTGGGATTCCATGATTCTGGGATTTTGAGGTTCTGAGATTCCAGGATTCTGGGATTCAATGATTCTGGGATTTGGAGGTTCTGGGATTCCATGATTCCGGGATTCTGGGATTTGGAGGATCTGGGATTCCAGGATTCTGGGATTCTGAGATTCCAGAATTCCAGGACGTACCCCGCTGCTCAGAGCCACACTGGGAAGAGTCGAAGGCCACGTCGCGGCTGCTGACGCGATTCCTGGCGGTGCAGACGCAGCGGACGCCGGCGTTCCGTAGGGAATAGGAGACGTTCAGGACTCTGCTGTTCCCGGAGCAGATCCCCCCCGTCCCGTTATCCCAGCTGTCCCAGCTGTAGGAAACCTCATCCCCCCGCTCCGAGGTGCAGAGGAGGGAGAGGGAGCAGCTGCCGTTGGACAATTCCCGATGGAGGATCTGGATGTTGGGGTTGGCCACCGGCTCTGTGAAAAGGCAGGAATTCCAGGATTTGGTTTTCCACCTCCTTGATCACCACCTGCATCCCAGACCTGCTCCCGAAAGGCTGAGAACATCCAGAAAAAACCCCCAGGAACATCCAGGAAAATACCAGGAAATTCCATGGAAAGGCTGGGACTATCCGACAAAAAGCCAGGAAATTCCAGTAAAAAGTTGGGATCGGCCTCCACCTCTGGGAAAAAGGAGAATTAGGAATTCCAGGATTTTTTTTTGGACACTGAAGTAGGCATTTCCCACCCCCTTGACCGCCATCCACCTCCCAAACTTTCTCCCAAAATGCCAGAATTGTCCCGGAAAAAGCCAGGAACTTCCAGGAAAAGGCCAGAAACATGCAGGGAATAAGCCAAGAACATTCCGGAAAAAGGCAGGAACATTCCAGAAAAAGCTGGAAAGATCCAGGAAAAAGCCAGGAACATCCAAGAAAAAGCCAGGAACTTCCAGGAAAAGGCCCGAAATATCCAGGGAAAAACCCAGGAACATTCTGGAAAAACCCAGGAGCATTCCAGAAAAAGCCAGGAACATTCCAGAAAAAGCCGGGATCTTCCATTGCGACGATTCCCAGAGGATTTTTTTTTTTACCGAACACCTGCAGCTGGATCTGCCAGAGCTCCTCCTCTTGCTTCTTGCTGACGCTGTACTCGTAGAGCCGCTCGTCATCCCGGCTGGTGTTGAGGATTTCCAGGGAAAAATTCCCCTTGTGGAAGCGCATCCGCTCCCGCTCATACTCCGTGGCATTCCCGCCGGAAATCTTCAGCAGGATTGTCTTCTTCTGCGACCCCTCCATGGTTTTTTTCCAAGAGGCTTCCCCGAATTCCTCGGTGCGCTCCTGGAACTCGCGGGGGATTTGCAGGAGTGTCGGCTCTCCCAAAATTCCCAACTGCGTTTCCCTGGCTCCGATCCCTGGCAAGAAGAGAGGGAGAAGGGTTGAGGCTCACAGGGATCATCCTCATCCCAATCCTGGAGAAATCTGGGAATCCTGGTGAGAATTGAAGTTGGATCCAGCCTTATGACCCACGGGATCTCAGATCCAAGGAAGACATCCCAAATCCAAAGGTAAGACCCCAAATCCAAAGGAGGAAACCCAAATTCCAAAGGAGAGACCCCAAATCCAAAGGGGAAACCCCAAATTCCAAAGGAGACTCTTTCCTAACTTCAAATATTCTGGAATTTTGGGAATCTCAGCCACCTGTCAGTGCGCTCCTGTACGAATCCCACATTTTCCTTCTGGTTAAGCTGATCCCAGGTTGGGTTTTTTGCAAACAAAAAAAATAAAATTTGAGGAGTTTAATCTCCCACGCCCACGGATTTCCGTGGGAGGATTTTTCCCCAAAAACCCCCTCTGTTGTTTTTTATTCCAAGCCAATAATTCAGATTTTCCTCCATTCAGATTTTCCTCCATTCAGATTTTCCTCTATTCAGATTTTCCCTCATTTCTGGGCAAACAAATTTTGTTTTTGTAGGAAATTGTGGGAGGCAAGAAGAGGAGGAGCAGGAAGAGGAAGAGGAGGAGGAGGGGGAGGAGGAGAAAGGGGAGGAGCCAAATCTGGAGCTTCTAAAAGCAGAGAAAGGTCGCCACCCACCACTTTTCCAAAGCCTTTTTTCCATCAGTTTCACCCTGGAAAGGAAAGGAAAAAGGCAGGGAAAAGGAAAGGAAAAGGCGAAAAGGAAAAAGCGGAAAAAAGCGGAAAAAGGGAGAAAGGGAAAAGGGAAAACGAAAATGGAAAAGGAGAAGGGAAAAGGGGAACCCAAACCATCCCATGATTTTAGTCCTTGGAAATCATATCCCAGCCCGGTGATTTGAGCCAATCCGCCCAGAATCTTCCTCTGGAATTCTCAACTCCCTCTGTCGTGGAATTAACCCCTCAGGGCTCTCAAAACACTGCTAAAATTTGCCCAAATGCTTCACTTTTGTAGCCGATTTTTTCCCCATCATTTTTTAATCCCCTCCTCCCTCTGGAAGAGTTTTCGGAATGTTCCTCACACCCCACCTGGAGCACCTCGGCCCCAAAGTCTTAAATGCCCCCCAAAAAATGCCCCAAAATCCGGGAAAAACACCCCAAACCCCCCAAAATTTGGGAGGAAAACCAACTTACCCCAAAGAGCTCCGAGGGTGAAGAGCAGCTGGAGCCAATTGCCAGAGCCCATCCCAGGATCACGGAGCCTCCGCCGCTCCCAGGTTCAGAGCAGGTGCTGATGGGAGGATTTTCAGCCCCGGGCCTCGCATTTCCTGTTTTTGCTGTGAATGAGCCGAAATTTTTGCCTTTTCCTCTCGTCAATCGGAAATTATTCAAAGTGCGGGGGATTGTGCTTCACGCCCCAATAGCTGCGGAGAAAAGCAGAAAAATGGATTTGGTTTTCCACCAGAATTGCCTCATCCTGATGAGGGTCCTCAAAAGAGAAAAAACAAAAGAGGAAAAATTCCAGTTTTAAAGGAATTTCCTGGATTTTTCCAGCTCTGGGGAGGTGGAAGCTTCAAAGGATGTGGGCGGCTCCTTGGAACATCCCAAAATCTGCTCCATCCCCCCAGAAAGGTGGGAAAACCCCAAATTTCTCAGGAATATCCCAGCTTGGAGCTCCACAGGATCCACAGCGAGGAGAAGGATGGGAGGACCCCAAAAACTCACCTGGTAGAAGCCAAATCCTTGTTCTCCGTGAATTTGGGTGAATTTGGGGATGGGTTTGGTCCTTCCTGGAATGACTGGGAAAGGCAGGAAAAAAAATTCCGTCGTGGATCTGATGCTGGGAAAATCTTGACTGGTTTCAGTGGAGGAAATCCGAGAGATTTTTGCTTTTTTTCTTTCTCCAAAGTTCGTTGCTTTTCCCGATTTTCAGGGTGTGGGGCGGCAATTCCAGGTATCCTGAGGTTGGATCCAACAATCCGAGCTGTGATTGATTTATTGTGGTTCCAGGGATGGGAATTCCAGGATTTTGACCCAAACCCAATCCCAGATAATCCCAGGATCCCGCTGCTTTTCAGGTGAGCCCATCTTGGAGCTTTTGCTGCTGGTAAATGATATTTGAACAACCAAAAAACCCCGAAAAAACCCAGAAACCACCCCAAAAACCCACACGTAATATCCTGTGAGCTCCTCCTCCCTGCTGAGAAGGCACCTGATGAGGTGAAAAACCCAAAACTGTCATTTCTCAAAAATCAGACTTTTCCAGAAAAAAATATGGACGGGGAAGCACAGGATGAATTAGTCCGGAAACAACAGCAGTGGTTCCTCCTGGAAACTTCTGGAATGGGCACTTGGAAGGATTTTGGGGTGGGGAAGTCTTTGGTTTTGGGGTATTTGGGGGTATTTTGGTATTTTTTTGGGAGGAATTTTGGGGTTTGGGGGTGTTTTTAGAGGCACAAATCCCACCTGGAATTCCCATGGCAGGCTGGATTTCTCCATCGATTTCTCCACCAATCCAACCCCCACATCCCAACAGGAAGATTTTCGATCCAGAAATGGTCCAGAAAAGTAAAAAAAATCCCCCATAAAACCAGTTTTCCTCACCTGGTCTTGGCTGGGATCAGGCAGGAATAATTAATGAAGTGAAATCATCCAGGAAAAAATTCCTTTTGGGAAACATTTTTGGGAACAAGGAACAAAAAATGACAGGAAAAACCTATTTTAAGTAAAAATAATCCTAAATTCTTTCTTTTCCCCGTCAACTCCTTCTGAAATTTTCTGGCTGGAAAACTGAGATTCAGCATAAGGAGCAATATTTATTAATTTCCAGAGGTTTTCTTGGATAGCTTGGATTTTACACGCAGAATAAAAGCTCAAAATCTCCACATGGAAATGGAACAAGAAATTATTTCCACTGGAAAAAACAACTGTGGTGATAAAATCATCATCCAAGGATCAGGAATTATTCCAAGCCACTCCTCAGGTAGGGCTGGAATTACTTGGAATTTTCCAAGAAATTCCCTGTTGGCCCTTGGGTGATTCCAGCCTTGGGAGTCATTGCTTAAAGTGGAATTTGTGGAATTTTTGGAGGTGAAATCCCTGATTTTCTCCCTTTTTGGGCTGGGTTGGTAGAGCTGGAAGAGTCCCAAATTTTTCCATGTTGGTTTTTTTTTGATGGGTCTTCACCATCATTCCTAAAATTTCTTCCCACCCTGCTGGATCCGTGTCCCACCCTCCAGGAGCCACATCCTCCTCTGGGGGACAAAAGAAGAAATTTTGTTCCCAAAAGCAAGGCTGGGCGGGAAGCATCTCCGAGATTTTTCCATCAACCCCCCCGGATCCCTGAGCTGTGGGATGTCCCAGCCCAGGAAAAAACCCAGAAAAATACAAAAAATGTGGTGTCCAGAATCAAATTTAATGTGCAAAGAGACATTTGGGAAAAACCGAAACTGATCCCTAAACCCTCCCCAGCCGGGAAAACCAAAGGTGCCTCCTTGGCTCTGCCCTTTGAGGGCATCCCAAAAAAACGAGGATCCCCCCAAAAATTCCAGGAAACCCTGGAAAAGGCTCAGATTGGGTCCCCCTGCAGATTTCAGGGAAAAATTCCAAATTCAGATTTCCAGTTCGGGGGTGATTTTCAAATTAGCCATAAATTAAATTATTCTGATTTCCAAATGAACCGTATATGAAACTATTCTGATTTCCAAATTAAGCATAAATTAAATGAGCCCGATTTCCAAATTAACCGTAAATGATAATATTCCAGTTTCCAAATTAACCATAAATGAAGCAATTCCCGCGATTCCATTCCTGGTTGAACAACCGCGTTTTCCTGAATCCGGGGATTTGGGATCTTCATCCAAACGTTGTCCCCGTGGCGGTGGAAGGTGAGGAGGTGACAGGCGGTGACAGCAGGTGACAGCAGGTGACAGCAGGTGTCACCTGCAGTGTCCTCAGGCCACGGCGAGCAGGAGGAAGAGGAGGACGAGGTGTCCCAGGGCCACCAGGGCGCTGGGCGTGGCACAGGTGGCGGATGAGGATTCCCCTGGAGGCAGAAGGAGATCCAGGAGCTCTGGGATGGCCCCAAATCCAGGAAAGCGATTTGGGAAAGGGAAATCCCACCAACCCCAGGGATCCGCCTTGGGAATTGGGATCTGCTCCCAGGGAAGAGGGATCATTTTGGGGGATGCAGAGATACCCCCTGTGATCTCTCCCAGATTGATTTTGGGGGTTCAGGGACCCCCCAATAGCCCATGGGTTCATTTTGGGATTCAGGGAACCTCCGACACCACAGTGGGGTCAATTTTGGGGTGGAGTCCAAAATCAGGACAAAGGAACGGCCTCGAGCTGTGCCAGCTGAGGCTCAGGGTGGGAAATTTGGGAAAATCCCGCCTGGAAAGGGCGGCCAGGCCTTGAAAGAGACTCAGGGACAGTTGGAGTGACCATCCCCTGGAGGTGTCTGAGGAATTCCTGGAGATCCCTCTGGATCACTCAGGATCAGGCCCACCTTGGATCAATGCTCTCCCAACCCCAAATAATTCTTTGGGATCGCTCTGAAAGTCCCCAAACTCCCCCAAAAGCCACTCTGCGGACATTCCAACGCCAAGGCCACCCCTCCTGGGGCCGTGTCCGGCCGTGGCCGCACCTGTCCAGCTGCAGGGCGGCCGGTAGGTCAGCGAGGCGTTGTTGGAGGACACGGGGTTGCTGACCCGGCACACGTAGGTCTCCACGGCTGGGTTGAAGGACACGCTCAGGACGGGGCCGTCGTTCCTCAGGAGCTTCTGGAGCAGGATCCACTCGTAGGTGACGCCTTGCAGGGCCACGGAGCACCTGAGGGTGGCGTTGCACTGCTGGGCGTCGCCGCTGGTGGTGGCCCCCACGTGGGGCTTGGGGACCAGATCTGCAGGAGAGGCCGGGGTGGCACAAATGTTGCCCGACAGTGAAAAAGAAACACGAAACAACAGAGTTGTTTAGTGCGGTGCTTTATTGAGGGCCCTGGGGTCTGAGGACTAGCGTCCAAAGTCAGAGCCCAAATTAATCACATTTCTTTAGGGCTTAAATACCCTTTTAGAAGAATTCTTTCACTCTTTGTTCTTTTTGCTTCACTACCCCTACATGATTTTCTCAAGGTTTTTCCAGTCCTCCTACACTTCTTTTAGTAATAAATTGTTACATCCCTTCCTAGATAAGTCTCATACATCATGTAGACAAACAATGAACTACTCATAAGATAACATTTCTACTGTCTTAGCAAGTTTTACATCAGTACATACAGATAATTGGCTTTAACTGAATAGTACAGAGTCTGGCAACACAGGGCCTAGTTTATTAAGACAACCCTTAGCATAACTACTTCTAATGCTAAATTAATATATAAAGTTTATCAACTTGCAACACAAAGGCCCCGTGGAGCTCGGGGACAATTCCCCCAGAATGTCATAACGTCCCCAATCCACCTGTAGGATATGGGGCCAATGCCCCCTAGATGTCACAGCATCGCCATGAGGCTCTGGGACATCCCCCAGAATGTCACAATGTCCCCATGAGGCTCTGGGACATCCCCCAGGATGTCACGATGTCCCAAACCCACCTGGGGTCACCTGGAAAACCCCCAGGATGTCACAATGTCCCCAACCCACCTATGGAGCTTTGGGACAATCTCCAGGACATCACAACGTCCCCATGGAGCTCTGGGACAATTTCTTGAGGATGTCACAATGTCCTCAACCCACCCGTGGGGCACCTGGACAACCCCCACGACGTCACAACGTCCCCAACGCACCCATGGAGCTCAGGGACATCTCCCTGTCCCCAAACTCACCGTAGACCCTCAGCTGGACCCTCTGGACGCTCTCCTTGCCGGTGTCATCCTCCAGGTACAGGTGGTACTCGCTGCTGTCCCCGACGCTCAGCTCACTCATTTTTAGCGTCCTGGTTGTCAAAAAGCTCCAGACGCCCGAAAAAGCGGCTCTGGGGGTACCTGGGCTCCTGCCCCCGTTTCCGGACGGCGATTATCACCTGGTTTTCCCAGCGCCAATGGATTTGGGAATATTCCGAGGGGTGTTGGGGGCTGCGGGGGTTCAGAAATGCGACCCCGCCGACGGCTCCGTTCACCTCCAAGGGTTGGGGTTCTTGTGCCCACGCTGACAAAAAACCCCCAAAAAATGAGGATGATGTTGTGGGCCTTTGGCCTTTCCTGGGTTTCATCCCGCTTGGAATTCCAGATGTGTTTAAAATGCAAATTAACTGGAATATTAAAACCAAAATTCAAATAACTCCACCATTCCTGGAGCCCTTTGCCTTTAGAGGGGCAGGATAAGGATTTCAAGTTTTCCTACCCCAAATTCCTCAGGGATTAATTTTCCCCTCACTTCTGCTTTTTTTTGGGATTCCCCGTGGGGACAGTCCATCCCTTCACCCCACGGCGTGGTGGGTCCGGTGGGGACGGACCCAGTGGTGGCACCTTGTGGGAAAAGCCATGGTGGGGACAGGGTGGGGTCACCCCCATGTCCCCAAGTGTCCCCAGAGCCACTTCCCCACCCCAGCGCCCCCATCCAGCCCTGTACCTTGCACAATGAAGAGGAGGAAGAGGAGATTCAGCGTCAGCCCCAGCACCATCTCCTGTCCCCAGTGTCACCGCCGCGGGTGGGACACGCCCAAACCCCCACCCCCAAGGACCCCCGAGGCCGGAACCCCCCAAAATCGCCCCAAAAACTGGGGGAGGAGCTGAAGGCAAGAGGAAGAGAACACGTCATGGAGAAGGGCGAGGGTTCCGGTTCCTTTTCCTGAGTCAAACCGCTTTTTTTCGGGGGTGTCACAAGGCTGTCACAGACAGCCTGACAGGGACACCTCCCACAGCGTGCCATGGATCCCCCAAATCCCCAAAGGAGTGACCCCAACGGAGTGACCCCAAAGCTGTCCCAATAACCAATGGGACACTGACTCCACATCTGGGTCGCCAGAGTGACCCCAAAGCCTGGGGGCAAGCCAGGAGGGATTTGGGATTTGATCCCAGGGAACAGGACAGGACAAGAGGGAATGGCCTCTAGCTGTGCCAGGCTGGGAAATTTGGGATGATTTTTCCATGGAAAAAAGGGTTGGGAAGTGTTCAAGGGGCTCAGGGAGGGTTGGATCCCCATCCTTGGAGGGAATTCCAGGAATTTGGAGAGGATAACCAGGTGAGGATCCCTTTGGAATTCTTTCCCCCCTCACTGATCCCTGGCATCTCTCGGGATTCCTGCCAAACTCAGGGTTTAAAACCTTTTATTTATCCATAAAAAGCAGGGAAAAAAAAAGAAAAAAGGGAATGCAACCATTGCATCACTTCCAGCGTTCCACAGGATGTCCCAGGGGGATCTGGGATGGATCCAGAGCCTCTGGATTTATGGATTGGGGGATTTGAGGATCAGGGAGTCGTGGCAGGCCACGGCGATGCCCCCGATGAGGTTCAGGAATTCCTGGAAATCCAACTGCCCGTCGCTGTTCATGTCCAGCTTCTTCATCATCCTGTCCACCACGCCCGGATCCTTCTGGTTCTGGGGGAAAAAAACCGGGAATTGGTGCCTGGGATGAGGGGGAATTGCCTGCCTAGGGAAGGATGAGAGCTCAGGGAATCCTGGAATGGTTTGGGATGGGAAACCCTTAAATATCCACATTCAGTGATGTTCCCACAATCCCATCCCGCTCCAAACCCATCCCGGCATGTTCCCATGGATTCCTCTGGATCATCCCACTCATCCCATCCCATCCCATCCCATCCCATCCCATCCCATCCCATCCCATCCCATCCCATCCCATCCCATCCCATCCCATCCCATCCCATCCCATCCCATCCCATCCCATCCCATCCCATCCCATCCCATCCCATCCCATCCCATCCCATCCCATCCCATCCCATCCCATCCCATCCCATCCCATCCCATCCCATCCCATCCCATCCCATCCCATCCCATCCCATCCCATCCCATCCCATCCCATCCCATCCCATCCCATCCCATCCCACTGATCTGATCTGAGCCCACTGATCCTATTGACCCCATTGATCCCACCCTATCAATCCCATTTTATTGATCCTATTGATCCCATTGTTCCCATTGATCCCATCCCAATCCCATTGATCCCATCCCAATCCCATTGATCCCATCCCATTCCACTGATCCCATGGACCCATCCCATCCCAATCCCACTGATCCCATCCCATTCCATTGAACCCATAAATCCACCCCATGGATCCCATCCTATTGATCCCATCCTATTGATCCCATTCCATCCCTTTCCATTCATCTCATGGATCCATCCCATGGATCCCATCCGATTGATCCCATCCCACTCCATTCACCCCATGGATCCCATCCCATCCAAATCCCACTGATCCCATCCCATTCCATTGATCCCATCTCACTCCATTCATCCCATGGATCCATCCCATGGACCCCATCCCATTGATCCCATTCCATTGATCTCATCCCATTCCACTGATCCCACCCCAGCCCACCCCATCAACCCCATCCCACCCCATGCCAATCCCGTCAATCCCATCCCATTGGTCCCATTCCATTAATTCCATCCCATTCCATTGATCCCATGGACCCCATCCCATTGATCCCATCCCATTGATCCCATTGCATTCCATTGATCCCATCCCATTCCACTGATCCCACCCCACCCCATCCCATCAATCCCCTCCCATCGATCCAACCCCATCCCACCCCATGCCAATCCCACGGATCCCATCCCACTGATCCCACCCCATCCCAATCCCATGAATCCCATCCCATTGATCTCATTCCATTAATCCCATCCCATTCCATTGATCCCATGGACCCCATCCCATTGATCCCATCCCATTGATCCCATTGCATTCCATTGATCCCATCCCATCCCACTGATCCCACCCCATGCCAATCCCATGGATCCCCCAGATCCCAGCCCCGTTCCCGGACCTTGGTGAAGGCGGCCAGCTCTGTTTCCATGAACGCCCGGAATTCCCTGCTTGGACAGGGTGCAGGAGCTCCCCTCCTTCCCGGCATAGCGCTGGAACACGGCCAGCAGCGACTCGATGCAGCGCTCCGTCTCCGTGGGCTGGGGATTTTGGGATTTAGGGATGGGGCAGGGCTGGGCCAGCCCCCTCTGCCCCTTCCAGCTGTGCCAGAGGCAATCCCGGGTTTTTTTGGCAGCAGGAAAAGGCCCCCTCTGCCCATTCCAGGAGTAATCCCGTTTTTTTGGGAGCAGGAAAAGGTCTCCTGTGACCGTTTCAGGAGCAATCCCATTTTTTTGGGGAGTGGGAAAAGGCTGGAGGAGCCTCCTCTGCCCATTCAAGGAGCAATCCCATTTTCTTGGGATGAGGGAAGAGCCTCCTGTCCCATTCCAGGAGCGATCCTGGTTTTTTTGGAGTGAGGAAAGGTCCCCTCTGCCCATTCCAGGGGCTATCTTGTTTTTTTTGGGATGAGGGAAGAGCCCTCTCTGCCTGTTCCAGCCGTGCCAGTGGCAATCCCGTTTTTTAGGGAGCAGGAAAAGGCCCCCTCTGTCCATTCCAGGAGCAATCCCATTTTTTGGAATGAGGGAAGGGCTCCCTCTTCCTATTCCAGCTGTGTCAGCTGCAACCCCAGGTTTTTTGGGATGAGGAAAGAGCCTCCTGTGCCCGTTCCAGGAGCAATCCCGGTTTTTTTTGGGATTAGGGAAGGGCTGGAGGAGTCTCCTGTGCCCATTCCATTAGTTCCGAGATCAATCCCGGTTTTTTCAGGATGAGGGAAGAGCTCCCTCTGCCCATTCCAGCTGTGCCAAGGAGCACTCCCGGTTTTTTTTCGGGATGAGGGAAGGGCTGGAGGAGTATCCCAGGTTTTTTTGGGATGAGGGAAGGGCTCAGCCGGACCCGTTCCGCCGCATTTTTCCCTGGATTTCGCTCCTTGGCACAGCTGGAAGGGCTCGGAGCGGGAGCGGCTCCTGGAAAATCCCGTGGGAGGCCGCGGCTCCAGCGGGGCGGGCTCGCCTGGATCCGGCCGCTGGATCAGGCTGATTTTTGGGATATAATCCCGATTTTCCCCCGTTTCTCCCCCATTTCTCCCCAGCCTCCCTGTTTTTCACTAATTTCTCCATTTTTTCCTCTGGTTTTTCCCTATTTTCCACTCATTTCCTTCCAGTTTTCCCCTGTTTTTTCCTATTTTCCTCCCGGTTTTTGTCCCGTTTCCCTCCTGTTCCTCCTTCCTGTTTCCTCCTGTTTCTCCCCCGTTTTATTCCTGTTTTTCCCCGTTTTCCCTTGTTTTATTCCTGTTACCCCCTCTGTTTTTTCCCCTTTCCGCCCCCCCCCCAATCATTTTCCCTTTTCCTCTTCGTTTTTCCTTCCCTTATGAACATCCCCCTCCCCTCCCTACCCCAATTTTGGGACGTTTTGTGAGAAAATCTCCTTTCCCCCTCCCTCTTCCCCCTCCGCAATCACCTCTCCCACCCCTCTCTTCTCTTTTTTCCATGGAAAAATCCATCCCTTGCCACCACCCCTGTCCCCTCCCCACTCCAATTTTGGGGCGTTTTGTGAAAAAAATCCTCTTCCCTGGAAAAATACTTCTCCCTGTCCCCTCCCCACTCAATTTTGGAGCGTTTTGTGGGAAAAATTCCCTTTTTTTCCCCTCCGTCTCCCCATTCCCGGGAATCCCTCACCATGGCTGGGCTCCGCTCTGGGTTGGAATTGTCAGATCCGGAAAAAAACTCGGGAAAAGAAAGTTGGTGAGCCCCGCCCGGGATGAGTCAGCCCCGGGTGCGTTGGGCAATTCCCGTTTCCAGCGGCAACCGCGGCTCCTCCCGCGCCTCTGGAATGTGCCCAGCCCTGTCCCAAAGCCCCGCGGGCATTCCCAAATCCCCGTTTGCTCCTCCGGGATACCCCTGGAGCAGGAAAATGGCCTGGGGTAGGGGGAGAATCCCCAAAAATCTTCAGGGAGAGGATGGGGAGAAAAAAAGGGAAGTTTATTAAAAAAAAAAAATCTTCCGGGGGTGGAAAAAAGGGGAAGTTTCTTCAAAAAATCTTAAGGAGGAGGCTGGGAAAAAAGGGAGAATTTTTTCCAAAAATCTTCTGGGAGAAGTTGGAGAAAGAAAGGGGAAAATTCCTAAAAATATTCAGGGGGAGGCTGGGAAAAAGGGGAAGTTTTCCCAAAAATCTTCTGGGAGAGATTGGAGAAAGAAAGGGGGAAATTCCTAAAAATATTCAGGGGGAGGCTGGGAAAAAAGGGGGAAATTTCCCCAAAAATCTTCAGGGGGTGCTCGGAGCAGGAAAAAGGAGAAAATTCCCAAACATTTTCAAAGAGAGCCTGGAGCAGGAAAAAGGGAAATTCAACAAAAAATGTTAGGGGGAGGCTGGGAAAAAAAGGGGGGAAATTTCCCCAAAAATCTGAACCGGGAATGTCTGATTTGAACTGGGAATGCCTGATCTCCACTGGGAATGTGTGACCCAAACCGGGAATGCCTGACCCAAACTGGGCCCCCCTCCCAGCCCTCCCACCCCTGGAACGTGACACACAGAGCCCGTGCAGGAATCAGCTGTTTATTCCCATTTTCCATGCGATGAAAAGGAAGGAAAAAAGAAAAGGAGGAGAAGGAGAATCCCCCACCCACCACCAGCACCCTACGGCCGCTCCAAACCCCTGAGCCTGGAGCTGGAATTCTGCTGCAATCAAGGATATAAAGGTGATTTTTCCCCCCCCAGTCTTGAGGATTTCCAGGCCCCAAAATCAGGAATTTTTTGGAGTTTCACGGCAGGAGCCGAGAGAAGCCCCAGCCCAGGGTGCAAAAGAGGACAGAGGGACCCAAGGACTCCAATTAGAGCAGAAAAAGTGATTAAATATCGAGGGACACGCCCAGCAGGGAGGTGAAAACTCCAGCTCCGGGGGAATCTCACTTCCTGCTGGGGATTTATTCCAGGGAAAAGCTCCCAAGCCTCTCTGGACACCTCGGGATCCTTCTGAGTCCATCCCTGCTGGGCCACCACATCCCAGGCTGGGAATGGGGGCAGGAGTGACCCTCAAACTGACCCGGGGAGGCTCCAGGGAGAGGCAGATTCCCCTCAGGATTTCTTGGATTCATCCCTGGGGCAGCTCGGGGCCTCCTGCGAGGGCTCCTGGCCCTGCTTGGTGCCACTTTCCCGAGAAACTCGGGAATTGCCGGATTCCCGGCGGCTCCTCTTGCTGGATTCCTCCTCAGGAGCCTCCTGGGTCTCCTCCCTGCGGGTTTCTCCAGGGATCTCTCCGCTCTGGATCCCGACATTCCCGAGTCTCCGGATCTGGGGGGCAGCTCTTGGCCTCGTCCTGGCGCTCCCGTGGGATTTTTGGGATTCCTCACCCTGGGGCTGATCCTGCTCCACCTCAGGGATCTCGGGGCGCCTCTGGATCTCCTTGGATTTCACCCTCTCGCCATCCACAGCCTCCGGCTCAGCGCAATCCTGGGCAGCTCCATCCTTCACTTCTTTCCCAGACCTTTCCCTGGGTTCATCCAGATCCTCAGGAGGGATTTCCTGGGATTTGGTGGCCTCGGCCCGCGGTGGCCGCGGGCACACGGAGCAGGTCCGGACGCTCGCGGGCTGCCCGGGCTGGTGGCACACGATCTCGTAGGTGGCGCCTTTGGGGTCACCCCGGTTCTGGATCACGTGCACCAAGTAGGCCACGGTCTGAGGGTCCACGGGCTCGGGGAGCAGCCGGACCTCGGGCTCGACATCGGGGTCAGCAGGGAGGTACCGGACCCTGAGGTCACTGACGGGTCCTGGGGGGCAGAGATTGCCGGTGTCCACATCCAGGGTCTGGTAGCGGCACCGTCCCTGCTCCAGCTCCTCTTCATCTTCCTCCTCCAGCACCTCGAGCTTGATGGCCTCCCGTGCCTCCCTCTGGTCACTGGTGGTCACTTCTGCCTCCCTTTCGCGTGTCCGGCGGCTGCGGCGCTCAGAGACCTCCAGCTCCCGTTCCTGATTGACTCTCCTCTCCCTGACAAGCTCTTCTCTCTCTCTGACCCGGGAAATTCTCCTCTCTGCGTCTGTTCCCTCCTCATCCACATAGGGACATTCCCTCTGTCTGAGCTCCTCCCGTGGTTCCCGTTCCCGGATCTCACGAACTTTGACGTCGGCTTCTGCTGCTACCACTGAGATCTCTCTCTCCCTCTCAAACCTCAGAGTTTCTCTTTGTCTCCTTCCATCAGCTTCAATCTCACGAATTTCACGTCTCTCCCGTGTCTCTCTCCGACCAATGGCAGCCACTTGTTCCTCCCTTTCCCGTATGCGGCGCTCAGAGGCCGCCAACTCCAGCTCCCGTTCCTGATCGATTCTCCTCTCCCTCACAGCCCCTTTTCTCTCTCTGACCCTGGAAATTCTCCTCTCTGCTTCTGCTTCTCCTTCATCATCACAGGGACGTTCCCTCCTTCTCAGCTCCTCTTGTGGTTCCCGTTCCTGGATCTCACGGTGCACTTTGACATCGGCTTCAGCTGCTGCCACTGAGGTTTCTCTCTCCCTCTCGAACCTCAGAGTTTCTCTTTGTCTTTTTCCCTCAGCTTCAATCTCACGAATTTCACGTCTGTCCCGTGTCTCTCTCCGGCCGATGGCAGCCACTTCTTCCTCCCTTTCCCGTATGCGGCGCTCAGAGCCATGTAACTCCCGTTCCTGATCGATTCTCCTCTCCCTCACAGCCCCTTCTCTCTCTATGACTCGGGAAATTCTCCTCTCTGCTTCTGCTTCTTCTTCACCCTCACAGGGACGATCTCTTCTTCTCAGCTCATTTCGTGGTTCCCGTTCTCGGATCTCACGGCGCACTTTGACGTCGGCTTCAGCTGCTGCCACTGCCATCTCTCTCTCCCTCTCGACTCTCAAAGTTTCTCTTTGTCTCCTTCCATCAGCTTCAATCTCACGAATTTCACGTCTCTCCCGTGTCTCTCTCCGAGCGATGGCAGCCACATCTTCCTCCCTTTCCCATGTGCAGCGGTCAGAGCCTTCCAGCTCACGTTCCTGATCAATTCTCCTCGCCTTCATGGCCTCTTCCCTCCCTCTTCTGGTGCAAATTCTCCTGTCTTCTTCACCCTCACAGGGACGTTCCCTCCTTCGTAGCTCCTCTTGTGGTTCTCGTTCCCGGATCTCACGGCGCACCTTGACATCGACTTCTGCTGCTGCCACTGAGGCCTCCCTTTCCCTTTCATACCTGACAGTTTCTCTTCGTGTCCTTCCATCAGTTTCAGCTTCACGAGATTTGCGTCTCTCCCGTGTCTCTCTCCTGCCGATGGCAGCCACTTCTTCCTCCCTTTCCCGTGTTCGGCGCTCAGAGCCCTGTAACTCCCGTTCCTGATCAATTCTCCTCTCCCTCACAGCCCCTTCTCTCTCTCTGACTCGGGAAATTCTCCTCTCTGCTTCTGCTTCTTCTTCACCCTCACAGCGACGCTCTCTTCTTCTCACCTCATCTCGTGGTTCCTGTTCCCGGATCTCACGGCGCACTTTCACGTCGGCTTCAGCTGCTACCACTGAGGTCTCTCTCTCCCTCTCAAACCTCAGAGTTTCTCTTTGTCTCCTTCCATCAACTTCAGCTTCACGAATGTCTTGCTCTCGTCTCTCCTGTGTCTCTCTCCGACCGATGGCAGCCACTTCTTCCTCTCTTTCCCTTGTGCGGCGCTCAGAGCCCTCCAACTCCAGCTCACGTTCCTGATCAATTCTCCTTGCCTTCACAGCCTCTTCTCTCTCTCTGCCCCGGGAAATTCTCCCTTGTGCTTCTGCTTCTTCTTCATCATCACAGGGACGCTCTCTTCTTCTCACTACATCTCGTGGTTCCCGTTCCTGGATCTCACGGCGCACTTTGACATCGGCTTCAGCTGCTGCCACTGAGATCTCTCTCTCCCTCTCGAACCTCAGAGCTTCTCTTTGTCTCCTTCCATCAGCTTCAATCTCACGAATTTGATGTCTCTCCCGTGTCTCTCTCCGGCCGATGGCAGCCACTTCTTCCTCCCTTTCCCTTGTGCGGCGCTCAGAGCCCTGTAACTCCCGTTCCTGATTGATTCTCTCCATCACAGCTTCTTCTCTCTCTCTTCTGGGACAAATTCTTCTGTCTTCACCCTCACGGGGACATTCCCTCCATCGTAGCTCCTCTTGTGGTTCTTGTTCCCGGATCTCACGGCGCACCTTGACATCGGCTTCTGCTGCTGCCACTGAGGTTTTTCTCTCCCTCTCAAACCTCAGAGTTTCTCTTTGTCTCCTTCCATCAGCTTCAATCTCACGAATTTCACATCTCTCCCGTGTCTCTCTCCGGCCAATGGCAGCCACTTCTTCCTCCCTTTCCCGTGTGCGGCGCTCAGAGCCCTGTAACTCCCGTTCCTGATCAATTCTCCTCTCCCTCACAGCCCCTTCTCTCTCTCTGACTCGGGAAATTCTCCTCTCTGCTTCTTCTTCACCCTCACAGAGACGCTCTCTTCTTCTCAGCTCGTTTCGTGGTTCCCGTTCCCGGATCTCACGGCGCACTTTGACATCGGCTTCTGCTACCACTGAGGTCTCTCTCTCCCTTTCGAACCTCAGAGTTTCTCTTTGTCTCCTTCCATCAACTTCAGCTTCACGAATGTCTCGCTCTCGTCTCTCCCGTGTCTCTCTCCGACCAATGGCAGCCACTTCTTCCTCCCTTTCCCTTGTGCGGCGCTCAGAGCCCTGTAACTCCAGCTCACGTTCCTGATTGATTCTCCTCTCCCTGACAGCCCCTTCTCTCTCTCTGCCCCGGGAAATTCTCCTCTCTGCTTCTGCTTCTTCTTCATCATCACAGAGACGCTCTCTTCTTCTCAGCTCATTTCGTGGTTCCCGTTCCCGGATCTCACGGCGCACTTTGACATCGGCTTCAGCTGCTACCACTGAGGTCTCTCTCTCCCTCTCAAACCTCAGAGTTTCTCTTTGTCTCCTTCCATCAGCTTCAATCTCACGAATTTCACGTCTCTCCCTTGTCTCTCTCCGGCCGATGGCAGCCACATCTTCCTCCCTTTCCCTTATGCGGCATTCACAGGCCGCCAACTCCAGCTCACGTTCCTGATCGATTCTCCTCTCCCTCACAGCCCCTTCTCTCTCTATGACTCGGGAAATTCTCCTCTCTGCTTCTACTTCTTCTTCACCCTCACAGGGACGCTCTCTTCTTCTCAGCTCCTCTCGTGGTTCCTGTTCCCGGATCTCACGGCGCACTTTGACATCGGCTTCAGCTGCTGCCACTGAGGTCTCTCTCTCCCTCTCAAACCTCAGAGTTTCTCTTTGTCTCCTTCCATCAACTTCAGCTTCACGAATTTCACGTCTGTCCCGTGTCTCTCTCCGGCCGATGGCAGCCACATCTTCCTCCCTTTCCCGTGTGCGGCGCTCAGAGCCCTCCAACTCCAGCTCACGTTTCTGATTGATTCTCCTTGCCTTCAGAGCCTCTTCTCTCTCTCTGCCCCAGGAAATTCTCCTCTCTGCTTCTGCTTCTTCTTCACCCTCACAGGGACGCTCTCTTCTTCTCAGCTTGTTTTGTGGTTCCCGTTCCCGGATCTCACGGCGCACTTTGACATCGGCTTCTGCTACCACTGAGGTCTCTCTCTCCCTTTCGAACCTCAGAGTTTCTCTTTGTCTCCTTCCATCAACTTCAGCTTCATGAATATCTCGCTCTCGTCTCTCCCGTGTCTCTCTCCGGCCAACGGCAGCCACTTCTTCCTCCCTTTCCCATGTACGACGCTCAGAGCCTTCCAGCTCCGGTTCCCGTTCTTGATTGATTCTCCTCTCCCTGACAGCCCTTTCTCTCTCTCTGACCCGGGAAATTCTCCTCTCTGCTTCTGCTTCTTCTTCACCCTCACAGGGACGCTCTCTTCTCCTCAGCTCATTTCGTGGTTCCCGTTCCCGGATCTCACGGCGCACTTTGACATCAGCTTCTGCTGCTGCCACTGAGATCTCTCTCTCCCTCTCAAACCTCAGAGTTTCTCTTTGTCTCCTTCCATCAGCTTCAACCTCACTAATTTCATTTCTGTCTCGTGTCTCTCTCCGAGCGATGGCAGCCACTTCTTCCTCCCTTTCCCGTGTGCGGCTCTCAGTGACTTCCAGCTCCATGTCTCGTTCCTGATTGATTCTCCTCTCCTTCACAGCCTGTTCCCTCTCTCTTCTTGGGCAAATTCTTCCGTCTTCTTCATCTTCACAGATACGTTCCCTCCTGCTCAGGTCGTCTCGTGGTTCCCGGATGTCACGACGCACTTTGGCATCAGCTACTGCCACTGTGGTCTCTCTCTCCCTTTCGAACCTCAGAGTTTCTCTTTGTCTCCTTCCATCAGCTTCAACCTCACGAATTTCACGTCTGTCCCGTGTCTCTCTCTGGCCAATGGCAGCCACTTCATCCTCCCTTTCCCATGTGCAGCACACAGAGCCCTCCAACTCCAGCTCCCGTTCTTGATTGATTCTCCTGTCTCTCTGAGCCCCTTCTCTCTCTCTGACCCTGGAAATTCTCCTCTCTGCTTCTGATTCTTTCTCTCCCTCACAAGGACGTTCCCTCCATCTCACTTCCTCTCGTGGTTCCCATTCCCGGATCTCACGGTGCTCTTTGATGTCAGCTTCTGCTGCTGCCACTGAGGTCTCTCTTCTCCTTTCATACATTACGTGTTCTCTCCTTCCATCAGCTTCAATTGCACGAATTTCACGCTCCCGTCTCTCCTGTGTCTCTCTCAGGCCGATGGCAGCCACTTCTTCCTCCCTTTCCTGTTTGCGGCGCTCAGACGCCTCCAGCTCCAGTTCCCATTCCTGATCCACCCTTCTCTCTCTCATTCTCCCTTTTCTTCTGGGATCATCTCTTTCTTCCCTCTCCCCTTTCTTCCTGCTCCCCCTTTCTGCTGATTCCAGCTCCTGTTCCTGCCTTCTTCTCTGTCCATAGCCGCGTTCCTCCGGCTCTGCTCTCCCACATTCCCCGAGGTCAATCTCTAACGGTTCCTCCACGTATGACTGATGTGGCCGCCTGGACTCCGGACATTCCAGCTCGGCTGCCCGGCAGCTCCTCCTTTCCAGCCCTCTTTGTTCCAGCTCACCTCGGCGGTTGCGGCTCCTCTCTTCCCGCAGCAATTCACCTTCCCGTGGCCGGTTGTCACCTCCTCCATCTGCTCCTCGTGGCCGCTGGCTTCTTTCGTCCCGCCCCAGCTCCTGGCGGCTGCACCGGTCTGGCCGTGGTTGGGGCTCACAGCATTGCCTGCCCATCCTCACGTCTGCTGGATCTTCCTCCCGGAACCTTTCCCGTTCCCCACTCAGTTCCGTGTCTGTCTGGTTCCGTGTGCGACGTTCCCGCTGATCCCTCCTCCTTTCTTCTGAGATCTCCACCTCCCTGACCCTGAGGTCTCGTTGCAGCTCAACTTCACGATTCCTCTCCCAGGTTTGTTGTCGTTCTTCCTCCTCCTCGAGCTGCCGGCGGCTCCCTCTGCTCCTGATTTCCGGCTCCTGGAGGGATTTTACGCCAGTGGGGACCTTTGTTCTCTGCACCAGGAATGGGGCCCTGGGCTGGAACCAGAAGCAGCACTTGGCCACCCGGAACACCAAGAGGAGGAACTCGTTAAAGTCGATGTCCCCATCCCCATCCCACTCCAGGAACTGCAGGATCTTGTCGATGGTCTGAGGGTCGTGAGGCTTCTACAGGGGAAAAAAAAAAAGAAGGAGGGAAAAAAGGGGATTTTTGTCTTCCTGCTCCTTGGGGGATAAATGCAAAATTGGGAAAAATTGCAGGAATTCTTCTTCCATTGCTCACAATTTCACTTTTAGGGTTGAGCATTGACTGTGGAATTCATTCCCCGTTTTCCTGGTTGTTCCATGGTTTCAACTCAGCAGCTCTTTCCTTTTTGGGGTTTCTCCTTCACAGAAAAGGAAAACCACACCTCCCCCAGTTCATTCTCAAGCTTTTGCCCTTTGTTTTGGCGGCAGAATGGGTTGGAAGAGTTGTGGGAGCAGTTACAGAATCCCAGGATTGAGAAAGAGCTCTGAAATCATGGAGTCAACCTGGGATCCATGACCCAAACCAACATCCAGGAATTTCCTGGACACCTCCAAGGGTGGCCACTGCAACTCTCCTTGGGCAGCCCCTTCCAAGGCCTGGCTGCCCTTTCCAGGAGGAATTTTCCCAGATTTCCCAACCTGGCCGAACTAGAGGCTGTTCCCTCTTGTCCTGTCCCATTCCCTGGGATCAAATCCCAAATCCCCCCTGGTAGAACCCAAAATTCCCCCTGGATCCCTCTTTTCTCCAGGCTGAGCCCCCCCAGCTCCCTTGGGACCTCTCCAGACCCTTCCCTGGCACAAAGGGCTCCAACCTTTGGTGGGATCATCCCCTTGTCCCTTTTCCAGAGGAGATTTTGCCATTCCCACATCCCAGCCCTTCCCAGCAGTGCTCACCACGAGGGAATCTGCAAACTCCCTCTGGATGAGCTCCCTCATCCTCCTGCGGCTGAGCCCGGAGCCGTCCCCATCTCCCCGGGCGTGCTGCTGGAAGACGCCGACGATGGTGGCGATGCTGTCCAAGAACGGGGACATCCTGCAGATCCGAGTGAGCCTGGAAATGACACACCGAGGGATTGGGATGGGGGAGATTCCCTTGGGAAGAAGGAGGAGAATTCCAGGCTCTGCGTTCCCTGCTGGGAACACATTCCGGGGTTTTAGTGGGATGGGGAGTGGCCTCTGGCTCTGCCACTGACGCGTTTGGGTGACGCTGGAGCGGGAACGGTGACGGGGATGCGGTGATGGAGGGTGGGGAGGGAGGTGCCCCCAAATCCTGCCCCGGATGGTTATCCCATGGAATATTTCATTGGAATGGACCCTAAAGATCTCCCAGCCCCTCTGCCATCCAGGGAGGTGGCTCAGCTCTCCATGGAGCTGCTCCTCTCTAGGCAAAGCCCTCCAGCTCTCCCAGTCCTTGGAGCGGCTCCATGGCCTCATTCCAGGAGCTTGGATGTTTCCAGGATCCATCCCTGTGATCCCGCTGAGAGGAGCTTTAACCCAACCCAAGACAAGATCTGGGGCAGAGACCTCAAAAGCTGAGCCTGGAAACCTCCGAGGCCTCTCCTCCTCCCCTCCTTCCTCCCTTTGTGGGATCCCCGTGCCCGATCTGATCCCGGGAAGCTGTGCCATGCCCGATTCCCGCCTCTGGAACGTGCCCGGGCACACGAGCACTCCCTGCCCCATGGAAACACTGGAATCTCCATGGAAAAAGGAAAACTGGAGCGTTTCTCCAATGGGTTCCAGCTGGGAGCTGACCCCACATCCAAAACAAGTCCCCGAACTTCTCCCGTATTCCCTTTCCTTACGGACAACCCAACCCAACCATTCCAATGGGGAGAAACCCCTCGAAATTCCCAAAAAAAATGCCGGGAACGACTCTCCCATCCACCATGAATCCCAGGGGAGCCCCAATATTCCCAACAAAGGAAATATTCCCAAAAAAAGGGGGGAGCCACTCACCCAAGTCTCCGGCGGGATCGAGTGGGATTCCTGGGAGGCCGTACGGAGCGAGGGGAGGACCGGGCACCTTTTATAGGGTCCCCGTTGGGGTTGGAGAGGAGCCACCCTTTGTGGACGTTGTCCTGATTCATCCTGGGCCAAGCCCAGTCCCAAACGGGTTATTTGGCTTTATCAACCCTTCCCTATCATTTTCACCCCGAAATAGCAGCGGCTCTTCAGGCCGGTTCCGCCTAATCCTGGAAAATCCTGGCTGTAAAATCCTTTTATGGTCGCATTTTGGATTTTTGGGGCAAAATCTGGAAGGGCTCCAGAGAGTCAGTGGAGGAGGGTGGATTTTAATGTAAATATTTGTGTTATGGGTGGGAGCTTATGTCTTTAATGCATGTGAAACCACACAAAAATAGGGATTAATATTTAAATTAAATTAATTAAATCAATTAAATTAATTAAAATTAATTAAATGAATTTAAAATAAAATTTAAGTGCTGATGGCAGCAGAGCTCAGGATGAGCAGATCAGGAACAATCAAGATCTTTATGATCCACAAAATTCCACAGTTCCAGAGGGGATTTTTGTCTCTTTTTTGTGCGTTTCCCTTGGAATTTCAAGCCTGAAAAATAAATTGCGGTTTGGATCAGATGAAGGGAAGAAGATTTCAACTCTAAAGTCTGGGGGAGATCCCCAAATCCTCCTGATTTGGGACACCCTTGTAGAGTTTTATTCTTATTTTTATTTCCTATTAATGAGCATGTGGCCGTAGTATCCAATATAGAAAAATAAACTGACCACAACCATTTTTAAATGATTGCACGAATTTTTAAACTAATTTTTGAACAAGGAAATTATAATCAATTGATGACTTTTCATTGAAAAAAAAATCACGATAAGACTTCTAATGCTAATTTAAATTAAAATTATTTTAATTTCTGCTTTGCTTGATTTTAATTAAAATCAGAACAGAAACCTCTGCTGAGAGGTCAATTAACGCTGAATTTCCTCTGGCTGCCCTCGGGCCGTAATTACCTCACAACCTCCTCATTTTTTAATTCCATCTTCGAACGGCAAATTAATTAACTATTCCCTTTTCCCCCAGGAGCTCTTCCAGCACTCGGAGGAAATCAGGAAAATTCCAGAGCCTGGATTTGGGGTTTGGAGAGGGTACGAGGTGACAGGGGACATCACGGGGGCCACCTCGGAGCAGGAACTCGTCCCGCAGCCTCGCCCGTGGCTCATCCTGGGTGTAGGAGCCCAATTAATTAACACTGGTGACACCTCGGGGACACTCAGCCCTGGGATGGTCCCCAAGGTTCATTTTTGGGCTTTTTTTTGTTGGTTTTTTTTTTTCTCTTTCCCTCCCTGGATTAAATTACCCCGTTGCAAATTAGGCCCCGCCTGGGCGATAATGACACCCTTGGGACGCTGTAATTTTGGGGTGGATTTTGGGGTGATTATGCAAATGAGGGGGGGTTTGGTGGCCTCTAACTGTCTGGAATCCCCACCCCAGGGGCTGGGGCCTCGCGGGAGCCTCGGGAATGCGCCTTGGAAAAGGTCCCTGTCCTCGGGAGCGCTTTCCTGGGATTTGGTGACATTCCCAGCATGAGGCAACGAGGCTCCAGGCACGTCCTGGTGGCAGCAATCCCCCTTTTCCTGCTGGATTTTCCCAAAAATGCTTCTCCTGAAGCTCCAGGCACATCCTGGTGGCACCAAAATCCCTTTTCCTGCTGGATTTTCCCAAAAATGCATTTCCTGAAGTTCCAGGCATGTTCTGGTAGCACCAATCCCCCTTTGCCTGCTGGGTTTTCCCCAAAATGCTTTTCCTGACCGACCACGAGCAGAATCCACCTCATTCCCTGGGCTGGGTTCAAAGGAATTTGGGCAGGAGGGTGAGGAGGGGAATTCTCCCCCTCTGATGGGAATTCCGCCCCGGGTTCTGGTGTCCCCAAAAAAAGGGATGTGGAATTGTTGGAGCGAGTCCAGAGGAGGCCATGAAGTGGAGCCAGGGGCTGGAGAAGCTTCTCTGTGGATCCAGGCTGGGAATGGTGGGAATGTGGAGACCCCAGAGCCCCCGCCAGGATTTGTAGGGAAGATGCAGAGGGACTTTTCCTCAGGAACTGCAGGGACAGGACACAGGGAATGGGGTCAGGGGAATTTGGGTGGGATTTTGGGCAGGAATTGTTCCCTGCGAGGGCCTGGCCCAGGGAATTCCATGGATTTCCCATCCCTGGAAGTGTCCCAGGCCAGGCTGGATCTGCCTGGCAGAGTGGGAGGTATCCTTTGGATCTTCCAAGATCTTTAAGGTCCTTCCAACCCAAACCATTCCAAAATTCCCATGGGCTGGTTTGGATGGGATATTTGGGATAAATCCTTCTCTGGCCCAGGTGATTCCATGGATTTTCCATTCTTGGATATGCCCAGTTCCAGCCTGGAGCCACCTGGGATAGGGAAAGGTCCCTGTCCATGGAACTGGGATGAGACTGGACGGGATTTAAGGTTCCTTTCCATCCCAAACTATTCCAGAATTCCTGGGCTGGCTTTGGATGGGATTTTAGGGATAAATCCTTCCCTGGCCCAGGTGATTCCATGGATTCTTCATCCCTGGCAGTGTCCAAGTCCAGATTTGGATCCCCCTGGGATGGTGGAAGTTGTCCCACCTCGCTTCAGGGTGTCCTGGGACACTTTTCCAGATGGGATGGAGTGGGATGAGGCCAGCGGGGCTCCTTCCAGCCTCGGGATCCAGCAGGGCTCCTCACCCCGCTCATCCTGTTTGTCCCCACCTGTCACCTGTCCCCAGCCAGCGCCACCGCGGTGCCCAGGGCTCGGCTGAGGTCGGTGACACACGGAGCCCTCGGTGCCACCTCGGACGTCACCCTCCGAGACGGCCCCGAATCCCACAACTGCCTCGGCTCTGAGTCAGAAATCCCAGAGCTGAAACCACCCCGGAGCTCTGCCAGCATCCCAAAGGGATTTGGGGTTCCGGGCGTGCCGAAATTCCCTGGATGGGGCCCCAAAGGGATGGGACTGTGGAGCAGGGATGAGTTCTGGGGAATCTCAGCTGAGGGGAGGGTTGGGAATTCTGGATATCCCATCCAAACCCGCCAAGGAATCCATCTTTTATAGGATCAGGATTCCAGCCTGGGAATTCCAGAGATGACCCCCTGGAACGCCCCTCACCCAACTCCTCTGTATTTGCATTTTCTCGTTAATGAGGATTTTCTGTGGAATTAATTCCTGTGGACACCTCCGGCAGGAATTGGGCAGGAATTGGGCAGGAAAGGTTATTTTGGTCAATTTGGTGATTTTGGTTATTTTTATCATGCCAGGATTGGGGTTCAGGCGATGTCGGAGCCGCGCCCTGGGCTGAGAACGGGTTTGGTGAGAGGGGTGGGGAGGGAGGGGAAACAAAGGGAGAGGAATGAGGATGTTGGGATGGGAACTGGGCCGGGTCCAGGGGGGCTGGAGCTGAGCCAGGGATGGGAACGGGGCTGGAGCAGCTGGAGAAGGGAGTGGAGAATCCTGAGGGGGCTCAGCCTGGAGAAAAGGGGGATCCAGGGGGGAATTTCGGGATCTTCCGAGGGGGATTTGGGATCTGATCCCAGAGAATGGGACAGGACAAGAGGGAACGGCCTCGAGCTCTGCCAGGGTGGGAAATTTGGGAAAATCCTTCCTGGAAAGGGCGGCCAAGCCTTGGAAGGGGCTCGGGGAGATTCGGATCCCCATCCCTGGAGATGTCAGAGGATTTCCTGGAGATTCCTCCAGATATCCAAGGGCATCGAGCCCAGGTTGGACTCGGTGATCCTGGAGCTCTTTCCCAGCCCGGGTGATCCTGGAATTCTCCCGAGCAGTGAAATCTGCTCCCACAGTGCCACCAAGTGGCTCCGGGAGTGGGACTGGGATCCCCTGGAATGTGGAATTTGTATATTTCCATTATTCCCGATGAGATAATTGGATTTTCCTGATTTGCATAATCCCACAATTCAAATCAGGGGTTCAGATCCCAGATCCTTTCCTTGCCTTGAGACCCTTTTAATAAACCCAGCGATCATTAATGATAATTAGGGAAGAGTTAATTAAACTCTTTCCATGCCTCACAAATATCTTGGCTTTTCCCATTCCCTTCTTTCACATTTTTCTGTGCTCCCTTTTGCTCATTTTCCCATTCCTTGGGATGTTTTAATCCCATTTTTCAGGATGGTTTCACCCAATTCCTTGGGACTTTTTAATCCCATTCCTCAGGACATTTTCATCCAGTTCCTCATCTGGAATTTTTTCCATCTTTAGCCTGGAATTCCCCCCAAAAATAAGGACACCACGCTCCTGCTTTTAAATCCTGATTATTTGGGTTTTTAAAAAAATTTTATTTGGATACAGATTTATCACAGAGGTTCAGGAAAAGGTGGAATCTTGCCTAATTTAATGAAAATCGGGATAGACCTGGATGAAGCTGCTGGGGCGGGGAGGAGGGAGCAGCTCTCCCCTGCTGGACACCAGGGCTGGAGGAATCCAGGCCTGACCAGTTCTCCCAGTGGCCTGCCTGGTTTTCCAGTGGCATTTCGGGCTGGTGACACCGGGAAGGGAGCTGGGGCAGGCTCTGGCACTTTCCAAACATTCACAGAAGTTTCTTCTCCGTTTGTTCTGGATTTTTGAGCTCCCAAGTGAAGCCTCCAGGGAAAATCCACCTCCCCTGGAAGTCCCGAGGGGTTCTGAGCCTTGGGCAAACTGGGAGCTGCTGGTTTAACTGGAATTCTCTGTGCCTGGAAGAGCCTCTGGGGATGGGGACTCATCCCAGGAAAACGTGGATTCCAAGCTGCATTCCCAAAAAAAACAACCAGGAGCAGCCCCAGCCCTGGGATGCTGCTGGTGATTCCCAAACTCAGATCCAGCTCCGAATTCCCTAAAAAACTCTTATTCACAGGGAAGGAGCTCTTCAACTTTTATTTCAGAGGAAAATTTGCTTTCTTTGTCATTCCCATAATTTTCATGAGAAAAACTTTTAAGAAAGAGGATTAAAAACGCAAAAACAAAACCATAAATGGATTAAGGAGGACTCTGAAGCTCCTTGTTCATTTGAGGGGAGCGGAAAGGCAGTGGGTGACTAAGCAGGACCCCGGCTGCAATTCCCACTTGGATCACATTCCCATTATTTATTGCACTTCTCGTTGGGCAATCAAAATGAGAGAGTAATTAAGAGATGATTGAAAAGCAGCTTTTTTTTTTTTTCTTTTAATCTCAGATGAAGCAATTTCCTCTTTTTTTGGAACCTGTGGGAAGCTCAGACTCACCCGAGCCGGGCAGGCACCCCTGTCCTTCATCCCACTGATCCCAATCCTATTTCTTGCCCCGGAACCAGCTCTGGCAGCGGGAAAGGCAGCGCTCCACGATGCTGGAAGTGCAGGAGTTGAGGCGGAATGGGCTCCGTGGGGACGTTTGGGGTTTGCTGTCCTTGCAATCTCCGGCGTCCCCAAATTCCTGGGATTGGGACGCGCATGGATCCGTGGAAATCCCACTTTGGGATGCGCAGGGATCCCCCAGAATCGTGCCCTGGGCCTGGCACGGCTCATCCGTGCCCAACTCCACCACCTCGAGGGTGCAGGGCTCCACCACAGGGAGCTCCTGGGAGAGCTTTTCCAGGTTTTCCAGGCAGGTCCCGGTGGTTTTGGCGGCACAAAGTTCCTCCTGGGGAGGCGGGAAGGAGTCAGGGGGACACAGCTCCACGGTCAGGATGGATTTCTGGAGCGGGAACTTCATCACGCACATCCCGGGGGTGTCCAAGGTGAAGGGTTCCTCTCCCGAGCTCGGGGTTTTCACGGGATCCACGCAAGGCCCAGAGTCCCCAACAGGGACCTGAGGGGAGTCACAAGGACAGGAGGGACAAACGTCCTGGCACGGGCAGGGATCTGCTTGGGAATTCTGCTCCGGGGCCACCACGGCGCAGGGATTGCTCTGGGCAGCCTCTCCCAGGCAGGAACAGGGCAGGCACTGGGAATCCATCTCCCTGCAATGGAGAGCTGGAAGAAAAAAGAATAATTTCACACCTGATCCTGCGAAAAATCTGGGAAAAAAATCCTCATTTTTTCCTTTTTGTCCTCAAACTCCCAAACTCAGCTCTTCTCATTAAAATCTGCTCTCAGCCAAACAATTCCAAAGAATTTGCCTGCATTTTTGTTGGGGGGGATAATGACAAGTATTGAGTCACGTTTTCAGGTTTATAAATTTCAAGCAGCTCCTTTCCCTTCTCCAGCTGTTTTTCCCTTTTCCGGGTTTTTTTCTTTTTTTCCACGTTTTATCCTTTTCCAGCTGTTTTTCCCTTTTCCAGCTGTTTTCCCCTTCTCCACCTGTTTGGAATGGATCCTAGCAGGACGGGTTTTAATCCCACTAAACCCAGCGCTGGAACAACCGGAATTTTCCGGAGCATCCATGGGAATTCCGGAATTACAGCCAAGCCAGCACGAGGGAAGATTTTTACCCTTTGAAGCCTTTACCCCTGAGGAAACTGAGCCCCATAAACCCCTTTTTTCCATCTTTCCCGGGAATATATTCCAGAAAATGGGATCTGTAGGATCCCAAGGAGACTCACCCTGGTCGGGATCGGCAGGGCAGAGGTGGCCGCGTTATCCCGGGATGTTCCTGCTGTGATCCCGGGATGTTCCCGGCACCCCGGAGCTCCCCAGGGCCTCGCTCCGCCTCTGCCCCGCCAGGGATGATTTGCCTAATTATTTTTAATGGAAAACGCCTATTTCCGTGGCTGGAGCCGGACCTGGAGCTCGGGAATTCACGTGGCCCCGCAGACGCCAGGGAGGAATTTGGGAAATGAGTGGATTCTCGGTGACGGGGCAGGTTTTTTGGGATGCTCCAACATCGTCCAGCCCAACGCCTCGAGAGCTCCATTAGGCGCAGGATAGGATGTGGGATTTGGGGGATTCTTTTATTTTTAGCCACCTCTGGCCTTTTTTCCTGTCCTGTTTTTCCATGGAGCTGCTGGAAACTCTTCGCTCACCACTCGCCTCGTGACATTTTCCATCTGCTCCTGAAGTTCTGACTCAAATCCCGTCTCTGTTGTCGTGACGGTGGCGTTGTCCTCACGAGGGACGAGTGAGGAGCAGGCAGGTGACCGGAGGAGTGACCACCACCCTTTTCCCTTCATTTTACCCAAAATTCCATACAGCTGGAAATTCCTAAACCCAAAAACGTGAATCAAATCTGTTCCCTTCCCACCCCCCCCAAAAAAAATATTGGTAAATCATTGGAATTGATTGGTTGAGAATAGATTTGAGAAAGAAAAACTCTTTTTGGAGGAGTTTGAACAGAGCAGCAGAAAAAATGGGGAAATTTTTCCTGCGTTCAGCAGTAAACTTCCAACCCAAGGGGTCAAGAATCCCAAATTTATTTATTTCCAGGAATACAACACCCAAATTTGGAGGGAGAAGAGCCAAATTCCCCTTGGTCTCCTGGTGGAAAACGGCCTCACACACCTCTGGTGTGTGTCACTGCTGTCCCTGGCTGTGTCACCGGGTGACTTTGGGCTGGCTGGCAGCAGCCAAGGAGGAATTCCAAGAGCCTTTGATGTCTCTGGGGGAACTGGTTGGGTTTCTCTTCCCTCTTTTCCAGGCAGGGATGATTTTTCGGCGGGGAGAGAGCGGCGGCTCCAAGCTGTGACAGCTGCGTGAAGTTTGTCACCTTCTGGGGCTGGGTGTGACCTCCTGGCACCAGAAACGGGCACAAAAACCGGCCCAAAGGCCACCGAGACCGAGGAGTTCATCCCTCACCGCCCTGGGTGTCACCTGGTGGAGCTGGGACACGCGGGAGAGGTCCCGGAAGATCCTGGAGATCCTTGAAATGTGAAGATTTCCCTGAAGGCAAACGGCCAAAATCCCAAAAATTCAAACAAACCAAAACCCTGGGCTGGGTCTGGGGAGAGGAATGTCCAGAGTTGTGTCCAGTTCTGGAAAATCAGGGGAAGAAAGAATGGAGGGGCTGGAACATGGTCAGGGATGGGGACAGAGCTGAGGAAGGGTCTGGAAAACCCTGAGGGAGCAGGAGGGACTCAGCCTGGAGAAAAGGGGGATCCAGGGGGAATTTCAGGATCTTCCAGGGGAGATTTGGGATCTGATCCCAGGGAATGGGACAGGACAAGCGGGAATGGCCTCAAGCTGTGCCAGGGTGGGAAATTTGGGAAAATTCCTCCTAGAAAAAGGAAAAGGCCTTGATAGAAGCTCGGGGAGGGTTGGATCCCCATCCCTGGAGGTGTCCAAGGAATTCCCGAACCACATCTGGAGCAGAGTCCGATTTGGGTCCCTCAGCTCAAGACCAATCAAGGCCACCCAGATGTTCCATGGTCCTCAAGGAAAAGGTGGATTGGGAGAAGCTGAAGGATTTGCTCACCCTGGAAAGGACTTGGGGATGACCCTGCGACCTCCAAAATATTCATGGAGAAGCTCTTCCCATTGAGTGACCAAGGCAAAACCATGACTGGATTATCAGGAATAAAATTCCCAGCAGAAGGAATGTTGTGAGCCAGCCAAGCCCCTTCCAGGATCCCATCCCACCTCCATTCTCCCAGCTCTGCAAGGAAATGCACCAAAACATTCTTTTTTCAGGAAATTTAATCCCGAGGGGGGGATTGTTTCCAGGCTGTCTCACCCACTCCTCATTTCCCAGCCCGTAGGAAATACGTGGACAGGGAATTCCTCACAGAGTCTCGTGTCCCACCTTGGCAACATTAAAAATTATAATGTCGAGAGAAGTAATTGAAGGATTGGAGCAGAACAGGTCTGGATTATTAAATATTTGATTTCCATACCCCTGAGGTGTCTCACTTCCGGAGCCACGGACACCAAAATCCTATAAAAGGATTCCTATTGTCCAGTTCCTCAAGCCATTTTTGGTTTCATTTGGTGCTCGCTGGTGGAGAATTGGGTAAGTCCAGCTTGGTTTCCTGGGAAGTCACCTTTTTTTAATTTCATTTTGGAGCCGTGCAGAAGCAAATTAAAAGACTTAAAAGTGTTTCTGCTTGGGGATATTGGGGTTGGGATTCGCCCAGATTTTAATTCTGTCTTCTCCGGGGTTTATTTGCTGTGGGTTTTGCTCTTCCTCCATCGAGGAGGACGAAATTCTCTCCTCGCCGACTTTGCTGCTGTTTCACCCAGGGAATTGCTGGCGTTGGGAGAGATCAAAAGGCCAGGTTGGGACTTCAAAGGGGAGAAGTGGGAGGGGTGATAAGGAGTGGAGCCTCTCAGGCTGCCAGGGAAGGCCGTGCCTGGAAGGAAAAATCAAATCACGGTGGGAAGAGTCAGGCAGATTTTGTAGGAAAAGCAAAGCCTTCCCTTGGGGAGCTTTTCCAGCATGAGCCTCCCCTGGTGTCCTCTGGTTGAGGGCATGGTGATCCGAATGCCCTTTTTGGGTGAAACTGGGCAAGGAATGGTAAAGATTTTTATCCTGAGCCAAGGGGAGGTGCAAGCAGGTGGAGGCTTCAGAACTTCCAGAAAACCCAAAAGAGCCCAAATAATTTCTGCTTCTTGTTTTGAGAGGAAGTTGGTTGAAAAATAGCTACAAATTTGACTCAGCTTTCATGCGGAGTCACTTTCTGGCTGTTTTCCCAGTTCTGAATTCCGTGGGAAAAAGGATGATTTAATTTCATGTCTAGAACAGCCTGGAATGTTTTTTTTTTTCACACCTCTTATAATTCTATCCTTTTCCTGCTTCCAGCCTCCCCCTTTCCTCCCCAAAAAATGCGTCGCGCGACCGGCTGCCCGCTGAGCCAGATCTGCATCCCCCCTCCTGCCGTGCTGGTGAGGAGCTTCCCGGTGAGATCCAGCCTGGATTCCTGCGGCACCACCGGCAGCTTCCAGGGCTTCTCCCAGTGTGGGACCCCCTGCTGCTACCCTGGCACCACCACCTACGTCAACCTGGGCGGTCTGGGTGCGGCGCAGGCAGCCTGCGGGCTCGCGGCCACCTCGTGCGTCCCCTCGTGCTGCCAGGGGGTGGCCGGGTGCTCCACGAGGTGCGGGAACCCCCGCTGCTGCTGCTGCTGCCGCGTCACCGAGCGCAGCACCACGCGCCGGGATTGCGGCCAGGAGGTCACCACATGTGTCACCACATGCCAGGATCCGTGCTGTAAGGAGGTCACCAAGTGCACAACCACGTGTCAAGATCCGTGCTGTCAAGAGGTCACCAAGTGCACAACCACGTGCCAGGATCCGTGTTGTCAGGAGGTCACCAAGTGTGCAACAACGTGCCAAGATCCCTGCTGTAAGGAAGTGACCAAGTGTGTCACCACGTGCCAGGATCCATGCTGCAAGGAGGTCACCACGTGTGTCACCACATGCCAGGATCCGTGTTGCAAGGAGGTCACCAAATGCACCACAACGTGCCAGGATCCATGTTGTCAAGAGGTCACCAAATGCGTTACAACCTGCCAAGATCCCTGCTGTAAGGAAGTGACCAAGTGTGTCACCACGTGCCAAGATCTGTGTTGTAAGGAGGTCACCAAGTGCACAACCACGTGTCAGGATCCCTGTTGTAAGGAGGTCACCAAGTGCACCAGGACATGTGTGAACCCGTGCTGCCAGGAGGTCACCAAGTGTGTCACTACGTGCCAGGATCCATGCTGCAAGGAGGTCACGACCTGTGTCACCACATGCCAGGATCCTTGCTGCCAGGAGGTCACCAAGTGCACAACCACGTGCCAGGATCCCTGTTGTAAGGAGGTCACCAAGTGCACTAGGACATGTGTGGACCCATGCTGCCAGGGAGGTCACCAAGTGTCGTCACAACGTGCCAGGATCCGTGTTGTAAGGAGGTCACCACGTGCGTCACCACATGCCAAGATCCGTGTTGCAAAGAAGTGACCAAGTGCACCAGGACATGTGTCGATCCCTGCTGCAAGGAAGTGACCACATGTGTCACCACATGCCAGGATCCATGTTGTAAGGAGGTCACCAAGTGCACCAGGACATGTGTGGACCCATGCTGCAAGGAGGTCACCAAGTGTGTCACAACATGCCAAGATCCCTGCTGCAAGGAGGTCACCACGTGTGTCACCACGTGCCAGGATCCGTGTTGCAAAGAAGTGAGCAAGTGCACCAGGACATGTGTCGATCCCTGCTGCCAGGAGGTCACCAAATGTGTCACCACGTGTCAGGATCCATGTTGTAAGGAGGTGACCACGTGCACCACGTGTGTGGACCCGTGCTGCCAGGATGTCACCAAGTGTGTCACCACGTGTGTGGACCCGTGTGGCAAGAAAGCCGCCAGGGGCCTCACGCCGTGTTACGATCCCTGCTGCAAGAAGGTGACCAAGTGGAGCAGCCCGTGGGTGATCCAGTGGTGCAGGAAAGGCAGCAAGTCCAGCTCCAGATGTGCAGATCCCTGCTCCAAGAAGGGGAACAAGTGCAGCTCCAGGTGTGTGGATCCGTGTTACAAGAAGGCCTCCAGGTGCTCCACCACCTGCCAAGATCCGTGTTGTGTGGCCAGGTGCGACCCCAGGTGTGTGGACCCGTGTTGTCAGGAGGTCAGCAAGTGCAGAACCAGGTGTGTGGATCCTTGCTGCCAGGAGGTCGCCAAATGTGTCACCAGATGTGTTGATCCGTGTTGTCAGGAGGTCAACAAGTGCAGAACCAGGTGTGTGGATCCCTGCTGTCAGGAGGTCACCAAGTGTGTCACCACGTGCCAAGATCCTTGCTGCAAGGAGGTCACCAAGTGTGTCACCACGTGCCAAGATCCTTGCTGCAAGGAGGTGACCAGGTGTGTGGATCCGTGTTGCAAGGAGGTCACCAAGTGCAGAACCAGATGTGTGGATCCCTGCTGTCAGGACGTCACCAAATGTGTCACCACGTGTCAAGATCCCTGCTGTGTCACCAGATGTGCCACCAGATGTGTGGATCCTTGCTGCCAGGGGCGTGGCCAAATGTGTCACCACGTGCCAAGATCCCTGCTGTAAGGAGGTCACCAAATGTGTCACCAAGTGTGTGGATCCGTGTTGCCAAGAGGTCACCAAGTGCAGAACTAGATGCATGGATCCCTGCTGTCAGGATGTCACCAAATGTGTGACCACATGTGTTGATCCATGTTGTCAGGATGTCACCAAGTGCGTCACCACGTGCCAAGATCCCTGCTGTGTCACCAGATGTGCCACCAGGTGTGTGGATCCCTGCTGTCAAGATGTCACCAAATGTGTCACCACATGTGTTGATCCATGTTGTCAGGATGTCACCAAGCGCGTCACCACGTGCCAAGATCCCTGCTGTGTCACCCCAGATGTGCCACCAGGTGTGTGGATCCCTGCTGTGGCAGAGTGACCAAGTGCACCACCAGATGTGTGGATCCCTGCTGCCAGGGGGTGACAAAATGTGTCACCACTTGCCAAGATCCCTGCTGCCAGGAGGTCACCAAATGTGTCGACCAGATGTGTCGATCCTTGCTGCAAGGAGGTCACCAAGTGTGCCACCACGTGCCAAGATCCCTGCTGTGTCACCAGATGTGTTGATCCATGTTGCCAGGGGGCGACCACATGTGCCACCAGATGTGTGGATCCCTGCTGTCAGGATGTCACCAAATGTGTCACCACTTGCCAAGATCCCTGCTGTGTCACCAGATGTTCCACCAGATGTGTGGATCCCTGCTGCCAGGGGGTGACCACGTGCCAAGACCCCTGCTGCCAGGATGTCACCAGATGTGTCACCACGTGCCAAGACCCCTGTTGCCAGGGAGTGCCCACCTGTGTCCCCAGCTGTGCCACCTCGCAGTGCCGCGGTGGCGTCCAGGTTGTCACCAGGTGCGCTGATTCCTGTGCCACCACCTGTGTCACCCAGACCTGCCCGGTGTGCGGCCAGTGCTGCTCCGTGTCCTGCTGCCCGAAATTCCGCTGAGGCACTCCAAAGGATTCCCCGTGGAATCTCCAAAGGAAGAGCAAATCCTCATTTTTTTCCTCGCGTTCTGCCTCGTTCCTGCTGTCCTGAACCTCAAGAAAGCGCCTTTCCTCGCGGGATGTAACCGAGCGATTTTGTGCCCCTGGGGTCGTTCCCTGGGAGAAAGAATTCCGCAGTTCCCCCTCGCTGCTGGGAGTGTGGGTGGAGGAATTCCCCTGATCCTTTTCCTTTCTGTGTATGAAGCAATAAAAGAAACTATCTCGGCATCGGCCTAGTGCCTTTCCTTCGCTGCCCGCCCTTTATCCTATTAATTCTTCCTGAAAATCCCCATTTTTAAAAAAAAAATTGCTTGGGAAAGTCTCACTAGGATCTGGAATGTCCCTGAGATGAAAGGGAGACACAGGGGTCATCAAATCCAACTCCTGGCCCTGCTCAGGACATCCCAAAATCCCACCGTGTGCCTGGGAGTGTTGTCATGGAGCTCCGGCGGGTTTGGGATGGTGATCATTCCGTGGGGTCAGAGCTCCCACATTCTGGTGGGAAGAACTTTTCCCAAAATCTGCCCCAGTTCCCATCCCCTGGCACATCTCCAGCACTTCCCTCAATCCTGACACTGGCCTGAAATCCCAGATAAATGTGTGATATCCCAGATAAATGTCTGTTATCCCAAATAAATGTTTGATACCACAAATAAGCATCTGAAATCCCAAACAAATGTCTGATAACCCAGATTAACATCTGAAATCCCATATAAATGTCTGATATCCCAAATAAACATCTGAAATCCCGGCTCATTCCCACGGCTACAAAAATCCCTGGAAATCCCAATAAATTGAATTTTTCAACTACACCTCCATCCCCCTCCATCGTTCCCTCCTCGATCCCAAATCCCCGAACGGGGACTCGGGACCGTCCCGGGACTCTCCCGAGGCTGAGCCGGGCTCGGGGAGGGTTTGGCGGAGCAAATCCCGGTTGGAATGCGGGCGGGAGGAGCGGGGGTGGCGGCAGACGGGGTGGGACCGTCTGGGAGCTCCTCCAAAGATGCCCCAAGGCCCGGGCTTGGTGACAACCTGCGACTCCTCAGAGCTTCTCTGGGGTTTCACTGGGCTCCAAAACTCCTCTAAAATTCCCTAAAATTCCCTGCAAGCAAAGATTTCCGTCACTCCCGCATCCCCTGATTTTTTGGGAAATAAACTGTAGGCGGGGAAAAAAAATTGGCTTTTGGATTAATTTTTTCCTTCTGGCAGAGTATTTAATCCTTCACGTGTCCATAAAAACTCAGATTTAAATCATCTTACAGCAGCAGAGAGCAGAAAAAAACAATTCCAGGAGGAAATAAACAATGGGAATTCTTCCTGCGTGACCACCTGGATGTTTGTTCCACACCTGTGACATTAAAAATCGCTGCTCACTACAAGAAAATGTTGTAGAATCCCCCTGGTTCCTCTGTCAGGTGAAGTTCTCTGAGCTCTAAAATCTCCATGGAGATCAAAACAGTTTTATCCGCTAAATTTAAAAAAATCTGGTGGAAATCCAGAGATTCCTCCTGAAAAAAAAATTGAGAAGATCAAAGCAAGGAAGGCAAAGAGATAAAAGAGGTGAGGAATTATATTTTTTTTTCCTTAACCACAGCCAGTTCCTCCTTTCCAGATTTAATTACTCAGGTGCTAATTGCCATTCTTCCCTGAGCGCTCACCTTCCGGAGTAAACAGGAAAAGAGGTCGGAACGGTGGGATTTGGGTTCCTCCAGGACCGAGGATGTCATGACTGGATCCAAATTGCCCCAAATTGTCCCTCGGGCACGGCCTGAAGGAGCCACTCATGTCCATGTGAGGCTTGGTGTCCTCTTCTCTCACCCTCCTGGCGTCCCAAAAATTCCAGGATTCCCGGAGCCACCTGGAGCAGGCTCAGACCCTCCCACCTTCCCCGGGACCTTGTGGGAATGAGGAGAGGGGAAAGTTGGGTCTGATGAAAGCCCTGGAGGTTTAATTGAGACCAGGTGTGGAGAGTTCAGGCTGGAAAATGGGAGAATCCCTGATTTCCTTGAGAACTGAGCGAAAAACACAGAAAAAATAAATCACTTTTATTGCTCGGGAAAACGGGAATCCTGCTCAGGGTTGGAGGAGTTTGGTTTGGACCCCTTGTCCAGTCATGGACAATCATGGAAAAAGGGCATGGAGGGACTGGATTCAGGGATGGGAACTCCAGGGATGGGAATGGGGCTGCAACAGCTGGAGAAGGGTCTGGAAAATCCTGAGGGAGCTGGAGGGGCTCAGCCTGGAGAAAAGGGGGATCCAGGGCAATTTTGGGATCTTCCAGGGAGAAATTGGGATCTGATCCCAGAGAATGGGACAGAACAAGAGGGAATGTCCTCAAGCTGTGCCAGGGTTGGGATATTTGGGCTGATTTTTCCATGGAAAAAGGGTTGGGAAGCATTGGAAGGGGCTCGGGGAGGGTTGGATCCCTGGAGGTGTCCAAGGAATTCCTGGAATTCTGGGGATCAGGAACAGCTCGGACTTGATACTCTGGGAGATCTTTCGCATCCTCAGGGATTTTGGGATCCTGGAAAGTCTTTGGCCGTTCAGCACAAGACGAGACTGGAGCCTCGGAGCTGGGAGTGCTGCCCTCGTGGAATTCCCTCATGGAATTCCCTCTGGAACTCCCGACCCGCTCCGGGAGGAGTCACCGGAGCCGCCGAAGGACGTCGCTGTGGGGTCCTGACTCACCGACACCAACGTGACAGCTCCAATGACTCCAATTGCCCATAAATGCGATGGAGATTCCCAAATGAGTGCCAATTAGGGATAACGACCCAACCCTGTGACGTTCCCACGTGTCGGGAGTGCGGATCCGTTTACGTCTCCCGAAATAATCCACTTTTGGAAGGCCCCAATTTTGTGCTAATCAGAGTTAACCACAGGGTGTGAAAGAACTCGGGGTAGAAAGGGAGGTGCAGGACCGGTCCTCAGAGATGGTTTTGAGGTGAGCCTGGAGCCTGAGGAGCTGTTCCAACCGGAATTTGGGATATTCCTCAGGAAGATAAGAGTTGGAAGCTGCACTGGGGGGAAAATTTCCACACCTGACAGCTTGAGGAGGAGAAAATCAGGAGGGATTCATCTCATTTAAAACTCAACTCCCGAACCTGAGCTCTGCTGGGTGCAGCCTCTCCTCCCACAGCAAAAAAATGGGCAAACCACACTCCACGAATCCAAATTTATCCCTGGAAAAACCCCTGGGGCAGCAGAGCCTCTGGAAAGGCGGGGAGAAGCTGCACGTGAGGAGCTGAGTGTGTGGAAAAATTGAGCCACGCCTGAGGTGGCAAAAAACCCGTGGAGATCTGTCAGCTCTGGGTGGAATTCTGGGAAGGAACTGGTGCTGATGCCTGGAATTCTCCAGGACGTGCTGGTCGTGCTGGGTTGGTTGGTTTGGGGTTGCTTTTTATTTTTTTCCTTATTTAGCATTTTTGTGATAGTCACGTTCCCACCTCTGTGATTGGGATTTTCCATAATCAGCAAAATTTTAATAAAAATTGTATCCTGGGTCTAAATCTCAATTAAACCAGAGTCCTTTGTACTTTTCTGGGAGGGAAGAAGCATCTTTAAAATAGGGATTTCTCTGTGTGGAATGTTCCTTAAAATGATCCTCAAAGGTGCTGGAGTTGTGTCCCTCTTGGAATTTCCAAGCATGGATGGTGTTAATCCATGGAGAGGAATAGGTTGGATGAACTACATTATTTAATTTTTGGGGGAAAAAGGGACCTCAAGGTTTTGTGGGAGCACTGGAAGTTTGGCTGTGCCTTCCCATGAGAATTAGGACGGGGTATTTCTCATAGTAAATCCAATTAATTATCCATCTTCCCTAATAACAGCCATCTCAAGTTGGAAAAACCCCAAGTATCAAAACCTGACATTTATGAAAATAAGGCCGCGGAAATGTCCCAGCACATTAAATCCCTTTCTGAAAACCAATTAATTCAGCACCCGCTGGTTTGGTTATTCTTATTTTTTTAATGACCCCGCCATTCCCGTTGGGAACCGCATGATCCGAGCGGGGCTGCCTCAGCATCACCTGCTTTCCTGGAAGAGGGCTTCCACCAAAAATTAGGATGCAAGCAAACATGCAAAGCATGTGCAGGTGGAGCCTGCCGGGGCAGTTTGTGGTCAGCTGTCCATCCCCCTGGGCTCCCGCGTTTCCGGAGCTGACGCCACTCCGGCCGTATAAAAGGTTTGGATTCGGAGGCTCCCGCCAGTTCCTTTGGCTTCTCCGTCGCTCGCCAGGACCGGTGACCCGGTAAGTCCTGCTGGGCTTTATCAGGGAACTTTTATCAGGATATCTCGTGGAAAAGAGAGTTCATTGCTGGTCCCGGGAGAGCTTCGCTCTTCTGCTTCTCATCCGGGATTTGTGCTGGAATTGGGGGTTTTATTTAGGGTTTGCTCTGCCTGGAGGAGCTTGGGGAAGTTGCCTCCTCCAAAAATGTGACTGTCTCTCCTGCTCCCTCCTGTTCCCTCCTGGTTAATTTGTTCCTGCCTCGTTAAGGCTGGGAATTAAATAAATTAATGGATGCCGTGGAGCAGCTCCTGGGACTTCAAACGGGATGGGTGGGAAGAGGTTTTATCCAGAAGGAGGGAGCTGAGGATTCCTTCAGGCAAAGCTGGAGGAGAAGCCAAGAGCAGGAAATGAGGTGGAAATGGGAGCTGCAGCCTCTGGGCCAACCCTTCCCTCACGGAAGCATAAGCCCCATCAATCCACCTCCAAAAATTTCCAGTGGCATCCCAGGATCTGGGGGATAATCAGGATGGGAGAGCTGGGAATGCTGAGCCTGTGGAGACCTCAGAGTCTTTTCCAGGACCTACAGGAGCTCCAGAGAAGCTGGAGAGGAATTTTTCCTCAGGAACTGCAGGGATAGGAAAAGGGGGAATTGGTTTACACTGAAATATGGGAAATTGAGGTTGGATATTGGGAAAAAACGGAGGGTGGGGAGGCCCTGCCCCTGCCCCAGGTTATTCTGTGGATTCCCCCTCCCTGGAAGTGTCCAAGGCCAGGCTGGACTGGTCTTGCAGCAACTTGGTCTGGGTTGGAACAAGATGATCTTGGAGATCTCTCCCAAGCCAAATCGCCCCATGATTCCATGGGATAATGGCGGGATTGGCCTCTGGGCTCTGTGGTTGGGAATTCCCAGGGTGGGGGATGTGCTCAGGTGGGCGTGAGCATCTGATAAAGAAAAGATAAGCCCTGGAACGTACGCTGAGGAGCTGATAAGCCCTGATGATGAAACTGAGAGCAGAAGAATCGGAAGTATTTTTGTGTCATGCCTTCTACCAAGTTGGAATTTGGGCAATCCCATAAAATTCAGAATTTGTGACTCGAAGATTCCTGTTAGGTTCCCAACGAAGGAAGGGAATTCCATAAACACCCTGGGAGTAGCCCAGACAGTGGCACTGGCAAAGCTGAACTCTGAGCTCCCAGATTTGATCCCAGCAGGGGCCATTCCCAGAAGAGTTGGACTTGATTACCAACTCCAGAATCCAGGAGTCCTGAACTCAGGCAGCTTTTCCTCAGCCAGACACAAACCCAGCAAGACCTCACACCGCGAATCATGCCTAGATACGCGCGGGCTGATATCTTAATTTTTTTTTGTCTCTTTCCCAGCTTTTTCCCAGCTTCTTCCCGCTACCCCAGCACCTCTCCAGGATGTCCTACTACTTCGAGCAGCGCAAGCAGCCCTGCCTGCCCCCTTCCATCTGCCTGCAGAAATGCTCCAAGTGCCCCGAGCCCTGCGCCACCCAATGCGTTGAGGTCTGCCAGGCCCCCTGCTCCACCAGCTGCGCCACCCAGTGCGTGGAGCCCTGTGCCACCCAGTGTGCCACCACCTGCGTCCCCCAGTGCGTGGACGTCTGCCCCACCCAGTGCGCCACCAGCTGCGCCCCGCAGTGCGCCGACGTTTGCGTCCCGCAGTGCGTGGACGTTTGTGCCACCCAGTGCGCCACCAGCTGCGCCCCGCAGTGCGTGGACGTCTGTGCCACCCCGTGTGCCACCCCGTGTGCCACCCAGTGCGCCACCAGCTGCGCCCCGCAGTGCGTGGACGTCTGTGCCACCCAGTGTGCCACCAGCTGCGTCCCCCAGTGCGTGGACGTCTGCCCCGCCCAGTGCCCAGCCCAGTGCGCTGAGCCCTGTGTCACCAAGTGCGTGGAGCAGTGCCAGGCCGAGGTTTGCAGCACCAAGTGCGTGGAGAAGTGCGAGACCGTGTGCCTGGAGCCCTGCTCACGCCCCTGCTGATCCTGAGCCGCTGAGGAGCCGGAGCTGTGCGGTTCCGGGATGGAAAACATGGTGCAGACCCATCGGCAACGCAACAAGGCCTTTCCTGCTCTGATCGTTGTATTTGTCTTGGAAAATGTTTCCTTTCTGATTGTTCCCTGTGTTTTCGCTTCTCCTCCTGCCATGCCAGCGTTTTTCCTTGATAAATTCCTGATATTTTAGCGTTGGGAATCTCGGGAGGGGCTGGCAGCAGCTGGTGGTGGAAGATGTTGATTTTTCCCCTCCCCTTCTCCTTTTTTCTCTTCTCAGTCTTGTAAATCCTCTGTGCAGCATTAAAAAAATGACCATCAATGGCACCAGCTGTCATTTGTCATTCTTCTCCCCATTTCTGCATCTTCAGACCCCAAAATATCTCCCTTGATTTCTGTTTTCAGAGGTGGTTGGGGAGGGTTTTGTGCTTGAAGTAAAAAAACAGTATTAATAGGGAGAAATTCCTTCTAATCCTACCAGGAAATCATTATCTGATCAATTCTTTTCTGGGAGATGCTTGAAATTATTGATAGAAATTTGATTTTCAGGCAGAATTTTGGTCTTCATGGCTTGGGATTTTGGAGGCAAATCTTAGAAACCATCAAAAGGCAAATTTAAGTGGAAGAAAGCTTAAATTCATAAAGAAGGAACTGAACACCTGAAGGTGCAATTTTAAATAAATACAAACACACTTTTATTCTGGAGAAGTTGAAGCTGAAGGTGGCCCTGTTGCCTGGAGGGTGTCAAACCCATTAAAAAAACCCCAAATTTCAGAGATAAACCTCCCACTGTGTCCTGGGTTGTGCCTGTGGCTTTCTTCACCTCCATCTCCATGCTGGCCACGCCATTTCCACGTCTGGGAATGCTGAAATCGCTCCCCACCTACCCCCTCATTACAGGAAGGGTGGGGAATATCTAATCTGGAGAATAAAAGAGAGATATTTTTATTCAGGGGTGTGCCAACACCATTTCCAAATCGCCTTTTTAATGTTCAGGTGGGGAGGCGAGGAGCAGGTTCCTGTCTGTGGCCCTTGCTGTCGACACCAGGAGGTGACAGCAAAAGGTGACATCAAAAAGGTGACACCAAAAAGGTGACACCCTCAGACGTGCGGGATAAAAAAACACGGCTGGGGAAGGCAAAGCAGGAGCAGGAATTACAAAAAAAAAAAAAAAAAAAAAGATGGGAAAAGGAGGAATTAGTACCTTGAATTCCTCTGCGAAATTTTGGGTCCAGGCAGTGACTTGGAGATGCCACTTCCGTGACATCTTGGGGACGTGGAAAAGGTTTTAGGGATCAGGGCAAACCACCCCACACTTAGAGAAGGAAATCCCAGGAAAATGGGGAATTCGGACCTCAAATTCCTCCCAAGGAAGCCAAATCTATGAGGATCCAAGATCCACCTTGGAGGTGCCACATTTGTGACATTGTAGGGGCATGGCAAATGTCGGAAATCATGGGGAAAAAAACAACATGAACACACCTGGACTGGACATTCCCAGGAAATGAGGAGTTTGAGCCTCAAATTCTTCCAAACCTTTGGGGATCCAGGCTTTGGGAATGCAACTTTTGTGTCCCCTTGGAGGCCTGGGAAAGGTTTAAATCAGGAATCATGGGAAATATTTAAATCAGGAATTATGGGTAAGGTTTAAATCAGGAATCATGGGAAATATTTAAATCAGGAATTATGGGTAAGGTTTAAATCAGGAATTATGGGAAAAGGTTTAAATCAGGAATCATGGGAAACATTTAAATCAGCAATTACAGGAAAGGTTTAAATGAGGAATTATGAAAAAAAAGGTTGAAATCAGGAATTATGGAAAAAAGTTTTAATCAAGAATCACGTGGAGCTCTTCTGATCCATGAGCCACCTGATTCTGGAGCATCCTCATCCCCATCCATCACCTGTCAGTCACTGGAATTTTTCCATTTTTCCCTGTGACCACGGGAGCGCCTGGAAAACCCAGAGGAAGTGGACTGAGGGACCTGCTGTCCCTGTGGCAAAGGCCTGACACAACAGCTGTGGTCAGCGCCAGGAATTGCTGGAATTCCTGGGATATTTGCAATGAACCAGGGATATTTCATCAGGAAGTGAAGGAGCCTGGAAAATCTTCCTCAAAAAAAAAAAAAAGATGATGTAGATTTAATTCCTGGTTTTGGGGATGGGAATAAGAGAAAGGAAACAGCAAAATCCCATTCCAAACTGGGATTTTGGAGAGATTCCAAATCCCACCAGGATTTTTGGAGATCCCTCCAGCTGTTCCCAGTCAAAATGATCCCTAAAACTCATTCCTGAGTGGATGTGAGTCCCAATTTTGTGGGATCTCTGCCGGAGACGAGGACGGGGGCGAATTATTAATGAATTATTAAGGAATTATTAACAAATCACCCTGCGATGAGCAGCCCTGGGTGTGCCCTGGGTGAAAAAACAACCAATCCCCCGCAGCCGGGAGAGGAGGGAAATCTCTGCCAGACTTTGACTGAGGTCCAGGAGGTGGGAGCGGAGCCGGTTCCGGTTGTGAAAGATTCTGGTCACCGAGTTTAATCCCGAGTCATCGGCTCTTCCGTGGGGATATAAAAGCTGCTCCTTCGGGAAGCTCCACACCCTCAGCGGCTCCTCCTGAGCTCCCTCCTCGAGCAGGACGCACCAGGTGAGTCCTTCCCTGCCCCTCTTGCTGCCCAGGTGAGGAGTTTTGGTGCCCTGGGGTTGGAAAAATGGGATTTTTCATTGTTATATTTCCCAATCTGGGGTTCTCCCCCTGCAAAATTCCGCCTACAACGGGTGGAAAACTCTATTATGGAATTTTGGGGTATAAAAGCCACTCCTTTGGGAAGCTCCACACCCACAGCTGCTCCTCCTCAAGCAAGACGTGCCAGGTGAGTCCTTCCCTGCCCAGGTGAAGGGTTTTGGTGCCCCAGAGTCAGAAAAATGGAATTTTCCCCCATTTTCTTTCCCAATCTGAGGCTGTCTCCTCCCAAAATTTCTGCCTGCAACATGTGGAAAACTGTATTATGGAATTTTGGGGGTTTTGAGGCTCCAATGGGTGGCTTGGGACATTTTGGGTCAGAACTCTGCGATAATTTTTCCCGGACTGATAAGAATCCCGTGGGTAACCAAAGGCTGGCATCCATGGGCTGATGGTGGAGCAGCTTCCCAGATTTCCAGGGATCCCAGTTCCATTTCCTTGGATAAAATCATTAATCCCCCTAAATTTCGTGACTCCTGCTCTGGGGGTCTCAAGGAGCTGGGCAGAGACTTGATGGTTCCAAAAATTGGTATCAAATATTAGGATTGGTATCAAATACTGGGAATATTATCAAATACTGGGAATATTATCAAATACTGAGATTGGTATCCAATACTGGGCTTGTTATCAAAAGATTTTTCCCTGTCAAAACTTCCAATCCTGAGATTTTCCCAATTTTCCTCTTTGGTTGCTTTTCTCGGAGTTTTTCCTCGAGTTCCCTCCAAATCCACTTTTTTCCCTCCAAGCTTTTTAAATTTGAGACTCCTAGGAAAGAAATGAGCAGAGGGAAGGAAGGAAGGAGAACCCCTGGTGCTGTTTGTCTCCTCTCTAGCTATGAAGCCTTTTTCTGGCTTTGTTAGGCTGGGCTTTGCTCCTCGTTTAAGGCACAGCTATTCCCTGATCCCTCAGGGAATGGGTTAGAATCCAAAAAAAAAAAAACAAACCAAACCTAACAAGGGCTGGGAAACTGAACTGCCCAAAATTTAGGCTGAACTGCAGCATCTTCGGATTTAACTCCAAGACCTGCCTGATTTGGGCCTGGGATTAAGTTTAAACCCGCGGGGGCCCAACGCCCCCCAAAAAAGGTGAATTCCAGCTTAAAATCCACTCAGTTCTCTCCCTGATTTTGAATTCCAGGCTGGTCCAGGATGTCCCAGCAGCAGAAGCAGCAGCAGGTGATCCCTCCCCAGTGCCAGCAGAAGTGCGGGGCCATGTCCAAGGGGGTCCAGCAAAGCCAGGCCCAGCAAAGCGAGGCCTGCAAAGGCCAGGCCCCCAAAGGCCAGGCCGTGAAGAGCCTCCCCCAGCAGCAGCAGCAGCAGTGCTGCAAGCAGAAGTAGGAGCCATCCCAAATAATCCCAAATCCTGCTTCTCCCACCTCTCCTGGCTCCCGGGAACGTCTCTGGACCTGCAGCCGCCTGCTTTGCTCGCCAGCAGAAATTGCCTCATAACGAGATGCGCTTAATTAGCTGAGAAAAATAATCAACGAATCGCGGGGCTGGTTTTAATTCTGAATTTAATTCGGGCTCTGGCGCAATAAAATGGTGAAATGACATCGTGGTTGCTTCCTGGTGTTTTTGTTGGTGGTTTTCTCCCATCTTTCCTTCTCTTTCTATTTTCCCCCAAAAAATCAACTTTAAGCACACACAAACACCGGTTTTTGCAAGTTGAGCCTCCTCTCCATCTTTATCAGGAGAAGCTGTTGAAAATCCCCAAAATTTAGAATAAAAATCCCCAAAACCTGATTTTAAAAATTCCCATAATTTGTTATAAAAATCCCCAATACTTGGTATAGAAATTCCCACAACTTGATAAGAAAAAGTTTCCAAAAGTTGGTATAAAAGACCCCAAAACTTGGAATAAAATCTCCTAAACTTGATAAAAACATTCCCACAATTTGGTATAAAAATCCCTAAAACTTGGTGTAAAAATCCCCCAAACTCACTACAAAACTTCCCAAAACTTGATATAAAAATTCCCACAACTTGCTATAAAAATCCCCAAACCCCCCCACACAATTTCATACAAAAATCCCCACGACCAGGGAAAAAAAAAATTCACAAAACTCGCTACTCAAAGTCGCTTTTATTGTGGAATTTTCACAGTGAAATCAATCCTGGATCCAAGAGCAGCCGAAGATAATTCCGAGACCAAGTGGCAAACACCGACGGGTGTCGAAACATTCCCGCCTGCAATTCCTCCTTTATCCCGTCTGCGCCACGCCCGCGGTTAATCCCTTCCCAAACATGTCTGGAGCGGAGTTAATTATCCATAAATTGGGATAATTAGGGAATATTGTCGGCTTGAGCTGCTCTTTGACACCTCCGAGGAAATTCAAGGGGAGAGAGCGCTTGGACCTATCCTAAAATTCTTCCTTTCCCCCCCCTCAATCCCAAAGGATTTTTTTTAATCCCACCAAAATCGGATCTATCCTAGAAATCTTCCTTTTTCCCCTCAATCCCAAAGGATTCTTTTTAATCTCACCAAATACTCAGCACTAATTCCCGATTTGGGAAGTTTTGAGCTTTTTTTGGCTGCAGATTCCTCACAAATCTGATTATTTATAGGGGGAAAACTTCCAAAATTTCAGGTGGGAGCTGGAATCCAGGGGAGAAAGGCAGGAAAAAAGGGGATGAGCTCTTCCCTGGATTTTGGATGGTGAACCTCGCCTTGCTCCTTGATTTTTTTGGGGGAGGCTTTTTGGGCATTCCAAATCCGTGAGATTGGGGGAAAAAAGGGCAGGAATTTGGGAACTACAACCCTGCTGGAAGCCATTCCCGACGGGAATTCCCTGCTGTTAGTAAAGGACAACGCGTTAGCGGGAGGGAAGGCTGGAAGGAATTCCTGAAAAAAAAGCTCTGCAGGGATAAAATAAAAAAAAGAAAAAAATGTTTGGAAAAAAACCCAACCCTCTGGATTCAGGGAGAAAATCTCCGGGATTGGGATTTTCCCTCTACTTCTGCCACAGGCCGGGCTGTTCCAGCTGCTGCTCCAGAGGAGGGAATTTCTCGGGAAGGGAACGCTGCTCCGGGATCTCCTGGAATTCCTGCTTTTCCTGGGAACACGGAGTGGGAACCGGGATTTCCTGGATTTCCTGCTTTTCCTGGGAACACGGGACGGGGTCTGGGAGTGGGACTGGGACCGGGGTGTCCTGCAATTCCTGCTTTTCTGGGATGGATACTGGGATTTCCTTGCATTCCTGTTTTTCTGGGATGGACACCGGGATTTCCTTGCATTCCTGTTTTTCCTGGGAATGCGGGACGGGTTCAGGGCACGAAACCGGGATTGGCACGGGAGTTTCCTGGCATTCCTGCTTTTCCTGGGCACAAGGAACGGGTTCAGGGCATGAAACTGGGATGGGGACAGGGGTGTCCTTGCATTCCTGCTTTTCTGGGATGGACACGGGGATTTCCTTGCACTGCTGCTTTTCCTGGGCACACGGGACAGGATCAGGGATGGACACCGGGATTTCCTGGCACTGCTGTTTTTCTGGGATCTCCTGGTATTCCTGTTTTTCTGGGATGGACACCGGGATTTCCCGGCACTGCTGCTTTTCCTGGGCACAAGGGACAGGGTCAGGGATGGACACCGGGATTTCCTTGCACTCCTGTTTTTCTGGGATGGACACCGGGATTTCCTTGCATTCCTGTTTTTCTGGGATGGACACCGGGATTTCCTTGCATTCCTGTTTTTCTGGGATGGACACCGGGATTTCCTTGCATTCCTGTTTCTCTGGGATGGACACCGGGATTTCCTTGCATTCCTGTTTTTCTGGGATGGACACCGGGATTTCCCGGCACTGCTGCTTCTCCTGCACCTCGGGAGCAGCCACGGGAACCGGGATCTCCCCCTGCTCCTCCAGCGCTGCCGCCGTCGGTTTCGGGCAGGATTTCTCTTCGGATTTCGGGAATTTCGGAGGGAATTCGCTTTGCTGCTGCTGCTCCTGGGGCGGGCACTGCGGCACCGGAGCTTCCCCTTCTCCCGGTTCCACGCCCGGCTCTGGAATCGCTTTTTCGGGGCATTTCGGCACCGCCGGGAGCGTCTCGGGGCACGGGGCGGGCACCGGGATTTGGGGATGCTGCGACAGCTCCGGGCTCTGTTTTGGGGTGGTTTTACCCAAACCGGGTGGGAGCGTGAGCTCCTGCTTGATTTGCATCTGGTTCAGAGACATGTCTGCCGGAAAACGGGATCACCTGGGGGGAAATGGGAATTTCTTGTGTTACCGGCGCGAGAGTGACACAATTACCAAAAAAAAAAAAAAAAAAAAAAAGCAAAACGGGTTTAAAAAAATAAATAAATAATAAAAAAAAGCCAAGTATAATATAAATGTGGGGCCAACGGGGTGTTTTGGACCGATAAACCCGAAATAATTCCTGATTTTTTGCCCCTCGATTTTCAGTTTTTCCTTAGAATTCGCAACGCCAGGGAAGGTTTTCTCGAGGCTCCGGCGAGCTGAGGGTTAAATTCACAGGAGGCAGCTCCTCCTCTCGCTCCGGTGACGATGCCGAGGATTTGGGGTGACCCTGGCTCGGTCCTTGGAAGGGAATTCTCAGGGATAAAGAGTCCCCGAGGTCCGGGATTGTCACCTCTGTCCTCTCCTGAGTCAGCGCGGATTTCTCCTCCCAGGGCCACCGCGAGTCCCCGACAATTTGGGGACAATTTTATGGCTCCACCTGGACCTCGGGAATTCCTGCGCTGCCGCTTTTCTAAACCCAAGGGCAGGAGTGAAAGGTGAGAATTCCAAAAGTGGGCAGAGGCAGAGAGGGGGAAAATTCCTCCTCCCTTCCCTGGGGGGTTCCCATCTCCTCTCACAGCCAATTCCTTCCTCTCTTCCCTCCCCCCACTTTTTTTTTTTAAATCTGATAAGACATTAATTAATTAATTAATTAAGATCTTGCTCCTGACATGGATGAGGGTGGAACATGGGGAAAATATTTTCATTCCTGCAGCGCCCTCGTCCTCCCAAATTTGCCTTTTCCCGAGGAACTCCTGGATGAAATGGAAGTTTTGAGAATATTTTTGTTCTAGAATCACATTAAAATCGATTTGGCAGGAGAGGGTTTTGTGTCCTTCCCTGGAGGGAGGGGACTCATCCTTAAACCAACGGAATTCCATCTGACCCGTGCCTCAGGAAGGGTCTAATTTAGGATTTAATTACCCTCAGATTTAGACTCCGTCTTAATTTGCCTTCCAGAGCCATTTCCAGGCAGCCTCAATGCCCACAAATTCCCTGCTTTCCAGGAACCCTCTGGGTATCCCAATTCACCAAATCCAACCTTTCCTGGAGGGCTGTGCCTACAGCGGAGGCCAGGAGCAGAACCCCAAATATCCCCAAAAATCTTGGGATTCTAAGTCCCAAATATCCCCCCAAAATATCAGGATCCTCAATCCCAAATCTCCCCAAAAATCTCAGTATTCTCAGTCCCAAATATCCCCCAAAAATCTCAGGATTCTGAATCCAAAACCTCACAAAATATCTCAGGATACTCAATCCCAAATATCCCCCAAAATACTGGGATTCTCAGTCCCACATATCTCCCCAAAATTTTGGATTCTAAATCCCAAATATCCACCCCAAAATATCAGGATCCTCAATCCCGAACCTCCCCAAAAGTCTCAGAATTCTCAGGCCCAAATATCCCCCAAAAATCTCAGGATTCTCAGTCCCAGAGCTCCCTGAGGAATCTCAGAATTCTCAACCCCAAACTTCCCCAAAAATCTCAGAATTCTAAATCCCAATCATCCCCCAAAATCTCAGGATTCTCAACCCCAAACCCCCTCAAAAATCTCAGAATTCTGAATCCCAAACCTCCCCCAAAAATCTCAGAATCCTGGATCCCAAACCTCCCCTGAAGAACCTCAGGATTCCCAATCCCAAAAATCCCGAGGATCCCCCGGATCCCCGGACTCACCCAGCCGGTGCCGAGGGAGCAGCGGGAGCGGAGTGGATGCTGGAGCGAGGAGATTTGGGATCTTTTATAGGGTTTGGGAGCCCTGCCTTCTGGGAATGAGTCCTCCTGGCTGATGAGCTCATTCTTTCACAAGAACCCTGCCCGGCCGGGTTTTACACGTAGGCACTTTCCAGAGAGGATTCCCAGGTCGTTCCCCCAGTTAATCCCGGAGAACCATGGGATTCCTCCCTGGAAAAATGTCAGACCCTCAGGTTCGTGGAGTTGCTGGTGACCCCGTCGGGGTTTGGGGGCTTGGTGGGGTTAAAACCCACCCATTGTCTGAAATTCCTGGGATTTATTGGGAATTTCCACCTCAACCCATCCCGGGGTCATTACAGAGCTAAAACCCACCCAATGTCTGAAATTCCTGGGATTTATTGGGAATTTCCACCTCAACCCATCCCGGGGTCATTACAGAGCTAAAACCCACCCATTGTCTGAAATTCCTGGGATTTATTGGGAATTCCCATCTCAACCCATGGCAGGGTCATTCCAGAGCTAAAACCCACCCAGTGTCTGAAATTCCTGGGATTTATTGGGAATTCCCATCTCTACCCATCCGGGGGTCATTCAAAAGCTAAAACCCACCCATTGTCTGAAATTCCTGGGATTTATTGGGAATTCCCATCTCAACCCATTGCAGGGTCATTCCAGAGCTAAAACCCACCCGGTGTCTGAAATTCCTGGGATTTATTGGGAATTTGGGATAATTTGTGCTTCTCTCCTCTGCTCTTCATCAATGGATCCTCTGAAGTGGATTTATTGGGATGGTGAAAAGCAGGGATAGGTTTTCCTGGGAAGAACTTTGTGGAATTCCATCAACTTTCATTCCAGTTTGGAATCACCGGGGGGATTTCCTGGAAATTCCAGGAATTTCCTCCTGGAAAGGGCAGTCAGGGGCTGCCCAGGAAGGTTTTCCAAGGAATTCCCGGACATCCCTCATTGCTCTGGAAAGATGTTGATCCATCAAAAGTTGGACTCGATGATCTTGGAGGGTTTTTCCAACCTCAATAATCCTGGAATTCTCTGGATAAATCTCATTTCCCACAGAGCTCTCACCCATCCAAATGTGATGGAGCAGGGAACTGAGTTTATCTCCAGGGATTTTTTTAACAATATCCAGGATTTTTCCCACCCAAATGGAATTGGGGGGAGCAGCCCCTGCAGAATTCCAGAATGGAATTTAAAAATATGTTTCAACCTGGATGTGAAATAAAGGGAGCTCTGAGTGCGCAGCGTATTCCCTGAGGATTATTCCAGGAGAAAAAAAAAGGAAAATAAAATTTATGGAATGGGAAAACCTGTAGAAATCCAATCCAAATCCCCCAAATCTCCGGGATCCATCAGGACAAGGCCCCGTGTGAGGGGAGGGCGATTTCCCGCCCTGGAGACGCCGTGTCCCACCCAGACGGGAATTTCGTCACCTTTGGTCATCCCGGATCTCTCCAGGCCTCGTCTCCGTGGTTTTTCCGGAGCTCTTATCGGATCAAGATCCTGAAGTGATCGCTTCCAACAGGCTGAGCTGGTCCCACGTCACCTCCTGGAATTCCTGGGCAGCGCTGCTCCCTCTCTCAACAATCCTTCAGCAGCACAAGGCCAGAAAATTCCAGAATTTCCTGCCATCCACAAAATTCCCGTTTTTCCCTGGGTCCTGTTCCCTTTGGGGTAGGCTTGGTTTTACCTCCAGCTTTGGGAATACCCCAACCCAAGCGCTAAGCCTGACTCAGGCCTTGCAGGAGCTGATTCCAGGCCAGAATTAGGGCACTTCCCAGACCTGCCCGGCTGCTTTCGAGGCAGGCAGGGCTCGGGAGCCGAGATAAGCTCCTGGAATTCTGCCCTTCCCGCCAGGAGATGCAGGGCAGGAGATGGGAGTCGTTAAAACCGTGGGGCTCGGCACTGCCCCGTTCCTGGAGGTGTCCCAGCAAAGGTTGGATGGGGCTTGGAGAAACCTGGGACTGAGAATTGTCCTTGGCCACGTCAGGGATTTGGAACAGGATAATCCTGAAGGTTCTTTCCAACCCAAACCATTCCATGATCCTCCGATTTTCTCTGATTCTCTGGTTTTATTATTCCGCGATTTTGTGCTTCTGTTATTCCACGAATCTGTTATTCTCTGATCCTCTTATTCCATGATTTTGTGATTTTTATTATTCCATTATTTTTGCGATTTTTATTATTCCATTATTTTTGCGATTTTTATTATTCCATGATTTTGTGATTTTTATGATTCCACGAACCTCTGATTCCATGATTCCCTGATTCTCTTTTTCCATGATTTTCTGCTTCCACAACTCTCTAATTCCACAATTTTATGATTCTCTGATCCCTTAATTCCATTATTTTGTGATTTTTATGATTCCATGATCCTCTGATTCCATGATTTTATTATTCTCTGAATTCATGATTCCATGGTTCCCTGATTTCATTTTTTCATCAGCTTCCACAACTCTCTAATTACACAATTTTATGACTCTCTGATATCCATGATTCCCTGATTCCACTTTTACATAATTTTATAATCCTCTAATATTTCATGATTCCCTAATTCAATTTCTCCATGATTTTATGATTCCCTGATCTTGGTTTTTGCCCCGCTGAGGCTGGAGCAGCCGAGTTTGAGAGCAGACAGGGAATTTCACCACGTCCGACCTTCCACCCGAATTTTTGTGCAATATTCCCCAGGGAATTCTCCTCCTCAGGTCGGAGCTCAGTGCTGTCCATCCCTTGGACACCTCCACCTGCGTGGGGCGTTTTAATTTAAGCAATAACAAAAGATTTCTGGAATATTTCAGTGCCAAATTTAACCCCTGAACTTGCAACACCCAGGGATTAAAGGAGAACACTTCCCATGGCTGCGAGGGAGAGACCTAAACCTAATCCTAAACCTAAACCCAATCCTAAACCCTGTCTGGAGATCTGGAGATGTGGCCTGACCTTAAACTGGTTTGGATGCAGTCTGGGAATGCTCCAGAGGTCACTGGGCAGCAAGCTCAGCATAAAAATCATGGATATTCCCTAAGTCCTGTCCTTAAACTGGTTTGGATCCAGTCTGGGAATGCTATGGAGGTCACTGGGCAGCCAGCTCAGCACAAAAATTATGGATATTGCCCAAAGAGGCTCCAGAGTCAGCCCCTGGAAAGGGAGGGAACGTTTTTCCTGGAGGAAAGGTGGAATTGCTCTTCCCATCCTCGGGAATTGCACAAAAAAATTATTTTTAGCGGCGCAGCGAAATCTGCCAGAGCAAAACTTTGGGGAAATGATGGGAGAAACATGAGGGAGTGAAGGGGACGTGGAGCTCCCAGCCCATCCCAAATCTGCCACCAATTCCAGGGGGAGGAAATTCCCAGGGTGGTAATTGCTGCTCCAGATCCCAAAAATATCCTGAGTTTCTCCAGGAGCTTCCAGGTAGTTCCCAAGGGTTATTCCATCAGCTCCATATTGGATATCACAGAGGCGTCTCAGGGTCTCCAAGGGTCCTGGAGTTCTGCCAAAAAAAAAAAACTATCTGAATTTTGGGAAGGGCAGACCCCTCACTCAGGACTCCATGGTGCTCCTTGGCCTTTTTTGCCACGTGGGATTTGGGGACTTTTGTTCGGGGATCCAGTTTTTGGAGGGGAGAAGAGAGGAACCTTCCCTCATGATTTCACGGATTCTCCCTGATTTTTCCACCCAGGATCTGGGGAAAGGATCCAAATCATTTGGGAAGTAAGGAGCTCTCCCTCAAGACTCCACAGATGCTCCCTGATTTTTGCCATGTGGGATTTGGGCACTTTTGTTCAGAAATCTGTTTTTTGGGGGGGGGAAACATCCTCCAAATTTTCCTCATGATTTCACGGATTCTCCTTGATTTTTGCCATCCAGGATTTGGGGTTCTTTGTTTAGGGATCAGATTTTTTTGGGAGAATTGAGGAACCCTCCCTCACGATTTCACAGATTCTCCCTGATTTTGCCACCAGGATTCAGGACCTTTGTGCACAGAGGGGAGGATCCCCGGGAACTTTGGCCCCGCTGGATTTCAGCCGTGACTCAGGAGCTGCCGAACCGGTCCAGCCTGACCCGGGGCTCTCAGGAGGGTTCAGCTCACACCCTCATTGTTGTGTCCGGGCTGGACACCGCCGTGAACTCATCGCACGGGACAAAAGCTTAATTAACACCTGCTGGATGGCTTAATTAGCACCTGCAGCATCTCCTGGTATCGGTCTGGGGATCATCCTGGAGCAGCTCCTGTCCCACCGCTGGAGACTCCGGGACCTTCCTGGCTTCCCTGGAAGTGTCCAAGGCTGGATGGGGCTTGGAGCCACCTGGGAAGGTGGGAATTGTCCCTGCCCATGGCACAGGGTGGGATTTGAGATCCCCCCCAAAAAAAAATCTGGATGCCTCCCAAGTGCTGTAGGATTCAAGGAATTGGATCTGGAGTGTCCAGGTGTTTTTTTTTCTGGCTGTGTTTTTTTTTGGTTTTTTTTGACAGGTTGGGAATGTTGGGAATGTGGAGACCCCAGAGCCTCTCTCAAGATCTGCAGGGGATCCAGGGGGACTTTTCCTCAGGAACTGCAGGGACACGACACAGTGAATGGGGTCAGGGGCACAGAGAGGGAATATGGGTGGGATTTTGGGCAGGAATTGTTCCCTGGAAGGGCCTGGCCCAGCGGATTCCATGGATTTCCTGTCCCTGGAAGTGCCCAAACTCCAACCTGGACCCACCATGAACAGCAGAAGGATTCTCATGGCAGAGGTTGGAACGAGATGATTTTTAAGATCCCTTCCAACCCAAACCATTCCATAATTCCATAATTCCTGACCTTCCCAGGATTCAGACAATTCCTATAAAACTGAGTTTCCCAGCTGAGTCACGGGCTCGAGCCTGGGACTCTCCTGTAAAACCTCCCCATAAATCCCCCAAACTCCAGCCCAAAGCTTGGTCCCTGGTTTGAGTCCCACTTTTGGATTTCCCAGCCTGTTCCTGGGCTGCTCCTTGAAAACCTCCTGCTAATTCCCATCCTAAATTAATCCCTCATTTCTTCTCTTCTTGAAAACCTCTGCTAACTCACAGCCTAAATTTAGCCCTGATTTCTTGTCTGCTCCCTGAAAACCTCTGCTAATTCCCAGCCTAAATTTATCCCTAATTTCCCCCGCAGGGCTCTGATTGCCTCACTGGAACCCCACAACTTTTCCAGCAGCCATCCCATCAAAGAACCCAATTCCAGATTGCTTCATTCTCCCTCCAGAGCTTGGGAATGAACTCGCTGCAGTTCAGCCTTTCCCAGGTTTTTTCCAGGTCCTGCTGGAAAGTGGAGCAGCCTTGGGGTCACCTGAGGAGGAACTGGGACACAGGGACACGGTTCAGCCTTCCCTGACCTCTTTGAATGGGATAAAATCCCTTTTTTTTTTTTTTTTTTTTTTTTGGGGTATCAGCTCCATGGTGCTCCTGGTGCCACCAGGGAAGGCAATTTTTGGTCTCTGAACTCAAAAATATAAAGGGATTTATCTTGGATTTTCATTCTTTCCATGAGTTCCATGAGCCGGGGTGAGTTAATCATTAAAATAATTAAAATTACAGCTCTGGGCTCAGAATTTGCTCCATCCCAAGGCCAAACTCCCAAATCCCAGGGGTTTTGTTCCCCTTGGAATCCCAGCAGAGGGACAGAGCTGATGAATGGAGATGCTGGGGGAAGGAAAATTGTCGCTGAAACCCCACAATAAGCTGAGCTTTGAGAAGTCACCAGGGTTATTCTGACCCTAAAGCCAGGCTTAACCTCCCCCGAGCCTGGCCCAGAACAAAGAGCTTCTAATTAGAGAAACCAAGAGTTAATTAAGTAATAAAACCCTTTTAGGATGAAGCAAGAGGGACCCAGGTGAGGAGTTTCATTCTTATTTTGCCCTGAGCGCTGTTAAATCGGGAATGTGCTCCTTGCTGGACTCGGACTCCTAATGAGGGAAATTTTCTTGTCTGCAGCTCGTTTGCAGCTCTTTAATTACAAATTAATTAAATTCATGAAATTACTCTGAGCATGGTCTCTGCTCAGGCCCCTCACGTTTCCTTTGGTCCCTGCCCTTCCCTTCCTGACCTGTGCCCAGAATCCTGGAATAGTTTGGGATTGTGGAATGGTTTGGGATTGTAGAATGGTTTGGGGTCCTGGAATGGTTTGGGGTCCTGGAATGGTTTGGGATTGCGGAATGGTTTGGAATCATGGATTATGGAATAGTTTGGGATTGTGGAATGGTTTGGGATTGCGGAATGGTTTGGGGTCCTGGAATGGTTTGGGATTGCGGAATGGTTAGGGGTCGTGGAAGGGTTTGGGATTGTGGAATGGTTAGGGGTCGTGGAAGGGTTTGGGATCCTGGAAGGGTTTGGAATCATGGAACGGTTTGGGTTGGAAGGGACCTTAAGGCCCATCCAGTTCCAGTCCAGGGGCAAGGACACCTTTCCCCACCCCAGGTGGATCCAAGCCCTGCCCAGCCTGGCCTGGGACACTCCCAGGGATGGGAAATCCATGGAATTCCCTGGTCCAGGCCGTCACAGGGAACAATTCCTGCCCAAAATCCCACCCAAATTCCCCCTCTGTGCCCCTGACACCATTCCCTGTGTCGTGTCTCTTTAGTTCCAGAGGAAAGGTCCCTCTCCAGCTTCCCCAGAGATCCTGCAGACCCTAGGAGGGGCTTTGGGGTCTCCACAGGATCAACATTCCCAACATCCCCAGCTTTTCCAGCAGTGGGAACAGGAGGCTGAGCAGAGGGGTGGGAATCCTGATCTCCTGGGATCCCTCTGTGATCCTTGGGATCCCTCCCTGATCCCTGGGAATGATGTCCCTGATGTCCCCAGGTCTGGGACAGCTCAGGGATGAGTTTTTCCCACCAGGACCCCCAGGTCCTTCCCCACGGGGCTCATTCCCAGCAGGACAATCCCGACCTGTGCTGCAAAAATGGGTTGGGCTGAGCCAAATCCAAAATTCAAATTTTTTCCTGGAGACGCAGAGAGAGAGGGAGGATCCCGAGGGAATTTCCAGGTGCCAGGAGCCGCCTGTGCGGGCCAATGCTGCGCTCTGCTGGTTGGGGACACACAGTCCTGGGTCCCCTCATGGAAAAGGGACATGGAGGGGTTGGACCCTCATGGCCAGGGATGGGAACGGGGCTGGAGCAGCTGGAGAAGGGTCTGGAAAATCCTGAGGGAGCTGAGGGGGCTCAACCTGGAGAGAAGGGGGATCCAGGGGGAATTTTGGGATCTGCGAGGAGGGATTTGGGATCTGATCCCAGGGAATGGGACAGGACAAGAGGGACGACCTTGAGCTGTGCCAGGGTGGGAAATTTGGGATGATTTTTCTGTGGAAAAATGGTTGGAAAGCATTCAGGGGGCTCAGGGAGGGTTGGATCCCCATCCCTGGAGTTGTTCAAAGAATTCCTGGAATTGTGGATGTTCAGAATTCAGCAGAGCCCGAACTCAACGACCTCAGAGCTCGCTCCCATCCTCAGGGATTTGGGAATTCTGCCCTTTTTACCCCACCTGGCTCCACCAGGTGAAGGGGGAGGAAAGCAGTTAAAGCAGGAGGGGTTGAAGGAGGGAAATGATCCCAAAAAAGCTCAGGAGGAGGAGCCAGGTGGGACCTCGGGCGTTCTCCACCTCACCTTTAATAATCCAGGAGCGCCGCGGGTTTTGGAGGGTGAGCCGAGGCCCCAGGAATGCAGAGCTCCCTCCCTGCTCCGAAAATAGAAACTCTGGCAGCAGAACAAAAGGAGAGAGAAGAAAAGAAAAGAAAAGAAAAGAAAAAAGAAAAAAAAAAAAGGTGAGTTTTTAGGGTGTGATCTGTTTTGAAAGCTCAAGGGATGGAAAAATCAAAAAGAGAATCTCCATGAATTCTTGCCTGGGAATGCTCGACCACCTTTTCCAGGTGGAAATTCCTGCTGCCAGATAAATCGATATAAATTTATAGAAATAATATGTATTTATAATTTTTATTTATATAAATGTGAACTGTTTTGTTCAAAGGGAGGTTCCAACCTCCTGCCAATGGAGCTGAAAGCCACGGAGGAATTGCAGCTTCAGAGCGAAGAATTCCTGCAGGAGAGAAGCCACAACAAAGCCACATTCTTGTGGTCCAGGTGGAGCCAGACACTCAGAGCTGACCAGGAAAAGCCTGGATTGGTTCCTGATGGAAAACTCCTTGAAAAAAAAATTTTCTTCCTCCGTGTGGGGCACAATTACCCAAGACCTCCCAAACTTCCTCATTCATTTTCCTGCCCGAATTATTTGGCGCCCTTTCTCCTGGCCACAAAAACCACACAGGCGGGGCCGTTTCTACCAGTTCACAAGAAACCACATTTTTTAATTAAAAAAAAAGATTAAAATACTTAGGCCCTGCACCCCTCCCTGTGGCTTTGGGCTCCATGTTGGTGTCACCAGGGCTGGGCTTTATTTTGTCCTGGTCCCTCTCAGCTCTGCTGGAGGCAGCAGAGATGAATTGGCCTTTTTGGGGTTATTTGTCGCAAAATGAACCCATAAAAGCACTGAGCAGATTTTTAGTGACTTAAAAAATTTCATCTTCTGGTTTTTGGGATTAATTTGTGTCACAAGGAATCCATAAAAACGCTGAGCAGGCTTTTAGTGACTTTAAAAAATTTACCTTCTGTTTTTTGGGGCAATTTTATGTCACCATGAACCCAAGAAGGTGCGGAGTCGATTTTTAGAGACTAAAAAAAATTTTTTTTTTTCGGGTAATTTTGTGTCACAATGAACCCATAAAAGTGCTAAGCAGATTTTTAGCGACATTAAAAAAATTATTTTCTGTTTTTTGGGTTATTTTGTGTCACAATGAACCCAGAAAGGTGCTGAGCAGATTTTTAGTGACCCAAGGAAACGAATTCCTGGTTTGATGAGTTTTTTCACTGCTGTGAGATAAGGAGATGAATGACAGGGGAAGTCACGCCGGGCTGAAGGAAGTTTATCAGCTCCTGGAGCTTTTTGTCACCTCTGGGTGTCCCCGCGCGGATCCCGAGGCTGTCACCTGTCCCCGGAGCAGCGGGAATGTGGCACCCGGTGACTCTCAGGTGACCGGGAGAGGTTGGGTGGCAGCTCTTGCACAACCTGCTCGGCTGCCACCCAAAAATAAACGTCCTCCAAAAATCACGTGGGACTTTCTCACTGATTGAGCTCCTTATCTCACAAAGACTGGAAAAAATCGCCATAAAACCTGGAGATGAATTTTTTAAAGTCGCTAAAAATCTGCTCAGTGCTTTTATAGGTTCATTGTGACTCAAAATAATCCCAAAAACCAGAAGATGAATTTTTTTAAGTCTCTAAAAATCTGCTAAGTGCTTTTATGGGTTCATTTTGAGAAAAATAACCCCAAAAAAGGCCAATTCATCTCTGCTGCCTCCAGTAGAGCTGAGAGGGACCAGGACAAAATAAAGCCCAGCCCTGGTGACACCAACATGGAGCCCAAAGCCACAGGGAGGGGTGCAGGGCCTAAGTATTTTAATCTTTTTTTTTTTTTTTAATTAAAAAATGTGGTTTCTTGTGAACTGGTAGAAACGGCCCCGCCTGTGTGGTTTTTGTGGCCAGGAGAAAGGGCCCCGAATAATTTGGGCAGGAAAATGAATGAGGAAGTTTGGGAGGTCTTGGGTAATTGTGCCCCACACGGAGGAAGAAGCAGAGAGGGCGAAATCTTCCTTTAATTATGGAATTCTCCACCAGGAACGAATCCAGGAAGGAATCCAGACCCTTCCTGCTCAGTTCCGTGGAATTTCTTCCGGATGATCCCAAGGAGAGTTCAGAGGGACCAGGAGAAAGCAGTGCCCAGCCATGGTGATATTAGCACTTGGAGATTTGGAGTTTTTTAATTAAAAAATTAAGATTTCGATGGATAACAAGCTGCACCCACCACAAGGTGGGATTTGTTTACCTGTTTTTCCTTTTGAATTGAAATCCACGCCCAAAACTTGGCCCAACACCTCCAAAACCAGGGGCTGGAGAAACCCATGGAAAACCCATCCCAAACCCAACAATATGGCACAACCCCATCCCAGTGAGACTCCCAGGGATGGAAAAAACCCCTGGGAAACCATTCCTACACATCCAGGGGTTCATCCCCCAAAAACAACCCCGGGGCTGGGGCTGCTGCTGCTGCGAATGCCACGGAGGATTAATTATCCCGAGGTAATTACTCTGGGAAGCTGACATGGAACCACTCATTGTCGGGGATGAGTCGGCGGCTCCGACTCACCCCGGGAGGTTACGGGGACCTGGCCCTATAAAAGCTGTCCCGGAGCTGGGACGCGCTGGTCACCTCTGGAAACTCTTCCCGCCCCCGGGAGCTGGGTGAGTCGGTTCCCCGAGCCTCTGGAGATGCTGGGATTGGGGAATTCTGAGGGAATTCTTGATTCTCAGAGTGGGGTTGGGATGGGTTGGGTGGTTCAGAGAAGGGTCCCCATTCCTGGGAAGTGTCCAAGGTCAGGCTGGACAGGGTTTGGAATTGGGAGATCCAGGGTGGTTTTGGGAAAATACCAGCTCGTTTTGGGGTGGGATTGGTCATTCCCAAGGAGACATCCAAGGTGATTTTGAAAAATAACCACTTGATTTGGGGTGGGATTGGTGTTTTCCAGGGCTAGATCTGGCATGGTTTTAGGAAAAACACCAGCTCATTTTGGGGTGGTATTGATGTTTTTCAGGGAGAGATCCTGGGTGGTTTTAGAAAATATACCAGCTCATTTTGGGGTGGGATTAGTGGAGTCCAAGCAGAGATCCATGGTGACTTTGAAAAATAACACCTCAGTTTGGGATGGGATTGGTGTTTTCCAGGGAGAGATCTGGTTTTCTGGCTTTAGAAAAATAACACCTCATTTTGGGGTTGAATTGGTGTTTTCCAGGGAGAACATTCCCTGCAAGCAAGGATGGTGAGAGGGACTTTCCATTGGGAACTGGAACGACAGGAAAAGGGGAAATGGGGTAGAAGTGAAAGAGAAGAAAATTTAGGTTGGATTTGGGGGGGAATTGCTTCCTGTGAGAGCGAGGAGAGCCTGGTGCAGGTGATTCCATGGATTTTCCATCCCTGGAAGTGTCCCAGGCCAGGTTGGAGTCACTCACGGCACGGGTTGAGTTGATTTTTAATGTTCCTTCCAACCCAAAGCACTCTGGGATTCTGCGATCACGAAATTCCCGTTTATTCCTGATTTTTCCACATAAAAAATTCTATTTGGGAGAATTTTTTAAAAACTGATTGATTGGAATTTCTGTGTCAGAGCGGGAGAGGGCTCTTGGTGCTGAGTGTCTGAATATTAGATTTGCTCCTGAAAAAGGGGAATTTAGGAATGAGGGGATGCTTGCTTTAATTCCTTAATTAAATTAATGGGGGCGTTTTTTGCATGACATTTAGTGCTGAGTATCCGCAGATGTCCCCAGCTTGGCTTTAGGACATGGCTCAGAGTTAAAAATGAGGGTTTGGGTCCCTCAGGTGCTCCTGGGGCCATGTTGGGATGGTGGCACAGCTGGGACGTGTCCTTGAGGTGTGGGGACCACAAGGAGCTCACCTGTCAGGTGTCACCCAACAGGTTGGGGAGGGACTCTAAAATCCACCTGATTCCAACCCCAGTGTGTTCTTCAAATGTCCCCAAAACGTCCCCAAGGCCCCAAGGTGTCTCCCACTTGTGGTGGGACTGTGACACAAGTCCCAGTCCCACAGTCCCAAAAGTTTGGAGTTGTCCCAGAGATTTGGGGACCAGCAGCTTCCTCAGGTGTCCCTAAATGGGTTGGGTTGGGAGTGACTTCAAACTTCACCTGATTCCAACCCTGTCGTGTCCTTCCAGTCCTGCCACGTGTCCCCAAGATGTCCTGCTACCTCCACCAGCACCTCCCTCCGCTCCACCAGGACCCCGTGGCGCTGTCCCCTGGATTCCCCTTCCCGGCTCAACGGTGGCACTCCACCACCTGCATCCCCCAGGCCGTGCCCGTCCAGGTCCCCCTACAGCGGGCCACGTCCTCCAGCGTGTGCCACCAGCAAAGCGTCACCCAGGCCGTGCCCCGCCAGCTCCTCGCACCCCCCTGCGTGCCCCAGCAGCAGCAGATTGTCCCCAGGCGGGTGACAACGTGCGTGCCACCGCAGCAGCGCGTGACCGGCGGCGCGGGCGTCACCCAGTGCGTGCCACACCAGGTGGGGGTGACCCAATGCGTGCCACAGCAGGTGGGGGTGACCCAGTGCGTGCCACAGCAGGTGGGGGTGACCCAGTGCGTGCCACAGCAGCTGCGGGTGCCACAGCCCGTCCCCCAGCAGCAGAAGGTCGCCCCCAGGTGTGTCACCACCTGCGTGCCGCAGCAGCGCCTGACGGGCGGCGCGGGTGTCGCCGGTGTCACCCGGTGCGTGCCGCAGCAGCCGCAGGTGCCACCGCCCCAGCGCATCCCCCCCCAGCAGCAGCAGGTTGTCCCCAGGTGTGTCACCACCTGCGTGCCGCGGCCGCCGTACGTCACCAAGGGCGTCCCTCAGCAGCAGGGCGCCACCAGGTGCGTCCCCCAGCAGTGTGTGACCACGGTGTGTCCCCAGCAGGGTGGCGCCAGGTGTGTCACCACCTGTGTCCCCCAGCAGCGCGCGGCGCAGCGCGTCTCGTACCAGTGGGTGACGGCGCCTGTCCCCCAGCAGCAGCAGAGTGTCACCGCCGCTGTCCCCCTGCAGTGGCACGGCAGGTGTGTCACCAAGTGTGTCCCTCAGCAGTGTGACACCGGCGAGGCCAGCCTTTGTGTCCCTCAGCAGCAGCAGAGTGGGACGGTTTGTGTCCCTCAGCAAGTTGTCACCAAGGGTGTGCCCCCAGCAAAGTGTCACCAAGGGTGTCACCCAGCAGTATGGGACAGTTTGTGTCCCCCAGCAAAGTGCCACCAAGTGTGTGCCCCAGCAAAGTGTCACCAAGGGTGTCCCTCAGCAATGTGCCACCAAGTGTGTCCCCCAGCAGCGTGTAACCAAGAGTGTCATTCACCAAAGTGCCACCAAGTGTGTCCCCCAGCAGAGCGGGACAGTTTGTGTCCCTCAGCAAAGTGTCACCAAATATGTCCCTCAGCAATATGGATCAATCTGTGTCCCCCAGAGTGTCACTCATCAGTGTGCCACCAAATGTGTCCCCCAGCAATACAGGACAATTTATGTCCCCCAGCAATGTGCCACCAAGTGTGTCCCCCAGCAAAGTGTCAAGTGTGTCCCTCAGCAGTACGGGAAAATTTGTGTCCCCCAGCAGTGTGTGACTAAATATGTCCCCCAGCAAAGTGCCACCAAGTGTGTCCCTCAGCAGTATGGGACAATCTGTGTCCCTCAGCAGAGCGTAACCAAGAGTGTCACTCAGCAAAGTGCCACCAAATGTGTCCCCCAGCAGAGTGTGACCAAATGTGTCCCCCAGCAAGGTATGCCCAAGTGTGTCCCCCAGCAAAGTGCCACCAAGTGTGTCCCCCAGCAGAGTGTGACCAAATGTGTCCCCCAGCAAGGTATGCCCAAGTGTGTCCCCCAGCAAAGTGCCACCAAGTGTGTCCCCCAGCAGAGTGTGACCAAATGTGTCCCCCAGCAAGGTATGCCCAAGTGTGTCCCCCAGCAAAGTGCCACCAAGTGTGTCCCTCAGCAATATGGGACAATTTGTGTTCCCCAGCAAAGTGCCACCAAATGTGTCCCTCAGCAGTATGGGACAATCTGTGTCCCTCAGCAGAGCGTAACCAAAAGTGTCACTCAACAAAGTGCCACCAAATGCATCCCCCAGCAGAGTGTGACCAAATGTGTCCCCCAGCAGAGTGTGACCAAATGTGTCCCCCAGCAAAGTGCCACCCAGTGTGTCCCCCAGCAGCCCGGCGGGGTGAAGATCTCCAGCCACTGCAAGAAATACTGCTCGGCCCCCAAGTGGCCCTGGTGACAGGGAATGTGACAAGGACAATCCCTGGGAAATCGGGATTTGGGTTCTTTATCTCCTCCCGCTCCCACCCGCGTGATCCTGGTTTTCCGGGTGTTTCCCTCCCTTCCCGTGGCCACATTCCAGGTGCCTCTGGATCCTTCCTTGGTCTGCTGCAAGGTGTTGGTGGGATGGGATCGAATTCCTGAAGAATTCCAAGAAATTGTGATTTTTAAAGCAATAAAAATAAAAATAATAAAAAATAAAATCAATTATAATAATGATAATAACAATAAAACAAATACAAATATCTGAGGAGTCCAGATCTTCAAGAAGACTGGTCCAGATCCCAGCTCAAGAAATTGTGATTTTTTAAAGCCATACAAATAAATATTAAAAAAAAAAATAAAAATATATATATAATCATCATAAAAGAAAGACTAGAAATTAGACTGAATTCCCCATTCCAGCAGAGTGATCCTGGAGCATGGGATGCTTGCAGAATATTCCAGAACTTTTCCAAAGCACAGCGAAGGAATTCCTAAAATTCAGATGGAAAAGGCGCTGCTGTTCCAGGAGAGTCCCTCCCTCTTTGGAATGTGACTAGAATTCCCGAATTTTTAAACCAGTGCAGACCCCAAACAGGAATTCCCCAAGAATTCCCAGTTTGGTGAAGCCCAAATGTCCCTCACAAAATTTTTATTCTTTGCTAAAGATAAAAACCACCACTAGAAATGAAAAATCTTTGAAATAGCAGAAGTTATTTGATAATGTTTAATTAAAAAGGTAATTAATTAAATTCTTTATGCTGAAGATGTGAACTGAAAATAAACTTTATTTACAGAAATATACAAATATTTTACATGTGTAAACTTAAATAAATATTTTTGTCTGACCTCGGATTAAAATCTTGGGTTTCTGCCTCTTGGTGATTTTTTATTTAAATTAAAAAATAGTAAGTATTTTTATTTAATTAAAAAAGGTTTATTTAATATAGTTATAATTATTTTTTTAGTAGTACTATAAATAGTTGTTATTATTATATTTATTTAACATGACATCTTTATTTAATGTGAAATATTTCTTTAACAGAATGTTTTGGGTTTCTAGGACCTGTTGGATCCGTGGAAAATGGGGTAAAATCCTGCAATAATTTGGGTTTCTGGGACCTGGATGGGGGTGAAAATTGGGATAAGATCCTGGAATGCTTTGGGTTTCCAGGGCCTATTGGATCCACAGAAAATTGGGATAAAATCATGGAATAATTTGGGTTGGTGGGAGGTCAAAACCATCCCATTCCATGGGTAGGGACCTTTCCCTATCCCAGGAGGCTCCAGGCTGGAATTGGGCACTTTCAGGAATGGGAAATCCATGGAATCACCTATGAGGGAGGGTTGTTGGACGGTCGCTGGACAGACTCAGGAGCTCACTATTTTCTGTTCTTCAGGTTTGCATTTTATTATAAGGTGTGGGTGTAAGAGAGAGTGTAGAGCATGGAGAGTGATGAGAGCAAGGGGGTAAGAGAGAGCTCAGAGAGAGAGGTTAGAGATCAGAGGTAAGAGAAGGCAAGAGATAAGAGGTAAGAGAGCGATTTTCTGTCCACAATAAAATAAGTATTCTTCTATGATGAATATTCTAATTTCCAATAACCAATCTAATACAAGATACTAATTACCTAATATTTGCATGCAACCTATAGGAATCACTAAATTCCCATGTTTTATGGCTTTCTTATCTGTAACCCTTATCTTCAGACCTTTCCTGCCAGGCTTGGGACAGGATGTCTGTTGGTTCTTTGGTATTTGTGGCATTTGGTATCATCTAAACAAAGGAAGAGGCCTCAAACCTTCGCATAACTATTTTCAGTGTCTATGTCAAATACTGCTAACATCTCTATTTCATCTATTGTTTCAGAACTACTTGCTAGGCACTCATAAGATTTTGCTATTCCCTCCCCAACAATCACCTGGGCCAGGCCCTCACAGGGAACAGTTCCTGCCCAAAATCCCACCCAAATTCCCCTGTCCCTGCTATTCCTGAGGAAAAGTCCCTCTGGAGCAGATCCTAGGAAGGGCTCTGGGGTCTCCACATTCCCAACATTCCCAACATTCCCAGCCCCTCCATGACCTTTGTTGTCCCATCTCTGTGGATTTTTTCCCTCCATGGAATCTTCTAGAAAATCCTCCTGGGAGGGGGCGGGTCCCTGATTTTTGGGGTCACGGGGATTTGGGGATGTTTTGGGACGGCCCTGACTCAGCCGTGCCTCAGTTTCCCCAGTGTTTAATTGGGAATAATGACTCCCCCCCCAAAATATCCCAGGAGCCTCACGGAGATGAAAGGGCCTCGCAAATGTTAATTAAGGACATTTGGGTGCTAATTAAGGGCCTTTTTAATGCCAGGACACGAAGTTATCCCCGCACTGGGCACGCACAACCAGGAATTAGCAGCTCTCCTTGATCCCGAGCTTCCCAAGGAATTCCCATAAAACTCGGCTTAATCCACACTCCGACGCCTGTTTATTCCCGAAAATTTAGGTCAGGGAACTTAAAGAGTTTAAAAATTCCTTGCTGTTGTTGTTCAGGGGAGGGAGAATCCATAAAAGTGAGAGGAATCCGGGGCTGGAGTCGGGATTTGCCTTCAGGTTCCTCCCTGGAGCCCTCGGAATGTTGGGATCCACCTGGAAATTCGGAGCGGTATCCCTGTTATTTATTTCCTCTGGAGCCAGGGGAAGCTGGGGAATTAAATGGAAATCACAGGGCGGCTTCTGGGCTCCTGGGAAAGCAGGAAATAAACCAGGAAATTTGGGTCATGGTTCATAACGTGGAGCTTGATATTCCAAATATTCCAAAATTCTAAAATTTCAATATTCAAATACTCCAATATTCCAGTATTCAAATACTCCAATATTCAAATAATCTAATATCCAAATACTACAATATTAAAATATTTCAATATTCCAATACTTCAATATTCAAATATTCCAATATTCAAATGTCTAAATATTCCAATATTCCAAAACTCCAAGATTCAAATGTTCAAATATCCATATATGCTGATATTCAAATATTTCAAAATTCCAATATTCCAATGCTCCAATATTCCAATATCCAAACATCTTAATACTCAAAAATTCCAATAATCAAGTAGTCCAAATATTCCAATATTTCAATATTCCAAATATTCCAGTCACGGAATTCTCGTGGATGGGCACTGACCAATGGAATGGCGACATTCCCAAGGCTCCAGGAGCAGGGTGGGATTTTGGGAATTCTGAGCAGGGCCTGGAGTTGGATTTGATCCTTTCCAAGGAGGACATTCCATGATAATTCCGTGATAATTCTGTGACAATTCCATTACAAGTTCATGATAATTCCCCTCTTTTTCAGGCACCTCATCTGAATCCCTGGAACTCAAAAGTGTCAGATTCATATTAAAGGGACAAAAAATTCCAAAAAACCCCAAAACCCCCAAATTTCAGACCCTTCCCTCGTGCAGAAGCGACTCTACCTAAAGTCACCATTCCCAATTTTCCCTGGAGCTTTTTAGTGGGATAAACAGGGAACAGGAAATAATTCCAAAATTTCCCTGTTTTTTTTGTCTTTTTCGTGGGATAAATAGGGAACAGATGGAGCAGGAAACGGGAATTTTGGAGAGTTTTTTGGGATGAGCCAAAAAAGGGCAGCACCGGCCCCTTTGTGACAGCGAATTTTTGGGAGCTGTCCCACGGGCTCCTAATGATCCCTCCTCTCTCCCCTGGATTCCCGGGAAGGAACCCGCGTGTCCCAATAATTATGGGATGCCCCGAGCCCTTCCTGGACGGATTTTCAAAGGGATTCCTGCCCGCAGCTCCATGAGAATGAGGAATTCCTTCTTCATTCTCTTGGCTGGCCTCCACCGCCATTTATTTCAAACATTTTTGGGGCTTCACCTCCATTTATTTTATTTTTGGGGTGGAAAGGGCTGTTTGGGCTGGAATTTAGGGAAGATCCCTGAGCATTCTTGGTTTTCCGAGTTGTTTTTTTTGTTTGTTTTTTGCTGGTCCAACCTTTTGGATCCAGGACATCCCTGGGAGCCGGAGCCGCACGTGGCCGGGATTTGGGGTGCAATTAAAGCATCACCCCGGCCAAACCCAACCTCCCCAATTCCCTGGGGCATTCCCGGGCTCCATAAAAACCCGGCCCAGGCCGGGCTTTTCCCGGACACTTCACGGCAGCTCTTCTCCCTCATGACCTGGGTAAGTCCAAGGGAACTCCCAAAATCCCGCTTTTTATTCCCGAATTCTCCTCCAGCTCTTTTTTTTATTTGGGGTGTGCGTCTCTTCCAGCTGGAGCTGCGCTGAGGAAAAACAGGGAAGGGATTCCATGAAGGTGCAGAGGAGATTTTTAGTGGCTTAAAACTCTGTTTATAATTCCTGGTTTTAGGAGTTTTAGGAGTTTTTAAATCTCTCCTCTTGAGAGGCAGGCGTGGGATTTTTTGGGGGGTTTTCCTGTTTTTTTTTCCCGGTAGGATTTGGGCAGGATCCAGGCGGGATTGGAAGAGCCCAGGCAGCTCCTCCAAAAGAATTCTCTGCTGGTTTCATGGAATTTTAAACAAATAAATCTTTTTCCCAGACCACAGCGAGGAGCTGACGGAATTCCAGATGGGAAAAATCCCCGATTCCTAAAAACTCCCGCCTAAACCCCCTAAAAATGAGTGGGAGGAGCAAATAATCCCCCTAATTAAGAGGCGTTTTGTACTAATGATCTTAATCATAATTGCTGCCATTGTTTTCCCGGCGCTGTTTTTATTGGACAATGATTGTTTTGATTGTGGCGATAACGAGTTTTCCTTAATGAGCCGGGCACGTGACTCTGTCCTGCTTTAGGATTTGGGAGGATGAAACCTTAAATCCTGGAATAATCAGGATTCGGAGTGGTCAGAAAATGTAGAATGTTAATTTTCTTTTTCTCTATCTAAGACCTAGATTTTTTTTTTTAATTCATGGTTTCCCCTCCGCAAAAAAATATTGGCATTAAACCATTTTTGCCCAAAATAATCCTGTTTAAACCTGGGAAATCTCCCTAAAACCGGAGGTTTTTTTTCTGGAGTGGGATGGTTTTTCCTGAGATTTCCAAAGAAAAAAGAAACTTTTCCAGAGGAGAAAAGTGGGGCTGGTTTATTGGGTGCAATTCTCCTAAAAATCAGCGAAGCTGGAACCATTCCCAACCCTGTGTCACCTGCTCAGGGTGACACGGCCCTGGCAGGGGATCCCTTCCAAACCCAAATCTGGTATTCTGGGATATTTAATCCTTTTATCCGGCTGGGATTTTGCCTTGATTTTTGCCTTCCCGCCACTAAATATATGCAGCAGGATGTATTTATATATATAAATAAATCCTGCATTTCCTAAAAAACCCCTGGGATTTGCCCTGACAGGGAACTAGGGCTGTCCCTGCCCCATTCCAGACCCCAAATCCTTGTGGGATTAAAGCTCCAGAGAGCTCCAAACCCCTCCTGCCCCTCGGCGTGGCTTGGCGGCCACACCCGGCTATTACCGGGTGGCCAAACCCGTAATTTTGGGCTCCTCTTTCATCTCCCAAGGAGCTCAACTTGAAAGGGCAACCCGGGGAGGAGCTCGGGGAGTCACCCAGAGGGTGAGGCGACACGGTTCGAGGGGTGGCACGAATCCCAGGCTGAAATTCGCATTTTTTTTCAGCCTTACTAGAGCAGAATCCGGAAATTCGGAGGGAATTTGCTCTCCCCTCCCAAACACACCCCGGGTTGAGTCACGGTCAGCGAGGAGAGTGGGGTGTGGCGGGCGAGTTTGGGCGCTGAATCACCAAAAAAAGAAAAAAAAAAAAAAACAACAAAACCAAACCAAAACAAAAAAAACACCCCAAAACAAAAATCGCCGAAATCGCTGTTTTTTCGCTGTTTTTTCTCTGTTTTCGCAGGTTTGAGCCCCCCCTGCTCCACCATGCACTACCCCGGCGAGCGCTGCCCGCCGCTCCTCCTGCCGGGCCCCAAATTCATCCCCGAGCTGCTCCCACAGTGCCCGTCTCACGCCGAGCCCTTCGCCAACACCTGCCACCCCCTGAGCATCACCAAGAGCCCGGTGCCACGCTGGCAGAGCTGTCCCCAAGGTGCCACCGCGCTGTCGCTGCTGCCGTGCCAGCCGCTGGTGCAGAAATGCCTCCTGCTCTGCCCCGAGCCCTGCGAGACCACGCGGCTGCTGCCCCGCCCCGAGCCCGGCCCCAGGTGCTCCGCTGTCCCCCAAGCCTCGCCGGCCACCGAGAGCCCCCGTGGCGACAAGAAGCGCGTGGCCAGGAGCCTCCCGCCCTGCGCTCCGCCGCGCTGCCCCGAGCCCGGCCGGCTGCGCTTCCCCCCGTGCGGCATCCGCTACTCGTCCTCGGCGTCCTGCCGCGGCGAGTGCCGCTCGCACAAGGTGGCCAAGTGCGCCTGGCGCTGCCCTGAGCTGACCAGCGGCTACTCGCTGCCCCTCCGAGGGGTCACCGAGTGTCCCCCGCAGCAGAGCGTGGCTCATTCCTTCCTGCAGGAGTACCTGGCCCCGCACAGGTGCTCCAAGGGGTACCCGACGCAGGAATTTGTCACCTGCTCGTGCGCGGAGCAGCGCCTGAGCTGCGCCACCAAGGCCGCCAAGGAGTGTCCCCCGCTCAGGGAGGTGGCCAAGGGCACCAAGGAGTACCCCCCGCTCAGGGAGGTGGCCAAGGGCTCGCCGGTTCTCGACGGGATCAAGGTCAGGAGCTGCTCCGCGCAGCACCTGAGCAAGTCCCGCTGCGGCCAGCACCGCTCCCGCGGGGCCCCGCGCCCCTCACGCCTGGCCCCGGCTCCGGCCAAGCGCTCCGCACACCCCAAAAAAAGTCGCAGCGCGTCCAGGTGGCTCTGGTGAGGGAGGGGAGGGACAGCCGGGGATCCGAAGGGGGATGGGGACCAGGAATGGGGTGATTGCCCGCTCCTTGGAGCAGAGATTTGGGGTGATCCCCCCCTCCTTTGAGCCGAAGTTTGGGGTGATTTCTCCCTCCATGAAATCGAAATTTGGGGTGATTTCCCCCTCCGTGAAATCGAAATTTGGGGTGATTCCCCCCTCCATGAAATCGAAATTTGGGGTGATTTCCCCCTCCATGAAATCGAAATTTGGGAGTGATTTCCCCCTCCATGAAATCGAAATTTGGGGTGATTCCCCCCTCCATGAAATCGAAGTTTGAGGTGATTTCCCCCTCCATGAAATCGAAATTTGGAGGGTGATTTTTGAGGGTGATTTTCCCCTCCATGAAGCTCAGGATTGGGGTGATTTCCCCATCCTTGGAGCAGAGATTTGGGGTCATGCCCCCCTCCATGGAGCCGGATTTTGGGATAATTCCCTGCTCCACGGAAATGAAATTTGGGGTGATTTCCCCTTCCTTGGAACCCAAGGTCGGGGTGATTTCCCCCTCCGTGGAGCCAAAATTTGGGGTCATTCCCCCCTTCTTTGAGCTGAAGTTTGAGGTGATCCCCCTCTCCATGAAATCGAAGTTTGTGGTGATTTCCTCTTCCATGGAGCCGAAGTTTGGGGTGATTCCCTCCCTCATTCGAGACGAAGTTTGGGGTGATTCCCCCCTCCATTCCCAGTCCTGCCCCCCAAGCCTGGTCCTACCCCATATCGTGCCCCTGCTAAGCTCACAGAGCCAATCCCCCGTTTCATTCGACCCCAAATTTGGATTTTTCAGCACCGGGAAGGTGTTGGGGAGAGGTTGAGGAGCTCTGAGCCACTTGGAACCTCAACCCAACGCCTTGGTGACAACGTTTGCCTCCTGTTTTTATTGTTGTGAGATCAATTCTACTCCGGTTGTGCCTCTTGCAATAAACTCAGGTTGCAGCTGATTCCTGCTCTCTGCCTGATTTATTTTCCATCCTTTTAAAACAGTTTCTAATTCCTACTCCTGGAGGAAAAAAAAAAAAAGAAAAAAAGGAAAAAAAAGACCAAACAATTGTTTCCCTGCTGTTACACCACTCTTTTTGTGTAAAATAAAGGAAATAATTGCAATTTTAGGGCTGGGTTCACTACCACGGATTAACTGTGGGGAGGGGATGATGTTCCTCACAGAAATTCCTTCCCAATATCCAACCTGAACTTTCCCCCATCAATCTGAAGCCTTTTCCCTTTTATTGACACTCCAGGTCCTTGGAAAAAAAGAATAAAAATCTCTCCCCGTGTTCCCTGCAGCTCCTGCCAAGTAACACTGGGGTCACCCCAAAATTTCTCCAGGCTGAATATTCCCAATTCCCTTCACTTTTCCTGCCAGCAATAAGGGGAAAAAGTGGGGAAGAGGGGATGAATCAGCAGGAAAAGGATTAATGGTAAAAATCTGATTCTGCGGATTTGCTGCTGATCATGGGGCTTTGTTGAGAGAGCAAAATAAAAAGCCGGTGTCTCAAAGAAACCGCGAAATTTTGTTGTAATTCCAGCGTGTCCACACGAGGCCGATCCTCGGGCACTCCTGCTCCCCTTTCCCTCCCTCATCCCGAGATTTTCCGGGTGGGATTTGCCCTTGGAAAAGTCACGAGACCGGTAAAAGGGAACCCCAAAATCGCCTCTTGGCGGTGCCGCCGCCTGGTGGCGAGAGCGGAGAACTGCGCCAGGAATTCCATCCCCATCCCAAAAAAATCCCATTCCCAAAGGAGTTCCCGCTTCCAGTATTCCAAGGGGAATTTTCCCTGATTTTTAATCCCACGAAGGAAACCGGGAGGTTAAAATGAGTTCCCACTCAGGAGGGGTTGGATGCTCTGCAGATTAAGTGGCATTGGAATAAAAGTTCCAATTTTTCCAGAGATTTTAGCTGTTTTTAAGGAGGGAGGCTCCGAGAAGGGATTGATTCAGGAGCCTCCAAAAGATCCACGATAATTTGGAATTATCAAAGGATATGAAATAGAATTTCCCCCACATTCCCAGAAATCTGCAATAAAAGAGCTCAATGGGATCCGCCTCGATTGGGAAGGAGGTGCCCAAACCCGGATATTTTTTTCAAAAATTCTGTGAGAACCTGGAAATTTAGGACAGGATGAGAAAAATAATCCCGATAATGAAGTTCCCATACAACGAGGGGATGTCAAAACACATCAGGAATATTCTGTGGGTGATTTATGCATGCAAAGCAATATAAATATATAAATATAAATAACAAATTTGTGATATAAATAACAAGTTATCCCAGAAAAACCGCTCGGGGCTCGGAGCAGCTCTGGAATATTCCCCCTGGATGGAAGTGCCTCTTCCACAAATCAACAGGATGTTGTTCTCCAGCTCAGCTCTGGGTAATTTGCATATTCATAAAGCCAAAAAATCGATTTCTTCTCAAAAAATCACCCCAAAATTGGCTCCAAAGCAGCTCCAGCTCTGGGGGAATTTCCAGGGGGAAGGGGTTGATTGCCAGGAATTTCCACTGGAACAGATTGTCCAGGAAATGTTGGGATCTCCCTCAGCGGGGATATTCCAGAGCCATCCTGAAAATCCAGGTTTGATTCTTCCTGCCTGAAGAATCCTCAAATTTCCCAGTGAATTCCATAAAATACCCAATGAATTCCATAAAATACCCAATGAATTCTGTGAAATGCCAGTTTCGGAATTCTGGGATTCTCCCAGTTCCGAGTTTCCACCCAAATCCCCGGAAAAATCAGCAAAACTCCAGGAAATCCATCAATTTTCCCATCTTCCACAGGATTAAATTTTTCTTTTCCTCATATTTAAGACTCCCTCGAGGCATTTTTAGCCCAAGGAAAAATTGGGATGGGGTTTGGAGGAAGCTGGGATAGCAGGAAGCGTTCCCTGTCCCTGGAAAAGGGTAGGAATGGGATGAGCTTGAACCCAAACCACCCCAGGGTTGGAAAATCCAGGCAGAAACGGCAAAATCCCCTCTGGAATTCACTTTTCCTGCAAAATCCCACCAGGAATTCCCATGGAAAAGGGAATAATGCAGGTAAACAAGCCCAAAATAATTACCAGTAATTAAAATTATTACACATGAGGGGAGGGCAATTAAAACCTCGCGCCCAAAGGCTGCCTCAGCTTCCTGGAAGTTCGGGGGTTCTTATAAAACTCCAGGGATTTGGGGCTGCCCCGGACACTCCCAGCGATTCTTTCCTGGAATTTCGGTGAGTTCCTCTCCCTCCCGTTCCAGAATTTGGGGAAAGCGAAATAAATAATTTGAGTTTCACGGGAATTCCGTGGCTCCAAAAATTTCCCAGCGAGATTACCTGCTGGGAATGGGTTTTTTGGATATCTGGGGTGAGTCCAGTCTCAAAAATGGAATTCCTGCTAAAATCCCCCCCAAAAAAATCCCATTGGAATGTTGTTATTATCAATTAACCGCCAATAGCAATAAAAGTCGCTTTATTTTTGATTCTGGTGGGATTTGGATGAGTTTGTCATAAAAGTCATGGAATGTTTTGGGACTTTAAAGTTCAGGGTGCTCAGCAACAATTTATCTGCATTTTTCCATTTAAAAATTGGCAGAAACCTGGGATTTTCTCTTTTGTCTTTTCCAAGACAAAATTTTATTCTTCTTAAATTAATTTTATTTTCTATAGAATAAAAAGAGAGGAAAATCATTTTTTCCTCCTTATTTTCCTCCTGAATTATCCAAACCGAGCCCATTTTCCCAAAAAAGTTGTTTCTCCCTAATTTCCAACTGGCCAGGGAATTTCTTTGGAGCAAAACCACATTTTTGGGAAGAAGAAACTCCAGTTCCGTTGTTTTCCCACCCAAAAACTTGGGGAATTCTCCAAAAAGAGAATTTGATCTCCATGGGAATCCCCATGAGAGAAATAGTGGGATCCTCCTGGGCTTTTCCAGCAGAATTTTTGGAGAAAAAACAGGAATTTGATGACTTAACCCAACACCTACCTCCTGAAGGAGCCTCTGGAAGAGCCCGGATTCCTCCAGGGATAAAAATTTAAGGAATTTTTATCTGGAATCACCCGCATCCCACAGGTAAATCCTGAGGCATATCCTGGAATTAATATTCTGGAATTAATTCCACAAGAATGCGGATTCAGGCTCCAGTGGGAAAAAAATCCGGGCACCAAAATTTCCTGTGGAGTTCTGGAACCAATCTGGAGGAAGGATTTTTTCCATAATTCTGCGGATTTTGGAGCTGTCAGGGCAAAGGAAGTGCTCTGGGACTGATCCCAGGCTCCGGAATCAATAGTTAATCAGGTTAATTACCCTCTGCTGTGGGTAATTATCCAAATGAGGGCTGGGCACGCGGAGATAAACAAATCAGGAAGGGATGGGATGGAAAATCCTGGAATCCTGGTGTGGATAAAGCCAGGGTGGGGTTTTTTGAGAAGGTTGAGGTGGGTGGGGATAAGGGGAAATGGAGCTGGGAGTTCAGTTTCAAAATAAGAAAGATTTTAAAAAAACTTTTTAAACTGAAATTAAAAATTAAATGATAATTTAAAAGCTAAAAAATAAAATTTAAAAAATTAAATACAATTTAAAAAGTGAAAATAAAAGTTAATTTTTTTAAAATTAGCATTAAAATGAAATAAAGAATTAAAAGGCAGAATTAAAAAATTAAATTAAAATGTACAAGTAACATTAAATTTAAGTAATTTATTTAAAAATAAAATTTTAAAAGCAAACAAAAAATTTTAAAAATTATCTTTAAAAACTGGTTACAATTTTAAAAATAGCAATGAAAATTAAATTGAATTTAAAAAAAATAAATTCTTACTCCTGGAAATGAATGAAATTTTAAAAATAACAATGAAAATAAAGTAGAATTAAAAGAACTTTAAAAGTGAATGAAAACTGAAAATAACAATGCAAATTAAATAGAATTTTCAGAAATAAGATTAAAAACGAAATTTGAAAAACACAACGAAATTTAAGTAGAATTAAAAAAAATAAAATTAAAAACCGAAATAAATTTTAAAAAATAAAACCAAAAATATTTAATTCAAAATCTGCTCCAGCTGCAGGTTCTACACCACACTCCCAGATGTGCTCGGAATTCCCGGCGGCCTCCGGCTCCAGCCGCCCCTGTGTCGTTTCCTGCGGCGCTTCCCGAGTCATCATCTTCCCTCCTCCTGTGCTCATCACCTTCCCGGGGCCCATCCTCAGCACGTGCCCGCAGGAGACCGTGCTGGGATCCTCGGGAATGGTGCCGGGATCCTCGGGAATGCCGGAGGGAACAGCGGGAATCTCCCTGAGGTCCCACGGAGCTCAAATCCCGCGTAACGCGGAGTTTGTCCCAAAATTCACCTCCAGGCCCATCCACGGCGTGGACCCACAGGAGGCCGTGCTGGGATTTTCAGGAATGGTGTCGGGATCTTCGGGAATGCTGGATGGAGTACCAGGAACTTCCCGAAGCTCCCAGAGATCCTATGGAGCGCAATTCCCGCGTTCCGGCGGTTTCACCCCAAAATCCGGCCCCCGGCGAGCGTCGCGCTGCTCCTACATCTTTAATTCCCGTTGGATCCATCCGTGCCGGAGGAGCAGCTGGGGGAGCCAGCAGCCGGCCGGGAGCGGGAGCGAGGAGAGAATTCCAGACCCGGAAAAGCCAGAAATGGAAAACGCGGACGCGGCAAAAGAGGAAAAAGAGGAATTGGAAGTGTGACGCGGATCCGAGCCCGATCCAAAGGCTCCTCCAAATCAGATTGAGGAATTTAAGTTCAGCTTAAGTTGGGTTTTTTTTAAGTTGGGTTTTTTGCCCCCTCAGATATTCCTAAGCCATTAAATTCCATTTTCTCCAAATTTTGGGATAACATGATGCTTGGGGTCTGGTGTTTGTAGGAGCAATTTATTGGTTTTTTTCTGTGGTTTTACAGAGAAATCGAGATTGAGGAACACCCCAAATGTGGTTAGACCTGACAAAGCTTTTCCCTGCCAGGCCTAATTAAGCCAGGCTTAGCTTTTATGGGAATTACTCACCAGGAAATTCCCTTTTCCTTGGGATAAATACAAACACAATCCCGTCACCACTTCCCAACTTTCACTTTCACCGCAGGAAAACCGGTAAAGGGAATAAAACAATCTCCTTATATTTAATTTTAATAAAAAGGAAAAAACAAGTTGTGGAAATAAATTTTTTTAATATAAAAATTAACCCAGTAGGAAAGTTTGGCCACAAAAATGTGGATTTTCAATCTTGGAAGTGTCCAAAGCCAAGTTGGATGGGCTTGGAATAACCTGGGGTAGTGGGAGGTGTCCCTTGCCATGGATTTGGATGATCCCACCCAAACCATTCCAAAATTCCAGGATAAATGTGAAGAATCTTCACTTGGACCTGTGTTCCTTTACCCCATTATTTTATTTTATTTTATTTTATTTTATTTTATTTTATTTTATTTTATTTTATTTTATTTTATTTTATTTTATTTTATTTTATTTTATTTTATTTTATTTTATTTTATTTTATTTTATTTTATCCTTCTTTTTTCCCTTCCCATTAAAATTAAAATTAAAAATCCCTAAGGGTTTTTTTGAGGGGCCGGGGAGGTTTGAGTGCTACCATTGAACAATTGGAATTTTGGAATTCTTCACCAGGCTCAGGCTGGGCTCCTCCTTTTGGGACCAGCCCCAATCCAGAGGTTCCCTTCATGGGGAAAGGGATTGTGGAAAATTTGTCAGGGGCGTTAAACCATCCAGAAGGAAGAATTCCAACCTCGGAGGACGCTTTGTCCATGGTTTTTTTTTTAAATTTCACTTTCTCTGTGCCCACCCCCCTCACCTGGGCATCAAAATGGGAATTTTTTCCACGCTCCCAAATCCCCATAAACCTCTTCTTGCTGGAACAACCCCCTCAAAGATTCCCAGCCTGTCCACGTTGAAATTTTCCCCTTTGCATCTCGGGAGATCCCGTAAATCCCTTTTTGTCCATCCCATTTGCTGTGCCCCACTTTCCCCACGCCGTTCCCACTGTAACGATCCCAGCAGTGATGTAACGATCCCGATGTCTTGTAGGATCAGCCCTGTGGATCCCGCATTTCTTGTTTGGCTCTTGGAGGAAAAGGTTGGGAAAAAACTCCGGCAACGAGGTCACGGGCAGGGTGGACCCAAAGACCTTGGGATTGACTCATGGGCTCCTCCCCATCCAGCTCCAGGAGCTGGAAAATCTCCAATTTCCAGGCTCAGGAAGAGCAGGAATGGGAATTATTTCTTTTTTCGGTTTTCGGCATTTTTTAAAGGAAGATCCCAGAATTGTTGAGGTTGGAAAAGATCTCCAAGGTTGAGTCCAAGCTGTGACCAATCCCAGACCAACATCCAGGGATTCCTCGGACACCTCCAAGGGGTGGCCACTCCAAACCTCCCTGAGCCCATTCCAAGGTTTTTTTTTTTTCCCTTTTCTAGGCAGGATTTTCCCAAATTTCCCACCCTGAGCCTCCCCTGGCACAGCTTGAGACCATTCTCTGGGATCAAAATCCCAAAATCCCAATTTCCCCCTGGAAGAGTCCAAAATTCCCCCTGGAGTCTCCTCACTGAACCTTTTTTGGAGAAGAACCACCAGCTTTTCCAGTAAGAACTCAGCTGGATCCTTTTTGGATCAATCTGATCCCATTTTGGATCCAGCTGATTCAAATTTTTTCCTCGATCTGAACCCCACAGATTGTTTGGGTTCATTCCATATTTTCTTTTTCTCCATCTGTTTTCAAACAACCCGCAACATTCCCCACTCATCTGCCTAAGATTATTATTACTGTTATTGCTATTACTATTATTATTATTATTATTATTATTATTATTATTATTATTATTATTATTATTATTTTGATTTGCAGCCCGGAAAACCAAGGGATGCATCAGGAAATCCTGGATTTTTCTGCCAATTCACCTTTTTTTGCTGCTTTTCCCCCCTTTTCCCTCCTCCCACAAACCCATCCCACCTGTTTCTCTCCCAGCATTCCCGTATTTATGGCTTTGCAGGAGGAGCTTGGCTGTTCCTCCTCTTCTGATTTTCAGGGATGGTTTGGGATGGAAGGGACCTCCTGGATGATCCGGGTCCCTTATTCCCTTTCCCATCCCACAACTCCTCCTCCTTCTTTCCCTTTCCCCTCCTGGCCCAGTAAAATTCTCCTTTATTAGGGGCAAACTGGTGCCCAAGAGTGACCCAACCTGCCCAAGGATTCTCCATCCAGGGGAGGATCTGAGGCTGGGGCACACCCAGGTATTAATCAGGTTATTCCCAATAACCTGTCATTATATTCCCAATATTGCACAGCAGCAAAATTCGGGATGAGGTCAAGGAGATCAAGGCTTGGCCCAGGCCCAGGGGAAGAGGACGGGCTGTTTTTCCTTCTTAAATTCCTTTTCAGGCCTAAGAATCCTAAAATAGTGGAATGGTTTGGATTGGGAAGGGCATTAAAAATCATCTTATTGCCCCAAAAAATCTTTCCATTATCCCAGGATGCTCCAACCTGGCCTTGGACAATTCTGGGGATGGGGCAGCCAAAGTTTCTCTTGAAATCCATTCCAGAGTCTCCCCACTCTCACAGGAAAAATTCCTTCCCTAAATCCAACCTAAATTTCCCCTTTTCCATCCTGAACCCATCTCCCTTTTCCCACAACCACAATTCCAGCTCAATTCCAGGATCAAGGAGAACCCTGGAATTTCTGACAGATTTTTATTCCAGCTGAAGCTTTGTCCTTGTTGAGCTGGACTAAGTGCTCTAGAAATAATCGCAGCTGGAAAAAATTCCAGTATTTCCTCTGGATAACAAAACTCTGCTCTTTTTTCCTGGGAAATTTTCCTTTCCTCTCCTTAAATCCAGCTATAAATTCATTTTACAGGATTTTGTGCCACCAGCTCCGGGTTTAATCCTTGAAGGATCTTAGAGGAAGCTGCCAGATTTTCTTGCTGAGATGAGCAGCTTTAATGAGGCAACAAAGGCAAATGAAGACTTTAATTAATATCTTTCTCATTAATGGATGATTAAATTAGATCTTAGCACCACGCCTCAGTGAGCCATGGGGTGATACAGGAATGGGAATACGTGGCATTGGCTCATTCCACAGGCGTTAATGAAGTATTAAAATTAATTATTTGCATGGGCGGAACTTTTCAGATGCCCCAATAATCCCAAACTTCAGCCATGAGCACTGAGGAGCAGATCCTGCAGCTCTTCAGAATCCCAAAATCCTCGAGGCTGGGACAGAATTCCGAGGTCATCTAGTCCAAGCTGTGCCCCATCCCCACCCAGACACCCAGAATTCCAGGAATTCCTTGGACACCTCCAGAACACCAAACCTTTCTGGGCAGCCTCTTCCAAGGCCTTTTCCCTCTTCCAAGTGGAATTTTCCCAAATTTCCAACCCTGACACAGCTTGAGACCATTCCCTCTTGTCCTGTCCCATTCCCTGGGATCAGATCCCAGATTCCCCCTGGATCGCCCTTTTCTCCAGGGTGAGGCCCCCCCCAGGATTCTTCATTCCCTTCTCCAGCTGCTCCAGCCCCGTTCCCACCCCTGGCCAAGTTCCAGCTCCTCAGTGAAGATGAAAATCTCCTTCTCCTCAGTCTTCTGGGGTTTTGGGTTGGGCTGAGCTTTATCAGAGCTTCTTCTGCAGCCTTGCTCACTCCTGGGGGCTCCAGCTGAGCCAACACCTCAGAAAAAAAACCCCCCAAAAACCCCCAAAGAGATTCTGGGGACTCTTGGGGATTGTCCTTTGGGGTTCTCTTCCACTTCAGGATATTCTGAAATCCTGGAGGCCACCCTGACCTGGAGAAGTCATTGGGGTGGTGGCCCCGGAGGGACACTTGGCCCAGGTTTTAGGGCAGACCCAAATTACACCCAGGCACTCCAGGCTTTGCCCCCGGGGCTGCAATTCCACGTTCCCTCCAAATTTTTTCCAAGGAATTAAAGACCATTATCTGTGTTTTGTTTTCCAAGATGAAAGATTCCCAGGAAATTGTGGTGCCATCATTATTCCAGAGCTCCCAGCAAATCTCGTTGGGTGGTGGGGATGAATTCCTCAGTTCCGGAGTTATTTGTGTGTTTAATTCTTTAATCGCCACCTTTCCTGGCACTGGAGGTCAAAAAGATGTCCCCAGATCTCTCAATGGGAGAGGAAATCCAAGTAAAAATGCGTTTTGTCCTTAAATTCTTAGCGATGAGACTGAGATATCCAATAGGAAATGGGAGGCTGCCAAAAATTTGATTTTTTTATGCGGTTGAACAGAGGGAGTCACATCAGAAATGAACAGAAATGGACATAAATGAACATAAATGGAAATAAATTATCAGAAATTAGCATAAATTGACATAAATGGTCATAAATTATCAGAAATGGACAGAAATGGACAGAACTGAGATCTTGCTCTGGTCTGAGCACTAAAACAGCTCTGAAAACACAAATAATTAATGAGCAGTTGGTGGTAATTTAATTTAATCCCATATCTCCCCTTCAATCCCAAAATTATCCAATTAAAAAACACCCCAAAGTATCATCCCTTTATTTGGAAATCAGATTCAATGCAACACTTCAGGAACTGCTCCAAAACTGAGATTCCAGGATCCAAACCTTAATTCCCAATTTTTTTTAGCCTATTAATTTTCCTGCCTGGTGTTGTTGGTCGTTCCCTTCCGAGCCTGGAATTGCCCCGATAAAATCAGGGGGAAAATGAGGGTTGAGGTGTTCTGCTCCGACCTGGGATAATGACACCGATGATTTCCTCTCTGCCAAGCGGCCTCAGAGCCCAATTTGGAAAATTATAGGGAAGAGCAAAGCAGCTGCAGCAGCTTCCTCTGATTTCATCTCCGTATGCAAAGCAGCCGGGAAGGATCAGAGCACAGTCCTGGAATTCCTAAAGCCAGAAAATCAATTTACCAGCCACGACAACAACAACAACAACAACATCAACAACAACAACAACAAAATCAGCATGCAAGGAAAAAACAGGATGAAGGATCTTCCGGATAAATCTCAGCAGTTGGTTGGTTTGAGGTGAGTCTGGAGCTCCTCTGCACAAACTGCTGCTCTTTAAAGTTTATTTTTTTCAAAGGTAAAAAAATACTTTGGGTTCTTTTTTTTTTTTTCCCTGCAAATCCTTTGCAGAAAAAGACAAAATTCCTGATTTTTTTTTTTTCATTTGTTTTAGTTTCTATTTCCAGAAGGATTTCTCTTCCAGCTGGGAAGGGAGTTTATCGCTTTCTCTTATCTCTTAAGGAACTCTTTGATCTGAGGCAGGCTCAGGGCTTGTGAAAGGAATTTTGGGCCTGTGCCAAGGATTTGCATTTGGGAGCTGATTTGTTTTTTGGAAGGAGTATCAAGGTTGTGAAATTCCACAAAGGAAAAGATCCTATTAAAGCTTCCCAATTCCAGAAACCAAACCCTGGGGATTTTGGGGAAGTTTTGTATTTTAAACCAATTTTCTCTCCATTGGAAAAACCTCCAAGACAATGGGACGAGGTTCTTATGGACTTTTCTCAAATATTTGGTTTGGTAACTCTTGGAATTGCCTCAGCTGTCAATCATTGTAATTAATAGGTGCTTTTAATTGCCACAAATTAAGTGAGTCAGACTGTTCTGTGCTGCTCGTGTGTCTCCTCTGCTCATTAGATTGATTCCAGAGCAATGAAATGTAAATAAAATCATTTATTTGGTGTTTTGGCTTTGTGTTTTCCTTTCGTTTTAATAATTCACCACAACTGAGAAGGAAGAGGGTTTTTTTAACGTAAATATGAGGGTGGAAATCACATTATCAGCATTTTCCAGGCCTTGGGGATTTATTTGAGCTGAGTCTGTGGGCCTGGACTTCAGGTGATGTTAGCTCTAAACCTAAATTAAATTTCTCTCCTCATCTTGGCCTCTCTAAAACACATTCCCAAGGGAAAACTAAATTTTTTCCCAGTTTTTAGCAATTTTTAGGTGTTTATTCTGAAGGGCATGGCCCTTGAGAGGAGGAATTGGTAAAATTCCTGATAAAATCCTGGGCAGGTGCCCTTTTTTTTTTTTCCTGAATTTCTGATGAAATTCTTGTCCAGGAATTGCTTTGGTACCTCAAACTTTCTACTTGAATGTGAAAAGGAAATTATTTGTCCAAACGACAGCTCCAAGAACAAAAATTGCATAAAAACTCATGGAGTGAATACAAAGTGACCACAAAGCAAATATTTTAGGGGAAAATCCACCTGGTTTTGGGAAAATGGCCCTCAGTGGATGATGGGATTCCCAGCAAAAGACCTAGAAGGGTGAAGCACCTGGAGCACTCTGTGTGGACCTTAGAATTTATGTCCCAGGCCAGAAATTCCATAAAAAAACAATGAGGTGAACAAAATAAGAATATTTAGGGAAAATCCCCCTCGGTTCATGGTGGGATTCCCCAAAAGGGCCCAGGAAGGTTGAAGCACTTGTAGGCCTTGGGATTATCCCACACCACTGTGTATGCCTGGGAATTTATGTTCCAGGTCAGAAATTCCATAAAATCCCGTAGAGTGAACACACGGACAGACAAAGTGAATATTTTAAGGGAAAATCCTCCTTGGTTGATGGTGGGATTCCCAACAAAGGAAGGGTAAAGCACTTGTAGGCCTGGGGATTATGCCATACAATATGTGGGCCTGGGAATTTATGTCCCAGGTCAGAAATTCCATAAAAATCCACGGGGTAAACACAGAGTGATCACGAACAGATAAAATGAATATTTTAGGGAAAATCCTCCTTGGTTGATGGTGGGTTTCCCAACAAAGGTTCTGGAAGGATGGAGATTCTGTAGGCCTGGAGATTGTCCCACACCCTATGTGGGCCTGGTCATTTATGTCCCAGGTCAGAAATTCCATAAAATCCCATAGGGTGAGCACAAAGTGACCACGAACGGACAAAATGAATATTTTAGGGAAAATTCCCCTCAGTGGATGGAGAGATTTCCAGCAAAGGCCCAGGAAGGGTGAAGCACCTGCAGCGCTCTGTGTGGGACTGGGAATTATCTCCTAATCCTAAGGCGTTATCAAAACAGTTGCGACAAGGGGAGGCAGGAGCAGGGAAAACATTCCATTTCACAAGGGGATTGCGTCAAGGTGGCTCCCAATTTCCTTTCTCCATGACAGGATATAAAAGTGCTCCTGCCTGGCGGCCCTGGAGCTGCCTCTGCTGACTCGCTCTCCTCGCTGACTGGGTAAGTCAGATTTAACTGAATCAGCTCCTAATTAGAGGTAATTTGGTTTATAGGGAGCTTTGATCGGAGGTTTTATATCCTATCCTAAATCAGGGTAGAGTTTATTCTCCAAGCCCGTTTTGCGTGGGAAGTGGGGCTTGGGATTAGAGTGGGTAAAAGTGGGGGAAGGAATGGGGGTTGTAAAAATGATGATGTGAGGAATTTTTAGGAATTGAGCATTTATTTCTGGAGAAGGGTCAGTCCAAACCTGTGATCAGGGTGGGATTGACTCCCTAAAGGAACAGGGAAGGGAATGATGTGAGAGAAGGACAGGGAGGTTCTTCCCAGAATTCATTCTGGGAATAGAGACAGGACAAAAATACAGAGAAGCTTTGGGGTGACCCAATTGTGGCCTTCCAGGACCTGAAGACCCAAAATGAAAATGAGGAGAGAATTTCCAAGGAATGGAGCACCGGGAAAATGGGGAATGGGTTCACACTGATGGACAGGAGGTTTAGATGTGATTTTAGGGATAAATCCTTCCCTGTGAGTCTGGGGAGGCCCTGGAATGGAATTCCCAGAGAAGCCGTGGCTGCTCCATCCCTGGAATTGGCCAAGACCAGGCTTGACAGGATTTGGGGTCTGTAGAAAGTGTCCCTGCCTCTGCCAGGGGTCAGAACTGGATCTTTGAGGTCCATTCTGTGATTCCATGGAGCACTAGAGAGGAGTGGGGACAGAATTGGAAGCATTTCCCCAGATTTAATCTCTCTTGATTGGTGCAATTTGTGGAAAAATGGATTGCCCCCTAGAAATGAGGACTTTTTGAAAATATAATTATTTTAATTTTTTTAACCACAAACTCATTTATTCAGATGATTTAATCCCACCTGTCCATCCAAACATCACCCAGCAAATCCCCATTCCCATTTGGGATTCCCTTTTGAGCAAATCCCAAAGGGAATAATCTCCCATACACCTCCCTTTTCCCACTGGATATCTCAGTCTCATCCCTAAGAATTTAGAGGCAAAACACATTTTTGCCTCAGTAATTCCTTCTCTCACTGAGAAGTCTGGGGACAATTTATTTTTACCCCTAAAAGGCGGCGATTAAAGAATTAAACACAAAGAAAACTGCAGAACTGAGGAATTCTTCCCCATCCTTCCAACCCTCTAGCTGTGCCTTCACCGGGCTGGGATTTTTTCATCCTTCCAGGTCGGATTGGGAACGATGTCTTCCTATGGCCAACTGCTCAGTGCCCGCAGCGCTTCGCCCTGCGAGGTGACATGTGCCCAGCCCTACGTCGATGCCTGCAGCGAGCCCTGCGTCGCCGCCTGCGGAGACTCCCGAGCCATCGTCTACGCCCCACCCGTGGTCGTGACATTCCCGGGGCCCATCATCAGCTCCTGCCCCACGGAGAGCATCGTTGGGTCGTCCATCCCTGAAATCGGCGGGGGAATGGGCTCTGGAGGGGGTGGGATGGGATCTGGAGGTGGTGGGATGGGGTCTGGAGGTGGGATGGGGTCTGGAGGCGGGATGGGGTCTGGAGGTGGGATGGGATCTGGAGGCGGGATGGGGTCTGGAGGCGGGATGGGGTCTGGAGGAGGTGGGATGGGATCAGGATGGGGATCTGGAGGGGGAGGAATGGGCTCGTCCTGCGGGGGAGGCGGCTCCCACGGGATGGGCTCGGGCGGCTCCTGCGAGGGAATGGGAGGGGGCTCCTCCTGTGGGGGTGGGATGTCACGGCTGGGGAGTCTCTACCGCGGCTATTTCTCAGGCTATGGTAGGAATTATTATCCCTATAATTCCCGAGGGTACTACAGGTATCGCTATGGGAACTACGGGCCTTTTTAACCCTTTAGCACTGAGGGATGTCCAAAGGAAAAATAGGATGCAAAGTAGTAGTTGACAGTAGGAATTCCAAGCAGTCTCTGCTCCAGCTGATGTGGTTGGAGCTGGGGTTGTTTGGATCTTGCTGTGCTTTATCCAAGGCTTAGGATCCCAATGTTCCCTCCCTTTGTCCCTCGCTCTTGTTGTGTTTTGCACTCCCTGAATCTGAAGAGTCAAACCAGTCATGGACTTGGCTGTGAAAGTGTCCAGGTGGAAAAAAAAATGTTCTGGAATGACTGCTGGACTGGAGTCCAGGCTGAACTGGGAATGCTGAAATGGGAATTCTGACATGGAGATTCCATTCTTTGTCTCTGCACTGCCTCATCCCACTTTTTGTTTGTATTAAAGCCCTGTTGCATCACAGCCCCGGGTTCTGGCTTTTATTTCATCACAGTTTCAGTTACAAACCGGTCTGAAGAAAGGGAATCGTCATGCGGTAATTAATTCTTGTCAGAGGGGAATTAATTCCGCTTTAATGCAAATATAATTAGTCTGAAATTTCTCAGTAAACTATTTTCCCTTTCTGATCTATTCCACATTATCCAATAAATAACACAGAATAATTTCCAATAGGTTCGGAAAACCTCCGGAGAGGGACTGTGCAGCTCCCAATTAAAACCAATTTACCCCTGGAACCAGGGAAATGGAGGATTGGGATGCTTAGGGGTGACCTCATTTTGTGGGGATCAGAGGTTGAACTTGATGACCTTGTAGGTCTTTTCCAGCCTCAATGATCCTGGGATTCTGTGGAAAGGAAAACCAGGAAGCTGCCAGTGCAATTCGGAAAGATTTTTATTATGGCTTGAAGTAAATGAAATAGAACAAAACAGAGAAATTCACTAGTGGTCCAAGGACAACCAGGCCACCTCTGTGGGTGACAAAAGCCACTTCACAAGGTGAAGCCGGAGCCTTTACAGAAAGAAATTTACAGCATTCCACCTGGAATTCTGAAGCATTTCCACCCCACTAGAAAGGACACGGGACAAGATTAATTAAAGAGTTCCAGGAGTGACGTCATCCCACAGGACAGCATTTCAGCGGAGACGAGGCACAACAGGAGGAGACGTGGGCTTGGTTTTCAGGGAGCAGCCTCGGAATTCCAGGCCTGGCCGTGGATTTGGATCCTGGGCTTCCATCTTGGAGGTTGTTTGGCCTTAGCACGAGCCCCAGCTCCCCAGGCAGGATCCGCTGCGGTGCTGCGGGACCTCCGGCCATAAACGGAGCCCCCCATTCCCAGGGAGCCTCCGTAGCCAAAGGCACCCCCAGATCCAAAGGAACCCTTCGCCCCACTTCCATACCCACAGGGCCCACGGGAATTCTGCATTCCAGAGCCAAAGGAACCCCCACGCCCAAAGGCGATCCCCGAGGAGCCTCCGTAGCCGAAGGAGCCCCCGGTCCCGAAGGATCCTCCCTGCCCTGCCATGCCCCCAAAGGAGCCCCCCACCCCGTAGGACTCATCAGAGACGTTTGGAGCACCAAAAACCATGGGGTGGGACGCTCCCACAACGCTCTCCTGGGAGCAGGTGCTGAGGGTGGGGCCCGGGAAGGTGAGGATGACAGGAGGAGGGTACACCACGGCTCTGGAATCTCCGCAGGAGGCAACGCAGGGCTCCAGGCTCCTGCTGTAGGCACAGGGCTGGGAACAGGTCACCTCGCAGCCCTGCAGGCACTCGGGGCCCACGTTCAGCATCATCCTTTGGGGTTTGGGATCAAGCTGAGGAAGGAAATGTGCAGGTGAAGGAGGCAGCCACGGGTTCCCAGTATGAACCAGTTGTGCTTTGTCCTTCTCCAGCTGCTCCCAGTTCAACCCTCCCTCACAGATCCCCAGTTTTCCTGCTATTTCCTTCCTTCCTGATCTGTTTGGGCCTTCTCAGTTCTTCCTTTCCTACCACCACATGTTTTTTTCTTCTGATTCTCTCTCAAAAAAAAAAAAAATCTTCCCCTTTTCTCCGAGGCTTAGCTACCCGACCCTTAAACAATTCCTCACCCAGAAAAGTCCCATTAATTCCCTTTTCAAGTAGATTTACAGGAAGATTTGCCTTCAGAAAGTCCTGGAGGAAAACCTTCCTTGCTCTCCTCTTCCCTTTCCCCCAACTTTTCTAAATCTACTCTTCTCTCCCTCAGCCTCTCTAAAACTGTTGAAATTTTGCAAGACAAAAAAAGGAGAAATTTTAAAGTACTGAGTACAATGAAGTGCGACTTACCTCGTGTCTTGGAGGGAATAAATCAGTGGAGCTGCAAGAATAGAAGATTTCTCAAGTCTCTCCCCTTTTATCCCATTTTCAGACAATGAGAAAGATGTGATGTCACCCATCATTTACTAAATTCTCATCACTTACAAAGAAAAAAATCCTCTTAAGCCTCGCCATTGTTTTTGTTTCAGCTCATAATTACTGATCATTTCCAGCCCTGCTTTGAGTGACACAAACCCAACACCCAAAAGTCTCTTTTGTCTCAAACTTCATGGCGAAAAATCCTTTTGGCATCATTCTGGCTCCAAAGGAAACAGGAGTTGATCTCTATGTTTATTTTACTTCAGTGACTCGCAGGAAGGTGGCTCCCCTGGTGTCACTCACACAATTGGGGTGTAAGCCTCAGATTTGGGTCCAATCCCTCCCAAAAGGAATCATCCGACCTCGGATGGGGGTCAGGGCTCTTTGCAGCCCTTCCTGCATCCACGGATTTGAGGGGATGAGGCAGCAAAGCACACTCCAAAGGGGTTGGAGTGACACGCGAGGTCCTCTAAGCCCTGAAACCTCTGAGTAATTTTAATCAAAACTCGTTTTGATGCCGGGCCCTGAAACCTCTGAGTAATTTTAATCAAAACTCATTTTGGGGATGCTGAGCTCAGCGTTGGGATGTCACCAGTGCCACTGTGAGGGCACTGCCCAAGATCACCTTGTGCTCCAAGGCGGATCCCAAACCTGGAACCTTGGAATTGTCTTGGCTGGCAAAGCCCTCCAAGATCATAAGTCCAACATTTGACCCATCACCACCTGGTCACCCAGACCAATGTCCAGTTGTTCCTGGGACACCTCAAGGGACGGTGACTCCAAATCCCCCTGGTCATCCCCTTCCAAAGCCTGAGCGCCCTTTCCATGAGAAAATTCCTCCTGGAATTCTTCAGAAATGGGTTTGACCTTCAAAATTATCTCACCATCAACCCAAGCCGTTTAGTGCAGACTTGCAGGGTTGATCTGTCCAGGCCTCACTTAAATCATTAATAAAAAAATAACAGTCAGGGGTCAGGTTCCATTGTAAATCCAGTCATCCCCGGGATATTGCACAGGAACCGGGCTGTAAAATTCCCACACAATGAAAAAGCCAAATTTATGATATGAGACTCAGATTGTATATGTCGAGGGTTGATTTGCTAATTGGAAACTATGAAAATAATTACAGGCGCTAGAGGAGTCACACAGAGGAAAAAAATCAGAATTTGGAAAGGGTGAGAGATTTTATGGGATGCTTCATACCCCAGGAGCTGCCTCCAAAGAGGTATAAAAGCAGGAACATCTCAGGAGTTTTCTTCAAACCTTCTCCTGACTTCTCCTGCTACTCCAGGTGAGTTGGATTTAAGCTGCTCTTTGCTCTCTCTCATTCTCTGTAGCCACAGTTTTAAATGAGGATTCATTCCTTGATTTTGGGGATTTTAGCTGGGAGATGTGGCAGTGATATCCTGCTTTTCATTGGAGTCTCACTGCAGTCACTTGGAAGAAATCAGTTTGATATTTGAAGATAGAGTTTTAGGAGTTATTTGAATTTTTCTTGTGTCTTCCAAAGCTTGAGGGGCAAATTTAAAGCTTAAATTTACCTAAAAACCGAGTCTAAGGTGTCTGTCACTGGGGAGGGAGACATGGTGGATTTGAGGGAGGAGGTGATACCACACCTCGATTCCGTGTCAAGTTCTGGGTCCCGCTATTCAGGAAGATCATTGAGGGGCTGGAGAGAGCTGGAGAAGGGTCTGGAAAATCCTGAGGGAGCTGGGGTAGGCTCAACCTGGAGAAAACGGGGATCCAGGGGGAATTTTGGGATCTTCCAGGGCAAGTTTGGGATCTGATCACTGAGAATGGGGACAGGACAAGAAGGATTGGCCTCAAGCTGTGCTTGTAGAGGTTCAAGTTGGGAAATTTGGGAAAATTCTCCTGGAAAGAATGGCCAGGCCTTGGAAGAGACTCAGGGAGGTTTGGAGGTGTCCAAGGAATTCCTGGAATTCTGCGTGTCCAGCTGAGGATTAGTCCCATCCTGGACTCAATTCTCTCAGAGCTCTTTTTCAACCTTAGGGATATCCCTGGAGGTGTCTGAGGAATTCCTGGAGTTCTGGGTGTCCAGCTGGGGATTTTTCCCATCCTGAACTCGATCCTCTCAGAGCTCTTTCCAACCTCAGGAATATCCCGTGAGCAGGAAGGACAAGGATGTCATTTACTGTCCCATGCGTGTGACAGACCCGCGACATTCCCTGACTCCACCTTTTCCTTCCCAGCTCCTGCTCCAACGCCGAGAACCATGAACTGCATCAGCTCCCGGTGCCTGCCCGGCTGTGAGGTGGCCTGTCCCGAGCCCTGTGCCTACAGCAGAGGCCTGGGCCCCTGCGTGGCCTCGTGTGGGGACTCCACGGCTCTCGTCTACGCCCCACCCGTGTGGATCACCTTCCCCGGCCCCATCCTGAGCTCCTGCCCCCAGGAAAGCATCGTGGCATCCTCCATGCCCCAGCCTGCCTCAGGGATGGGAGGATACTCTGGTGGCGTGTCAAGAATTGGGGGTTCCTATGGCTCTGGGGGTTCCTACGGGTCTGGGGGTTCCTATGGGTCCGGGGGTTCCTATGGATCTAGCAGTTCCTATGGGTCTGGGGGCTCCTACGGCTCTGGGGGCTCCTATGGATGTGGGAGTTCTTCTGGGGGTGTGTCAGGGAAGGGGGGCTCCTCTGGATGTGGGGGCTCCTCCCCGGGGGGCTGCTACCTCAGGAAGTTCTACACCAGCAGCAGCCGTGGATCCCGCCTGGGATACTGAGGCAGCTGAAGATCCGCAGGCCCGGGAGATGAAACCTCCAGATCCACAGCTGGGACCGGCTTTTTGGAGAAAAAAAGCACCAATGGGAGCCAGCCTCGCTCAGGAACTCTGGGAACTGGGCCCTGCATTTCCCCTTCGTCTTTAATTAACAACAGCCTCTGTTAATCACCCTTCAATGCCTGCTCCTTCCTTCCATTGTGTCAAGAGAAGGAAAAGAGAACAGCTTGAAAGGCCTGGCATGGAGTTTGTCAGGGCAGCCCTGACAGGAGAAGAACAATGGGTGGAAGGTGGATTCCTCTTGGACAATGGAGTTGAAGGAAGGAGTGGCTGTTTGGTGTCACCCCATAGTGTATCCTATTAAAATCCTCCTGCATCATCACGTTTTGCTGGGATTTCCTTTCTCTGCGGGACTGTTTCGGTCCCATCCTTTTCTCTGCCTCTTTAGGCTGCCTGGAGCTGGTTCAGCAGAGCAGCAATCACGGTTTTATGGTAATTGGGCGGTAATTGTTTAAGTAATCAGGGTTGTGTAATGGAGGGTTGGATGAAGCACCCGAAATTTTTGAGAGTTTGGTTGGTCTCTGGGGGGCACTGAGGTGACGATTCTGAGCTGGAGGATGAATGAGTGAGGGGTGGGATGTGGTCGGCTGAAGGCTGGAAAGCCACAAGGTTTTTATTTTACACCCTAGTTTAGCTCAGCTCCTCCCTCCCAAAGGATTCCGATCATTCCTGGAATTATTAAAATCCAACCTTTCAGGTTGGAAAAGATCTCCAAAGCCACCCAGTCCAACCTTTGGTCAATCTCCACCTCTCACCAGACCTGTGCCATGTCCAGTCCTTCCTCAGACACCTCCAGGAGTGACCACTCCAAACCTCCCTGAGCAGCCCCTTCCAAGGCCTTTCCCTTTTCCAGGAGGGATTTTTCCAAATTTCCCACAGTGACACAGCTCAAGGCCATTCCCTCTTATCCTGTCCCATTCCCTGGGATCAGAGCCCAGCCCCATCCATTCTGTCACAATATTTAGAACTGGTTTTTAGGAATTATCGTGATTCCCTGCAGAGCTCTGAGGTTTAGGAAAGCCGAGCACATTTTTGGGAGTATTAACGAACACAAACCATGATGAAAATCTGAGGATTGGGGACAGGAACCAAAGCAAATCCACCAAAGAACCTCTCCCTGATTTCTGAGCCGTCACTCTGAGTTCACAGTGCCAAAATGCTTTGAGATGTGGAGAAATTTCTCCCGGCTGTGGCATCATCAAAGAGCTGCTTTTATGTGACAGCGAGATGTCACCGGGCTGTGCAAGAGAGGATTTCCCAAGGGAGGAGTGACACAAGAACACAAATCCCGCCTGGTGCTGTTGTTTTCTGTCGAGATGGGAAGACAGAGAGAGCCATGGGTGAGCCCGGATCTAAAAATGAGCTAAAGATGAGCTAAAACCTGGCTTTACTTCCTCAGAAAACAAATCAGGGAGAGCAGGAATGCTCCCCCAAAAAAAGTTTTTAAAATGTTTTTAATATTTTATATTGAACTATAGAATCCTTAATATTTATTAAATCAAGAAGAATGAATTGAAACATGGGAAATATCAGGGAAAAGAAGTTGCCCATATGAGAGATTCCTGCTTGGAAAATCGAATTTTTCACTCGCTGTTTAAACTGAAGATGGGTTTAAAAAATATAATTGACAGCCTTGGAGATAAACAGAAAATTAGATGACACACAACTAAAGTTGCTTAAATTCTCCATGTGCCTAAAGAGGTTTAGGAATTTTAATCTGCGATTAATTTAATGATGGCACACAATAAATTCATCAGGTCTTAGCAAAACCTTAATGGGGATGAAGGAACAGGCTCAATTGAAAAACAATTGGATAATTTGTTTGCAATCATGGTGAAGCTCTGGAGAGAGGAGGCAAAATCCAACAGAATTCCAGTTCAGCAAATTGTGGACTGTGTCACAGGGTGAAAATTCCTCTTAAAGTGGCCTGGGAGTCACTCCAGGATTTAAGACAGGAGGATTTCAGCTGGCTCGGGACAAAGTGGGTTCCAATCGAAGGATTTGTGGAGGAAAAGGTGGAAAAGAAAGCGTGAGGCAAAAATAGGGATATAAAAGAGCTTTAATGGAAATATTGATGGTAAGAAATTTGTTGTCCCCACCCCATGAAGGGGACTAGTTCTCACCCAGGAACTTACAATCCTCCCAAATTCCTGGAGACTCCAATCCTCCTAAAATCCCAGATTTGGCAAAAAGACAAGTTTGAAAAAGGTGTTACAAGGAAAAAGAAAAAAACCCAACAATGAGAATTCGAATGCAACAGAACTTTAATGGCAGGGAAGGGTTCGGGGCAGGGTCACACGCAGGGAGCACAAAGGACGATCCCCAGGGCTTTGGGAAGCGATGCAGATCCACCAAGGACAGACAAGGACATTCCTTGCATGTCCCTGGCTCGCAGCTTCCCCAGGAGCTGAGCCCAGCCCGGGGCTGCCTCAGAAATAAAAGGAGCCGCAGTTTCCTCCTCCAAACCGCCCGGAGCTGGAGCTGCCCCCTCCATAGGAACCCCCCTCCGTAGGAGCCGCCCCCCAAAGGAGCTGCCCCCGCCGCAGGAGCCCCCGAAGCCCCCGCCCGAGGAGCCGAAGGTTCTTCTGCTGCCGAAGGATCTGCTCCCTCCATAGGAGCCCCCGGAGCCAAAGGATCTGCTCCCTCCGTAGGATCCACCCATGGAACCGCCCCCGTAGGAACCCCCCAATTCCCCCCCATGGAGCTGCTGCCCCCATAGGAGCCCCCAATTCCCCCCATGGAGCTGCTGCCCCCATAGGAGCCCCCAATTCCCCCCATGGAGCCCCCCTCCATAGGAGCCCCCCATGGAACCGCCTCCGTAGGAGCCCCCAATTCCCCCCATGGAGCCGCTGCCCCCTCCGTAGGATCCCCCAATGGCGCCCCCGGATCCCGAGGATCCCATGGCCCCCGACGGGAAGGAGGTGCCCACGATGCTCTCCTGGGGGCAGGAGCTGAGGATGGGCCCCGGGAAGGTGATGACCACGGGAGGAGGGTAGACCACGGCCCGCGAGTCCCCGCAGGAGGTGACACAGGGCTGGCTCCAGGCGTCCGCGTAGGGCTGGGGACAGGACACCTCGCACGGGGACGAGCAGCCGCTGCTCATCATCGCTCCTGAAGACATTTTTAGGGGATGGACGGTGACCTGAAATCAAATCAGAGGTTCAATTCCCAAAATTCCAGTGGGGAAAGAAATCCTGCTCTGGTGCCTTCTTCCATAAGCAGGATAAAGAGGATGGAAGGAGGGTTTAGAAAGAAAAGAGTAAAATGAAAATATTCTGGGAGATCCGGGCCTTTACACAATCACCAGGATGATAAAATCTGTAATTTTCTGATTGAAAGAATTATCGCTGTATAAATACAAGATCCCTCATTTCCCTCCATCCTTATTAAAAGCCAAGCTCGGAGTAGTTGAGTTGTAAGCTCCCCGTCAAATAATCGGGGTTTAATGGACACTTTCCCTTTGTGGTTTCAAACAGCACAACCTCACATTTTGAGATCTGCGTCTCCCAACCAGTTCCAGCCACAAAAAGCTTCCCTGCCCAAGAGACAGATTTGATAAAATGGAATAATTTGGCTTGGAAAAGAGCCCCAAGTCCATATTCCTGATAATTTCAGAGCTCTGACATGGAATTATTCCCCAGTTCAGCACCCACAGCCGCATCCCAGTTAATAAAAATGGAATTAGAGGCAGAGAACTCACCAGGCTCGCAGGGAAAACCGGACTGAGGAGAAGATGCTGGAAAAGCTGCAGTAAAATCCTGGTTTTTATACCCTTCCCTGACATCGCCCAGGACACGCAACACAACTTTGGGACATCACCAGCGACACTTTTTTGCTGTATAAGCGCCTTCTAATTGTAATAATTGCTTTGATAAGTGCTAATGATTAGTAAATCAACTCCTCATCAGCCAATACATGCACACACCCTCTGTCTTCCTTTAATCCTTAAATAATTTTTAGATTATTTTGTGACTGTTGCCATTTCCTGACCTGGTTTGACTTGGGAATTGGTTTGGAAGGGTGAAGGATCAGGAATTCCTTCAAAAAGGGCAAAAATCAGTTTGGCTTTGTCAGGGGAAATATTTTCTGTTCTGCAGAAGATTCCCAGGAAATCCAGAATTGGGAAAAACCACAGATTTTGTCTTTATAAATACTTGGATGGGAAGGGTCATTTTTTATACCTGTTTAACCCAAGAAACTGGTTAAAAAGGACTTAAATTAATTCATTGGATGCTCATTGTCATCCAATAAAACCCTCTGTGAGAGCATTTAATTATTGTAATTCTCCTTTGGTCACTTTAATTATCCTAATTCTCCTTTTGTCACCTTAATGATCCTAATTCTCCTTTTGTTCCCTTTTAGGGCAGCTGCAATATTCCAGGGAGACACATGTTCGGGAGGCATCACTGGAGCAAAAAGCAATATTTTTGAGTGCATGAAGCTGACTCTATCTGAAACAAAATAAAAGCACCTCAGGTCTGGCCAGGATTATTTTTTCAGGGAAGCCACAGTAGAATTCCCAGATTTAAACCTTATTTGGTGAAAGGCAGAAATGCATGAATAGGAGGGGAGATCTCCAAGCAAAATTCCCTTTATCAATCACCAGAAACATCAAGAGAGTTTTAGATGTGATGGATATTTTGGGGAGGTTTGTCACAGGCAAACATCTCACACAAACATTGGTGTCAACAAACCCCAGACTGGGAGGGTTTTTGGTTCTAAATCGAGGTCAACTGAAGAGATTTGAGATTTGAAATTCCAGGTTTGAGATTCAAGATTTGGAGATTCAAGATTTGAGATTTGAGATTCAAGATTCTGTGATTTGAGATTCAAGATTCGAGATTTGAGATTTGAGATTTGAGATTTGAGAATTGGTTCTCAGTCGGAGCTCTGGGTGGCTCCAGTTTGGAGCTGGAATTTCATCCTCTTTTTCCTGGAAAGGTTGGTCAGGGCTTGGAAAGGGCTCCATGGAGGTGCCCAAAGAACACCCGGACATTGGTCTGGATGATCAGGTGGGGATCAGTCCCAGGTTGGACTCCATGACCTTGGAGCTCTTTTCCAACCTCAACAACCTTGAAATTCTGTGATCATCCCGTATTTCACATTTCTATCACGACAGAAGTTTATTCTAGGGGATTATATAACTCCTACCACCACATTTCTGGTGTTTCCAGACCCGACTGGAAAACAGAACACACGGAGCCGATATCGGGGTTAAGATCTTGCAACAAAACCTGAACAAGCCCTGTCAGGCCCCGGTGACATCCCTGGGTTTGACAGCTCTGCCAGTCAGCAATTCCTCCTTGACTCCTCAATTAATGTGAAACTTTCTGGGTTCCTCCACTTGGGTTGGGAAATATCGATTTACATGGAAAATCCAGAAGTTCTGCTGCTGGTTCTCCCATTCCGGCAGCTCTGGGAAGTGGCAGCACTTCCATCAGCTCCCCAAAATCCAGATTTTCGTGTGGAAATCGAAATATTGTTCACGGAACCAATTTATTAATGAATAAATCCCTCAAATGGACCCAAACTCATTCCTGATTCAATTCCAGAGAGGCCCAGGGACAACACCAGCTCCGAGGTGACTTCCTGGGGGTCGGAATGTGGAGCAAATAGGATCAAACCCAAGGGGTGCAGTGCTTGGAACGTGACTTGGGATTAATAATGAATTTATCACGACACTTAGGAGAACAATTAGGACAATTAATGAAATAATCCAGCAAGCAAAACACGGTTTGGTAACACGTGGGAAGCTCTTGCACAAAGCGCGGCTCCCATCCCACTGGGGGTCAGGAAACATATAAAAGAGCTCTTGGAATTCTGCAGTGCCATCCACAGCTGCTCCTCGTCTCCACTTCTCCAGACCTGGTGAGTTGGATCTTCTTTGTCCTCTGCGTGAATACGGGAAAATATTTTCTGTCTTTTCTCTCCTTGCCAAAAGATGTTTTTAGGAATCTTTCTAAACTCTTCCTTTCCTCCCTTTATCCTGCTCTTGGAAGGCACCAGAGCAGAATTTTTTCCATTTGGAATCTTGGGCATTGGAGTTTGGATTTACCCCCTACTTCAGGTTCCTCTCTATCCCAAAATGTGTTTCCAGGACAGGTTTCCATGGAGGGCTCGCTCTCCTGCAGGACCAGTGGTGCCCAGCAATTCCATTTGCCATTTCCAGACTTTAAAATCCAAAATCCCATCCATGCCTGCCTTTGTAGGGACAAGATTGATGACAGAACTGGAATTTCCCAGGAAAATTTCTTGAATTTTCCAATTCAGTGTTGTTGGTGACCACCACAATTTTACCTTATGATGCAAAAAACTCCTGGGGATGAGCTGCTCCTGAAGGCCCCTGGAGTCTGGCTTTGCTCTCCAGGGCTCTCCAGGGCAGCAGGAAACCCTTTGGGATTCAGCAGAGTTCAGTGCAGAAAATTGCAGAAAAGGGACAAACCCAATGCTTCCCAAACCCTCTTTTTCTCCTGTTCATGGAAGGCACCAGAGCAGGATTTCTTTCCCCACTGGAATTTTGGGAATTGAACCCCTGATTTGATTTCAGGTCACCGTCCATCCCCAAAAAATGTCTTCAGGAGCGATGATGAGCAGCGGCTGCTCGTCCCCGTGCGAGGTGTCCTGTCCCCAGCCCTACGCAGACGCCTGGAGCCAGCCCTGTGTCACCTCCTGCGGGGACTCGCGGGCCGTGGTCTACCCTCCTCCCGTGGTCATCACCTTCCCGGGGCCCATCCTCAGCTCCTGCCCCCAGGAGAGCATCGTGGGCACCTCCTTCCCGTCGGGGGCCATGGGATCCTCGGGATCCGGGGGCGCCATTGGGGGATCCTACGGAGGGGGCAGCGGCTCCATGGGGGGGAACTGGGGGCTCCTACGGAGGTGGTTCCATGGGGGGCTCCTATGGAGGGGGCTCCATGGGGGGAATTGGGGGCTCCTATGGGGGCAGCAGCTCCATGGGGGGAATTGGGGGCTCCTATGGGGGCAGCAGCTCCATGGGGGGAATTGGGGGTTCCTACGGGGGGCGGTTCCATGGGTGGATCCTATGGAGGGAGCAGATCCTTTGGCTCCGGGGGCTCCTATGGAGGGAGCAGATCCTTTGGGAGCAGAAGAACCTTCGGCTCCTCGGGCGGGGGCTTCGGGGGCTCCTGCGGCGGGGGCAGCTCCTTTGGGGGCGGCTCCTACGGAGGGGGTTCCTATGGAGGGGGCAGCTCCAGCTCCAGGAGGTTTGGAGGAGGAAACTGCGGCTTCTTTTATTTCTGAGGCAGCCCCGGGCTGGGCTCAGCTCCTGGGGAAGCTGCGAGCCAGGGACATGCAAGGAATGTCCTTGTCTGTCCTTGGTGGATCTGCATCGCTTCCCAAAGCCCTGGGGATCGTCCTTTGTGCTCCCTGCGTGTGACCCTGCCCCGAACCCTTCCCTGCCATTAAACTTCTGTTGCATTCAAATTCTCATTGTTGGGTTTTTTTCTTTTTCCTTGTAACTCCTTTTTCGAACTTGTCTTTTTGCCTAACATGGGAACTTGGGAGGATTGGAGTCTCCAGAAATTTGGGAGGATTGGAGGCTTCAGGAATTTGGGAGGATTGGAGGCTCTGGGAATTTGGGAGGATTGGAGGCTTCAGGAATTTGGGAGGATTGGAGGCTCCTGCATGAGAACCAGGCCCCTTCACTATGCTCAGCGCTTTGTTTGATGTGGTGACAACAAATTTTGGGCCACGCCCTTCAATATTTCCTCTTGGAATCAGAAAAAAACTGAATTAATACCTTGAGCATTCCTAGAAATAGGAGCTGGTTTTAGGCGGGCTCTTCTTGTAACGGGAACACAAAATTCCAGTTTGGATTGCAGCAGAAGAATTTTCAACCTGGAGGCCCCTGGTTATAGGTTTTTCCTGAGCAATCACAGAATATTTGGCTCAGTGCTCCCTGAGCCTCTCAGTTGTCAGGAAGAGACTTTCCCAGGAAAACATGTCCCATCCTGCTGGATTTGGTTGGGCGACTCCGCTGCCTCTGGATGTGTCTGTGTGAGGTTTGAATGTGAATCAGAGGTGTGAAAAAATTAGAGATAAAAATAATGGAGATGAATTCCCAAGTAATTTTTTCTAAGGTCTTGGCGTTGCTCAGGGATGGTTTTGAAGAACCCCGGGATCCCAGGTTGGAACAGAATTCCAAGGTCATCAAGTCCAAGCTGTGCCTGATCCCTGCCTGGTCATCCAGAGCAGTGTCCAGGAATTCCTCAGATACCTCCAGGAGTGGACACTCCAAACCTCCAGCCAAGGCCTGGCCACCCTTTCCAGAAGGGATTTTCCCAAATTTCCATCCTGAGCCTCCTCTGGCACAGCTCAAGGCTGTTCCCTCCTGTCCTATCGCATTCCCTGGGATCAGATCCCAATATCCCCTGGATCCCTCTTTTCTCCAGACCTTTCCAGACCCTTCCCCATGCCAAACTTCTCAAATAATTCATATTTATTTCTATTTCCTGCTCACAACACCTTTTGTCACCTCATCAGTTTGAAGCCTGAAATCCTTTTCCTCATCCCAGATTTTATCCACGTAAATAAATAAAAAACCTGCAGGAGTGGAAGCTCACTCCTGCCTGTGAAAGTCGGGCTGGTCCACAAGCTCCCTCTGGAGCTGCTCTGGGGAAAGGAATTTCTGCTGGAAGGGGAGGGAGGTTCTTCCTCGTGTCCTGCTCTTGCAAGGGGTTTTGTGGGGAATTTCTGGGGCTGGAACCTGACAAGGGATGAGGTCCTGGAGCTGGGAATGGCCCTAAGAGAGCCAAAATCAGGATAAAAGCTGCAGGACGCTGCTGCCGTTAAGGAGAGAGGAGGAGAAGGAAGAATCCTCCTGGCACTGCTGAAAGGAGCTGGAAAGGAATTCCAGCATCTCCAAACTTTTCCAAAGCTTTCAAAGGTTGCTAGGCTGGGCTGATCAGGTAAAAGTAACCCCTGACAGGTCCTACTGATCCTGATCCTGATCCTGATCCTGATCCTGATCCTGATCCTGATCCTGATCGTGGCCCAGGGAGGAGCTGGAGCTGCTGGAGAGAGCCCAGAGGAGGCTCCAGGATGGGATCCCAGGGATGGAGGAAAGGCTGGCAGGAAAGGCTGGCACAGCTGTCATTGTTCAGCCTCCAGAAGCTTTGGGGTGACCTCGCTGTGGCCTGGCAGGAGCTGCAGGGGCTCTGAGGAACATGGGGAGAGACAATTCCCAAGGGATGGAGGGCCAGGGCAAGGGGGAATGGGTTCAGATTGACAGAGAGGGGTTTAGGTGGGATTTTGGGGATGAATTCTTCCCTCTGAGTGTATGGAGGCCCTGTGTGAGATTATTCCATGCATTCCCCATCCCTGGAAGTGTCCAAAGCCAGGCTGGATGGTGGGAATGTCCCTGCCCATGGCAGGGGATGCGATGAGGGAATTTTTCAGGCCCCTTCCCACCCAAACCTTGTCATTTCTGTGATTCCTTTAAAATCCTCTCTCAGGGGCCCATCCCACCTTCCCAGCTCTGGAATTTTGTGTCAAACTCAGCTGAGGAGCCCTGGATCAGGTTGACACCACAATCCCAGCACCTGCCACCCCCAACATTTCCTGGGCTCCTTTCTGCTCATACACAACATTTTTGTTTATTTTTAGCCACGACCTCCTGCTCTCCTTTCCCTCCTGGAAGCAGAGTGATTCCAGAGGCTCCCCTGGGCAAAAGCACTAGTTGAGAATGTTGTGAGGAAATGCTTGGGGATGGTTTTGCAAACACCCACTCATGTTTTACCCATGCAAAGCGCCATGGCTCTCTGAAGTTAATGACAGGCTGCAAATATTAAACCAGGATTGAATCATAGCGTCCCTTCCAAATAAATGTGTCAGAGCCTCCCACGTGATTTCCCTGACTCAGGCGGCGAGAAACACCTCGGGAATTTGGATCCCTCTGGTTCTTTGGGATTAAAAGCCAGCCCTGGCGTTTGTTATCCTAATGATACCATTTCAATCCACTTGGCCAAACACTCACCTTCCCAAATCAGGGTATATTTGGGGATTTAAATTTGGGGATCCGGCTTCTCTCACCTCGGGGGCTGAGCTCCCAGCATGCCACGAATTTCTGCTTCACCCCAGCACAAACTGGGGCTGTAACTCTTTGTCCTCTGGAGCCAAAGCTGTCCTGAGTGACCTTAAATAAATGATCTTTTTCCCTGGTTTTCTGTGTTAAACAGGGAATTATTGTCTTTGGTGACTTCTCCCCTCACCCCAAGTTTCCCACACTCCTCCCCACTCCAACATTTTTCTGGTGACCAAAACCACCAGGAAAGGAACTGGAATGATTTATTCCATACCAGGATGCCTCTGACCATCCCACTTTTCCCAAAAGGGACTTTCCCGCTTCTATTTCTTCCCAAGCATGGATTTCGTGGCAGAGGAGGAGTTTTGTGCTAAACCGGAGCTCTGGCAGCCGCACCAACTCCCAGCGCTGTTTTATATCCCAGAATCCCAGGAGTGTTGGGGTTGGAAGTGACCTGTCCCAGGGCAGGTGACATGGGGACACATCCACGTGAGTTTGGGATGACTCCAGAGAGGGACAATCCAAATTCTGCCCTCCCTGGGCAGCAGATCCATGGAATGAAGTTCTCCCTCACGCTGAGGTGGAACTCCTGGACGTTTGGAACTCGGGATGAGTCGGATCCTGGACTCGGACACCAAATGAGGAGCCAGGACCCTGCGGGCTCAGCCAGGAGTGGCTCCAGGAGCCGACTCGGCCACTCCAGTCCAACCATTCCCATAAACACGTTCCAGCAAGTTTGGAAGCAGCCAGGAACACTCACGGCTAATGCTGGGTTAGGCTCTTCTTGGAGGCCAGGAAAACAAATCTCAGGATTAAGGAGCTGCAAGGACAAGCCTTGCAAAGCTCGGGAGCTCCAACAAAACCAAGCTCAGACCAGGTTTTCACCCTGGCAGAGCTGCAGGAATAAATTTGAGCTTCAAAACTCTGAAATGAGAAGAATCCGGCGCCAAACAACGGCGGTCACGTGCTGGTGAGAAAAGGGTAATCAACACAAACACTGAGCAAAGCAAAGCAATTACTGTAATTACCCCTCAAATTTGGTTTGGGGAGTAATGGGACCTAATGCCCAAATATGACGTTATTTTCTTGCATCAGCCTGGTGGTCCAGCCTGGGATATAAAAACCATTCCTGACTCAGGGAGCTTCCAGCGGGTCCTGTTGGCTTCTCCTCCGTGAACTGAGTAAGTTGGTTTCTGATATTACTTCTTCCTAAAATAATAAAATAAAATGAGTCTGGTTTTAAAAATGTTTACGTTTAAGTCAGCACTGAATTTTGGATTTGTATTCTGCCATTTTGGAAAACAATTGCGTTTATTTTCATGGAATAATCAAAATAATTTTGATTATTCATCCAGAAGTGCTGCAGGATCAGAATTTAAAAATGTATTTGCAATCTAGATAATATTAAAAATATTTAATTCCATCACTTTATGGAAATTTAATGGATACAACCTTTAGGTAACCTTAAAATACCTCAACCAGCAGCTTCCACCTGCGGGGGCGGTTCTGACCTTGCAGCTTTCAATTTTTATCTGATTTTGGGCAGAGATGGCGTGGGAAATTAAATAGGAGTTTTAGAAATATTGAGAAGGGCAGAGCTGCAGTTGCCTGTGGATGAAGACATCACATCCCTCTGGATGTGGCGCTACAAAATTCCAGGATTTCCTATGCAGGAGATACGGGAATGACCAAAAAAATATCAGCTCGGGAAGTTGCTTTGGGTGGTTTTGTTCTGTTTATGCAAAGCTTTGGTTTTATGCAAAGCGAGAAGGTTTGAATCTGCTTGGGGTGTTTTGCGCTCTGTGTTTAGGTCTGGTTTTAAGTTATTCCTTTCCTCTGGTCCGGTCTCTGATCAGGGTCAAGTCAAGGACAGAGAATTTAGAGTTGCAGCCGATTTAAAGGGTGGGAAACCTCAGGAGATCACCTGGATTAGAGTTTGAAGTTTGGGTGAATAATGCACATTTGGGCATAGTGTTTAGAATGAGGAAAGAAAACAAAAATGGCTTGAGTCAAGCTCAGCCCCACCCAGGCTTCTCCAATATGCAGCTAAAAAATAAATAATCACCTGGGCTGAACCTAAAATATTCCATTTAATCTGCAAAAACAGATTAAGCGACTCCTTCACTCGGTGCTTTGAGGTGAAATTTGGGTAAGGTAGAAATGACAACTTGGAATGGACTTTTGTGCTGTTTCCCAAATCCCCACCCTTAAATTTATTTCAAAACCTGAAAGAAGAATTCAGCCCAGTTTTGGGAACAGTTTTAATCCCTCTGAAATTTAAATTTGGGACAGCTCTCAGGTATTTGTTGTGCTTCAGTTTTTCCTCATGATCTTGCAAAAGGTTTTATTGAATTTCCCGAGTGAGTTTTGTGCTCAATATCTGTGGCAAAGGCACCTGTTATGAACCAACCACACTAAATCCATAATTATTGGTGTCCTTATGGATCAATTCCATTGTAGGGATGATACTCCTTGGATTTTTATCTTCTTAGACCAGACTTTGCCCAGATTTGGTCCAGCAAAACCTCTCGTGTTGTCCACTCCTACAATGGTTTGTGTGTTGCCCTCATTCTACTGAGCTCCACCTCTGGAGGCCAAATTGCACAGGAGAAAAGAGATATTAATTAAAACACAGTCCCAAAGGGGTCATTTGGTGTACCCAAAGAGATGTTTGGTGTCCCCAAAAGAGGTGGCTTGGTATGCCCAAAGAGGTGGTTTGGTGTCCCCAAAGAGGTGATTTGCTGTCCCCATGGAGGTGTTTGGATTCCCGGGGCTCTGCAAGGTCCCTGAGAAGACCCAAGCAAAGCAGAGCAGGGCGGTTTTCAACCCATCCACCACCTCGAGCCTTTCCAGGGCTTGATCCCATCCTGCCAGCTCCTCGTGATTGACATTTGTCCCCTCCTTGCAGGTCCAGCCCAGCCGCAAGATGTCCTGCGAGAAAACCATGTGCTCCGATCCCTGCCCCGACCCTCGCGCCGCCGCATGCAACGAGCCCTGCGTGGTGGCCTGTCCCGACTCACGGGTCATCATCTTCCCGCCGCCCGTGGTTGTCACCTTCCCGGGGCCCATCCTCACCACGTACCCGCAGGAGACCGTGGTGGGCTCCACCGAGTCGGCCGAGCTTGCCGGGGCGCTGGAGACGGGCGTGGCCATCGGCACGGGCCAGAAGGGCCTGGATTGCCTGGATTCCTGCTGCGTGCCGCAGTTCGTGGCCAAATGTGACCCCCCGTGCGTCACCCAGTGCGCCCCGCCCTGCGCCGCTCCGTGCGCTGCCCCGTGTGCCACCCCGTGTGCCACCAAATGTGTCCAGCCCTGTGCCCCGCCCTGTGCCCCGCCCTGTCCCCCACCCTGTGCCCCACCCTGTGCCCAGCCCTGTGCCACGCCCTGTGCCACCAAGTGCGCCCCGCCGTGCCCCGCGCCCTGCGCCACCACCCCCTGTGCCACCAAGTGCGTGACCAAGTGCGTCCCCACCTGCACCACGCCCTGCGCCACGCCCTGTGCCACGCCCTGCGCCACGCCCTGCGCCACCAAGTGCGTCCCTGAGCGTTCCTACACCTTCTCCACCCGCTGGAAGCACCCGTGCCAGAGGGGCCTCTGCAAGAAGATCTGAGCGGTTTTTGAGGGAAATAAACCACGGAAAGGAACGAGGGAAGAAGCAAAGGAATACGGAATGTGACCCGAAGGCTACCGGAGAGGGAAGCGCCACTGGAAACCAGGACCCTGCGATTTAAGTCTAGGATAGAGCTTTAGTTTAGTTCAGGCTTTTCTTTCTTCTTGGGGCTTTGCATCTTCTGTCTGTGCTTTGGGCTTTCTCTGCCCAGTTTCGACACCGAGCGTGGATCGGAACCGAGGGATTTTGGGAATGGTAGCGATTGGAAGGTCTCGGCAAGTGTGAGAGAAGGGGGTGTCGGGCTGGAAGAGGTCAGGCTGGAGCAAGTGATCGTGATTTTGGGTGATTTTGGGTGATTCTGGGCTTTTCTTGGAGTCGGCTCCTCTTTGTCTGCATTATTCTCTCTGCAAATGTTCGACTCCACTTTGCATTCCCATTAAAATGCTGCTGCATCAAACCTGTCCCGAATTCCCTTTTTCCTCTGCTCCTTGGGCTCTCTTAGGGGCACTCAGCCTTGGATAGAGGGACAGGCGACCTCCAGGCTCTTCTCAGACCACTCCAAACTTGACTGAAGGTAAAATTCAGGGTTAAATTTCTGGGATAACAGATTTTATTCCTAGAGAAACCTGGCTCTGCATTTTCTGGGAAAAAAAGATTTTATTTTTAGAAAACCCCTGGCTCTGCATTTTCTGGGATAAAATCTTTTATTCTTGAAAAACCTGGCTCTGCATTTTCCAGGATAAAACCTTCAGATTATAACAGAGCGGGTATTTTTATTGTCCTGTTCATATCCAGCCCTGTTTGGGGATTTTCTTCCCTCTAAACAAAGGGAACTGAGCCAAACCCGAGCTTTTCTCCACATTTCTGCATCCAAACTTTCCTGAACTGCTTTTCCAACGACTCTTCTCCTCCTCTCTGCCGTGACAGGGAGGGACCTGGAGCTCCCAAATTCCAGGAGCCAGTGCCAGCAGCGGATCCCTCCAGGCAGTTTGGGATGCCAGGCGTGTCCTGCTCATCCCATTCCGAGCCATGCCAGGCGCTGTTTTTATCCTAAAGATCATGTTCGGTTCATTCTTCCCTAATGGCCACGTTGGAGCTGCACTGGAATGCCGGGTCATTCCTGCAATTACCGCCGCCCCAAAATATCCCAGTAGAACAAAGGGAGCCTGGATGCTCCCCAAAACACTCCCAGGCTGGATTACGCCTGGACCTGGAATGTTAATTTAATGTTAATCAGCTCTTATTTGGGTTATGCGCCCTAAGACTGGAATAATCAGTTTGAGGGGAAAAAAAGTCATAATTTTAATGATTTCATCATTTCACATGTTTTTATTTCTTTATCTACTCCGAATAATATTTTTTTTTTCTTTTAGTAAATAGATGATTTTCTCCCTGAAGTTGCTCTTATAAATATTAAATGTTTGGGATGTCTGGGATTTTTTAATCAATTTCAGCCTTTGAGTTTGTACAACATGATTTTGTGCTGAGGAGGAAAAGCCCTCAGGGAAGGCAATTCCTGCCGGGATCGGGCAGGATTTGTCCCTTTAGGGTGTCCCATCCAACAATTACCGGGATTTGCAGGATCATGAGCCCATAAAACGCTAATCCCAAACCTGCTGCTGATTCCTTGGAATTCTGTCATTCCTGCCCCAATATTTTCCCCGATTTATCCTCCCTGTGCATCCCAGGCTCCCCAGAATTCAGTTTTCCTTCCTCGAGGAAGATTTGGAGTGCAGAGTCAGGGAAAATGAAACGGATTAACGGATTTTTCTTCTCAGGGCAGTTAGTTAGGTTGCCTCTGTAATCCACAAAAAAAAAAAAAAAAAAAAAAAAAAAAAAAAAAAAAAAAAAAAAAAAAAAAAAACAAACCAAACAAAAAAAAAGAAAGCATTTTTGTGTTGCCACATTTTTGGGGTTTCTCCCTCTCTCTGTGGGTTTCGAACCAGCCACACAGGTTTGGGGGTCACTGAGTCAGCCCCAAAAATCCTTCCAGAAATCTTGGCATGGTTGGGTCACTTCTCCTTAAATTCCTCACGAGAATTTGGGATATCACCACACCCCTGGCACATCCAATCCTGAATAATTGTTTGCCCTTCTTCATCCTTATCCCAAAACCTTCCTCCTCCTCCTCTTTGGAGGCTGGGAATGATCCCTGGGTTTCTGTGACTCCTTCCCTGGAATTCGCATTTCCTCTGTGATCACGCCAGCTCGAGCTGCTGCCAAAACAATTGAGTTTAAATTTAAATTTTTATTTTATTTTTATTCCTCCCTTCTCCCTCTCGGTGCTCTCTTATCTCAAGAAGTTGCCAAACCCTTGTTTCTCACACCCAACCCCTCATTTGTCCGGCACCCCACAGGAATTGGGTAATTTTTGGTGCCGATTTCCTAATGGGGATTATTAAAAAGTCTGAGGTGAAATCCCAGCCCTGGCTGTTGATTCAGTGGGGAAGGAGATACAGGGAGGAGCCCGAGGTCGGGCTGCTTTCATCTCCTGCCCTGGTTCTGAGTCAGAAACTCTTGATTTGGACAAACAAAAACAGGAGACTGATCCACGTGAGGGCATTAAATTGTGGGATTTTTATACAATTTTGTAAAAAAAAAAACAAAACACAGTTGATATGAAAGCTCGTAGAGAAATAATCTTCAGTCTGGGATTCGTGCCAAAGGTAGGAATCGCCCGCCTTGTCTGACATCCCAAAATCTCCGGGATTTAAAGCCACGCCAGGTGGAGTTTCGGGAGAAACAATGGCCCCAAATTACCTGGATTGAGAGACAAAAGCCAAACAAAAATGGCATTTGAGGGACAATGAGGACAAAGGAGGACAGGAGTGGTTCCCTTTCCTCAGGGTGGAGTGAGGAGATCTATAAAAGCTCCTGCACCAAGATTTTCCATCATTTATCTGCCATTGTTATCCCATCTCCTGCTGTGTGACTGCGTAAGTCGGATTTGGGGGGCTCGGGGAGGGTTTGAGCTCGAAAATTGTCCGATTTACTGTTGGGGAAGTGTTGGGGAGAGGGAATACGTAACAGGAAACCTTAGTTACTGAATTACCATGAAACAATAGGATGGCCCCTGAAGGCAATCCTCTCTTGATTAAACAATGCCCTCGTCCAGAGAGCAACTCCAAAGGTCACAAAAAGACTTGTCAGGGTCCAAAGATTAGATCTTAGAGTTTAAAATGTAACACACTATGCTAATATAAGGATTTCTATAGGGTCTATGTAAATGCAATAGAATTTATATTTTGTATTACATTGGTTAGTGAAAATTAGAATATTCATCATGGAGGAAGATTTATTTTATTGCAAACGGGAAATCGCCCTCTTCTTTCTCTCTCCCTTCAATTTACCTCTAAAAAATTCCCAGGGAGCGGTGGGAGATGGTTGGGAAAGGGACAAACCCAACTCTTCCCAACCTTCTTGTTTCCTGCTCATGGAAGGCACCAGAGCGGGATTTCTCTTCCCTCCAGAATTTTGGGAATTGAACCTCTGATTTGATTTCAGGTCGCCGTCCATCCCCAAAAAATGTCTTCAGGAGCGATGATGAGCAGCGGCTGCTCGTCCCCGTGCGAGGTGTCCTGTCCCCAGCCCTGCGCTGACGCCTGGAGCCAGCCCTGTGTCACCTCCTGCGGGGACTCGCGGGCCGTGGTCTACCCTCCTCCCGTGGTCATCACCTTCCCGGGGCCCATCCTCAGCTCCTGCCCCCAGGAGAGCATCGTGGGCTCTGCGTTCCCACTGGGAATGGGAAATTCCTTCGGATCCGGAGGTGTCCAGAGCTCCTGCGAGCCTGGAGCCTCTTCTGGTGGCCAAAATTTCTCCTCCTCCTCCTGCTATTCAAGAAATTCCTACCCCTGCTATTCCAGAAATTCCTCCTCCTATTCCCGGATTTCCTACCCCTGCTATACCCGCCCTGCCAAGCCCAGCAAGGATTCCCTGGATGAGCAAATCCAGCAGAAAAAGGAGCAAATTCGCAAATTGTGAGCGAGGGGAGAGCTCTGAGTGTGTCTGGGGCTGCTCCTTCATCCCAGGAATGATCCCAGGCCTGTGATTCCCTCTGGATTGGATCTCAGCTTGCAATTCCCATCGATTCTGCTGTAAATTTTCCTGAATTCCCCTGGAATTCCCTCTGAATTGTCTCAGAATTCCCTCTGAATTCCCCTTGCTGTGGTGGGATGAATGCCATTTATCTGCACCAATAAAATCCTTTCTGCATCACAATTTGGGGTTTTCTTCTTCAGTTTGGGTGGGATGAGCTCTTGGAACAGCTCTGGAGTGGGTGTTTGATTTTTCAAGGAATTTTCTTTCCAAGGACTTGGCAGTTCCGTCCCACCTGGCTTCCTGGGAAGGTGAAGTGGGAATTTATGAGTTGTGAATCCATAAAAACATTTCCTGGAACAGCCAAACCCTCCTCCCAAGACCTCTGGAATAAGGGCATGGTTTAGTTCCACGGGTTTGAAGAGGTTTTGTTAAAAAAAGAGAAGAAATCCAAGAAATTTGGATGCAAACACAGGAGTTTATTGAGATAAAAGTGGAAAAACCCAAGGTGCCTTTGATCTAAATTAAAAATTTAAATAATTAATTAAAACAATTAATTTTCATCATATTTTCCCTGTTTGGGTCACAATTCAAAGGTCTTGGACAGATCCCAGGTGAGGCTCCTCCCGTCAGACATGGAGGTATCCAAGGAAAAACCCACAAATGGACAAAATGCCAGATCCCAAACAATTAAACACATCCACAGACAAATTCCCAGGAATTCTGTGCCGGGGCAGTGAGGAACGGGTGGGATGTGAGCAAAGATTTCGGATTTTGAGGAAGGAAAAGGCAAATTTGGAGAAAATCAACATTACAAACAGGAAGGGGAAGAGGAGGAGCAGCTCCCAGATGTGCTGAGGAGATTCCAGAGGTGCTGAGGAGATTCCAGAGGTGCTGAGGAGATTCCAGGGGTGCTGAGGGGTTTCCATGGATGCTGATCATTTCCCATGAATTCAGAACATTCCCCATGGATCCTGAACCTTTTCCATGGATCCTGAGCAGTTCCCATGGGTTCTGAACATTTTCCATGGATTATGAACATTCCCCATGGGTTCTGAATATTTCCCAGGGATCCTGAACATTCCCCATGGATTCTGAACATTTCCCATGGCTTCTGAACATCTTCCATGGATCATGAATATCTTCCATGAATCATGAACATTTTCCATGGGTTCTGAACATTTTCCATGGATTATGAACATTCCCCATGGGTTCTGAATATTCCCCATGGATCCTGAACATTTCCCATGGAGTTTGAACATTCCCCATGGATCCTGAACATTCCCCATGGATTATGAACATTCCCCATGGAGTTTGAACATTCCCCATGGATCCTGAACATTCCCCATGGATTATGAACATTCCCCATGGAGTTTGAACATTCCCCATGGATTCTGAACATTCCCCATGGGTTCTGAACATTCCCCATGGGTTCTGAACATCTTCCATGGATCATGAACATTCCCCATGGGTTCTGATCATCTCCCAGGCTCCCCCAACCCCACGGAGCTGCATCCCCGGCTCAGCTCCTTCTCCAGCTCCCTCTGATCCCCTCAGATTTCCCCTCTTCCCTTTTTCCCCGGGTTCACCAGGGCCCACAGCCCCCAGTGCGCTGGCTCCAGACATTCCTGGAGGAGGAGGAGAAGCAGCCTCCATACACCAGGGAGCCCTGCAGGCCCATGGGGCGCCCGATTCCCTGCGGGAAGGAGGAGCCCACGATGCTCTCCTGGGGGCAGGAGCTGAGGATGGGCCCCGGGAAGGTGATGACCACGGGAGGAGGGTAGACCACGGCCCGCGAGTCCCCGCAGGAGGTGACACAGGGCTGGCTCCAGGCGTCAGCGCAGGGCTGGGGACAGGACACCTCGCAGGGAGCGGAGCAGCGGGAGCTGAGCTGGCTGGAGAAGGACATGGTGCCAGGAGAGAGGTGGAACTGCTCCGGGAAGGGGAGGGAGAAGAGGAAAAGGGGTTAGAAATCAGGGCAGCAGAGCCCCTGCTGCTGTGTTTCTCTCTTTCCCTTCCCCCTCATTCTCTCCTTCCTTCCCTCCTTCCAAAAACTTTCCAAAATCTCACATTTTTCTCTCTTCTCCCTGTCCCTCTCTGCTCCTCCCTCTTTCCCTCTTTCTCTTTTTCCTTTCCTCCTTCCAAAAACTCTCCAAAATTCATCTCATCTTTTTCTCTTTCTCTCTTATCCCTGTCTCTCTCTCTCTCCTCCTTCCTCCATTTGGCTCCTATGGAAAAACTCAGATTTTTTTCTCTTTTCCCCCTTTTTCCTGTCCCAGTCTCTCTCTGTCCCTGCCTCTTTCCCTCCCTTCCAGGCATCTCTGCTCCAAAATCTCAGATTTTTCCTCTTTTCCCCTTCTCCATGTCCCTCTCTCCTCCCTCTTTTCCACCCAATCACCTGCTCTGGAAAAACTCCGATTTTTCCCCTCTTTCCCTTTTCCCTGTCCTTCTCCTTCTTCTTTTCCTTCCTCCTTCCCAAACAGCTCCTGTCCAAAAACTCAGATTTTTTTCTGTTTTCCCCTTCTCCAGTTCCTCCCTCCCTCCTTCCCAAGTAGCTCCCTCTCCAAAAACTCCGATATTTCTCTTTTTCCCTTCTCCCTCTCCCTCTACTCCTCCCTCCCTCTCCAGTCTCCCCAAGGATCGACTCCCACCCCAGCCACCCCCAAGGCGCCCCCCAGACTCACTCAAATCCCGAAGAGGAGAAGCCCGAGGAGCTGAAATCTCAGGAATCCGGAGCTGGGATGGCAGGAATTGGGAGCCGCGAGCCTTTTATCCCATCCCGGGATCGCCCGCGGGGGCTGAGACATCCCCGGCGTTTCCCAACCCTCGGCGGGGCGATCCCGATTGTTTTATCCGCCTCGGGACAATTATCAGTTTCTCCCAACACCCTCCGGTTTCTTCCTTGAGGATTTTTTTTTTTTGGAAGCGGTTTCACTTCCTGCAGTGTTCTGCTGATTTTGCCAAGCTGGCAAAAATGTTGGGGAATTTTTTTTTTGTGGAATTTCTGCACAGGCAGGGGCAGCTTCCACAGACCAGGAGGCTCCAAATCTGCCTTGGACACTTCCAGGAGTGGAGAATCCATGGAATTCCCTGGGCCAGGCTCTCACAGGGAACAATTCCAGCCCAAAATCCCACCCAAATTCCCCCTCTGTGCCCCTGACCCCATTCCCTGTGTCCTGTCCCTGCAATTCCTGAGGAAAAGTCCCTCTCCAGCTTCCCTGGAGATCCTGGCAGGGGCTCTGGGGTCTCCACATTCCCAACATTTCCAGCCTGGATCCACATGGGGTGGGCTCCAGTCCCCTGAGCAGCTTCATGACTTGGGGACACCAGAATTGGGCACAGAATTCCGGGTGGGATCTCACCAGAGCAGAGCAGAGGGGAAGAATCAAACACCAGCACCCAAAAGGAAGAAATTTTAGGGTTTATTTGGGTTGATCCCACTGGGTTTCTCCTTTTTGACCTTTTAGGAGAGCCCAGAGGTTGGCACAGAGGTGATTCCCAAGGATTTTGGGATTCGCTGTCAGGATGTGGCGCCTCTGTCACCGTTCGGTGCCAGGTGAAGTGAAACCAGGTGTGGTCAGGGCAGGAGCAGTTCCCAGGGTTTTGGGGCTGTGGCCCCACAATTTCTCCTTCCCTGATTTTTCCTAATCCTGGTTTTGGTTTGCGTGAATCCTCTTGACTGAAAATTCCAGGGGTTGGGAAAACTCAGGGAAAGCCCAGAAAAGGCTCCGTACCCTGAGAGTTACCAATGGAAAAAGTGGAATAAAATGGACATTCTGTAAAAGAATTCTCAGGGCTACTCAAAACCCCACTGTTCAGTTTATAACTCCATAAAGCGGAGGGATTTTGTAAGGGAAAAGCTCATTTCTTGTGGAAATTTGGGAATAGTGTTGGGTATAGAAAATGTGGAGACTCAACAGGAAATTTAATCCGTGACTGGCTGGAGAGGGAGGAATCAGGACAATAAATCTGCTGAAGTTGCAGCCAGACCTCTGCATCAGCTGGAGCTGCCTCTGGACATTCCCAGGTTTTCCAGGGATGATGCACGGATCCCCTCCCTGACCTGGCTCACCCCAAACCATGAATCCTCCTCACTCAGCAGTGCTGATCCCATGGACTCCCTAAAAAGTGGATGTGGATTTCTCCTGGAAAACTCCCAGGTTGCTCCACCTGGACATTTCATGAAGCTGGGAGTGTTTCCTCGGCCGGGAGGATGGGAAGGAGCTCTTCCCATTCCCAAATTCCATAGGAAGGCGCCTGTGGATGAACATGCCTTGTATCAGAGTCACGGGAGTCACTGTGGGTCAATGATGGGAGAAATTGCACAATTCCCTTTTCCTTGGAAAAAGCGGGGTGGGATCAGAGCTATGTCAGCACCTCGTGTTGACGGATCAAGCCCTGAGCGATCCGTGAGGCAATCCCAGAAGTAGGAAAAAAAGCAATAATAAAAGAGGGGGAAAAAAAATAAATCATTACTGTAGCTGAGTAATAGTGGGTATGTAACAACAACAGCAATAATTGCTGAGCGAAATAATCACTTTATCTGGGGCAGTGGCAGGTGGAGAGAATTTTTGTTGGATCATTCATCGGCCGTGGCTGTTTCAGCTCCAGCTGATTGCCCAAGAAAACGGATAAAAACCGTCTCAGCTCTGGGCTGCTCCAGACAATCTTCCGACTCCTCTGAGCTCCACAGGGGTAAGGCCGAGCCTGGAATTGTTCCTGGAGCTGTCGGGATCTGAACCGAGCTTTGCTCCTACCCAGAACTGTGGGGGCAGCAGGGCCAGGGCAGGGATTGGGATTTACTGTTAATTTTCAGGCTACTGTTAATTTTGGGGTTACTTTCCATTTTGGGGTTACTGTTAATTTTGGGATTTATTATTCGTTTTGGGGTTACTGCTAATTTTGGGGGTTCATTTTGGAGTTTACTGTTAATTTTGGGGTTACTGTTCATTTTGGGGTTACTGCTAATTTTGGGGGTTAATTTTGGAGTTTACTGTTCATTTTGGAGGTTACTGTTAATTTTAGGGTTTACTGTTCATTTTGAGCTTTACTGTTAAATTTGGGGTTTACTGTTCATTTTGGAGGTTACTGTTCATTTTAGGGTTACTCTTAATTTAGGGTTAATTTGAGGATTTACTGTATCTTTTGGGATTTGCCGTTCATTTTGGAGTTACTGTTCATTTTAGGTTACTGTTCATTTGGGGTAACTCTTCCTTTTGGGGTTACTGTTAATTTGGGGGTTTACAATTAATTTTGGGGTTACTCTTCATTTTGGGCGGTATTTTTGTGTCAAATCGACTCCACAATTAAGAGTTGGGAGAAACGGGAGACAAGGGCATGAGAAGATGGCAAAAGCCAAATTTTGAGTCTCTTGGCCATCTTTTTGTCCCATTCTCTCTCTTCCCAACCCAAACCCCACCAAATCCAATCTCTGACCTTCCTGCCGCCTCGGCTTCGTGTGTTCCACATTACCAGAAGATGTTGTCCTACGGAAGGAACTCCAGCTCTCGCTGCCTGGCTCCCTGCGGCATCTCCTGCCCCCAGCCCGTGGCCAGCACCTGGAACGAGCCCTGTGTCACCTCCTGCGGGGACTCCAGGGCTGTCATCTACCCCCCGCCCGTGGTCATGACCTTCCCGGGCCCCATCCTCAGCTCCTGCCCTCAGGAGAGCGTTGTGGGATCCTCAGCACCCTCAAGCTACCTGGGATCTGGGAACTTCCAGGGATACGGAAATTTCCTGGGATCTGGGGGTTCCTACGGCTCCTACAATTACAGGAGGTCCTACTCGTCCTACGGATCCTCTGGGAGCTGCAGACCCTGCTAAATATCCAAGGAGGGAGCAGGAGGGAGGAAAGAGCCACCACTGAGCCTCCAGCAATTCCCGCAGCATCCTCAGCCCCGGTTTTATGCAAATTCCCTTTTCTGACTCTTGATTTTTCTTTTTATTCCGGGCGGCTCCTGCAAAAAGTGAGCTCGGAATGGTCCTGTCCATCATCTCTGGCTGGCTGAAATTGGGATGAGGGCGTGTCACCTTCCCACGCCTGAAAACCCAGGAGTCACCCCTGTGGAATGGCCAGCCCTGGAGCCACTCTTTCCTTTCTTTCCCCTGGTGCTTTCCATCCCCACTGCAACATTCTCCTTCCTCCTTTCTCATTAAACCATCGTGCATCAAAATCCAGAGTTTCCCTGTGGTTTTAATCCTTCATTTTTGTGGGGGTTTCAGCCATTCTGGCAGGTTTTGGTGCCTTTCCACACCGGGAAGTTGCCCAGGTCCTTTTGGCGGTGACACAAAGTCATTCCATAAGGGATAAAGACGTTTTGGAACCCTTCCAATTCCATCGGGATCTTCCCTCAGGGCGGGCGTGGCTGTTCCGTGTTCCCAAAGAAAGTCAAACACGGGTGACTAGGATTATTGTGTCTCCATGCCTGCCCCAGGCTGTGATTTAATTCCAACCCCACACGGTGATTTTATGGTTTTTTTCATTGTTTAAAAATAGCCCATGGAGGGGCAAACTTTCCTTGGAAAACTTCCCTTGGAAATTCCCACAGGAATTTTTAACCAAAAGGTAAATTTTTGCTGGAATTCTGTGAGTTCCTTGAACTTTCCCATAAATAAATCCAATTAAATTAAATTAGAGTTGTTCAACCCACTCTCCCCTGGGAGGCCCTGGTGCAGCTTTTCCAGGGAATTTCTGGCTACCCCATCCCTGGAAGTGTCCAAGGCCCTGGGATAGAGGAGGGAGTCCCTGCCCACAAATCAAAGGTCTTTGAGGTCCCTTCCAACCCAAACCATTTTCCAAAGGACAATTCCTTCACCTTTTATTCCCTAGTTCTCCCTGGGCTTGGAAGGAAAAGAAAGAAACACAGGGAAAAGAACCGGAAACATGTCAAAGTTTAGCGAGTTTTCTCCTCCTTTTTCCATCTCTGCTGTGGAGCAGCCTCTGTTCCTTCAACCCCGGGTTTTGGAGCCAATTTGATACAAAAATCATCATTTTCTGTCCACTGTGTCCAGCTGTGACATTTCCTGAGCTCTTGTGCAGAATTTGAAGAAGAGCAGGACAGAAAAATTCTGACGGCAGCAACTCGGGCTCCTGATCCATTTGCCAGGAAAACAGGGAAATTCCTGGAAGCTGGAAGAGAACTCTCAGGATGAGAAAAACTCTTCTCCTGAACCCCAGAGGTCACTGCACCCTTGTCTTACCCTGTGTTCAGTGTCAGGACAAGGGAAGTGTTGTTAATTGAGATGTTAATCAGCAGCTGACTCATTAAAGGCGTTGCAAACAGCCTTGAGCAGAATGCCAGATCCGATGGCAATTAAATCTCTCATGTTTGATTTTCATACTTTATTTAATGGGTAAAATCTTTATTTAATGGGTTTTTAGGTGCTCCAGGCTGGCAAATTATCTGCAGGCCCAGGGCCAGATTCCAGTGGGATTGGCAAAGGGGGAATTTGCCATTTTTATCATTTTGCAATTGGAGGAGCTGCACTTCAATTTTTTCAGGTGTGCTAAATAAAATTCTCCATCAGATACACTGTACAAAAATTTCTTTTTTAGCCCCTTCCCTCCTTTTCTTAATTTTTTTTTTTAACTTGAAACCCAAATAATTTAATAGGAATGTCTGGAATCTTTGATTTTTGCAGTGTTCAAGGGGCTTTGAGTAACCTGATCTAATGACGGAAAACTTGAGGTGTTGGACTGGATGACCTTTGGAGGTGCTTTCCAATCCAAACCACTACTCGATTCCATAATTCCTCTTTAAATAGAAAATAATAAAATATTTCTACCTGATAAATTCTCTATGTAAATTTTGCCCATGGCCTTTTCCAACCTTAGTGACTCTGGAATTCTGTTATTTTAATTTTTATTTTTTTTTTAACCTTCAAAGGATGAAAAGCTGTTCCTGAGGGGTTTTATTACAGAAACTTTTGGAAAACCAAGGAAACACACTGTACTGCTCCTCAGGGAGCAGTCCAGTCCTGCCTGTGGGCAGATCAGTTGGAGAAAGGAAAATTGGGGAAAAAGGGGGAAAAAAGGAAACCAGGAGGCTGCTGTGTGATGCAAAGAATTTTTAATGAGCGAGAAATGCCCCTTTGCAAAGCCAGAGATCACAGAAAGTGGAAAATCCATTCCCGGGGAAAATCCATTCTTGGACAAAATCCATTTCTGCATAATTTCAGGGAAAATCCATTCCCAAACAATTCTGGGGAAAGTCCAACCAAAGTCCCACTCCAAGATGTCTTCAGCCAGCTTCTCCTGGTTGATGTCCAAGGATATTGGTCATTGTGGGTGAAATCCATAGGGAATGGGCTGTCCTATGCTGGAGCAAAAATTTGCTGGAACAGGGAATTGGCTGTCCCATGCTGGAGCAATAAATTGAGAATGCTGGAATGGGGAATGGCTGTCCCATGTCGGATAAATAAATCAGGAATTCTGGAACAGGCAGCGAGAGCGAACAACGAGGAGGTGCCGAACAAGAATTAGGAGGATCGGGAATGTGGAAGGACCCATGGAAATGTCAACCCCTCATCCTCGTGGCCATGGATTTGGACATTCCCAGGATTCCCTGGAGGCTCCAGTGCCCTCAGCAGGGCCCGCAGGAGCCGCGGAAGAGGCGGCTGAAGCGGCGAGACGCGGAGGGGCCGCAGGAGCCGCTGGCCAGCGCTGAGATCCCGTATCCAGAGCGAGCTCCGTATCCCGGGAAAAACCCAGCGCCGTAGACACCCCCATAACCCAGAGAGCCGCCAAAGGCCGGGGCTCCCGTGGATCCCACCACGGCTTGCTGGGGGAAGGAGCTGAGGATGGGCCCGGGGAAGGTGACCACCACTGGCGGCGGCTGGATGAGGGCGGTGGAGTCCGGACACTGCCGGACGCACGGCTCGTTGCAGCTGTTGGCCACTGGCTGCGGGCAGGCGATGCTGCTGGTGGTGGGGCAGAGGTCGTAGCAGGACATTTCCTAGAGGGGTTGGAGGTGGTTCCTGGAATACAGGGAAAGAGCTGCTGAAAAACGAGGGTCAGAGGAAGGGGAAGGTGGAGGTTTGAGGGAGTTGGAATGGGGGAAGACATTCCCCAGGGGAAAAATTGGGGTGAGAGAGGAGCTAGTTTGGTGTTGGGAGAGGTGGGATGGAGTGGGGTGGGATGGGGTAATGGGATAGTGGAATAATGGATGGGATGGGATGGGATGGGATGGGATGGGATGGGATGGGATGGGATGGGATGGGATGGGATGGGATGGGATGGGATGGGATGGGATGGGATGGGATGGGATGGGATGGGATGGGATGGGATGGGATGGGATGGGATGGGATGGGATGGGATGGGATGGGATGGGATGGGATGAAGATGGGATGGAAATGGGATAGGATGGATAGGATGGAGATGAAACGGGATGGAGATGGGGTAAGATGGAGCGGAGGTGGGATGGAGATAGGATAGGATGGAGATGAAATGAAATGGGGAGAAATGGGATGGAGATGAGGTGGGATGGAGAGGGGATAGGATAAAGAATAAAAAGAATGAAGGAAAAATAAAGTTCTGAAAAATCAATGCTATCATTGCGAACAGCAACTGGAATGAAAATTCAAAAAGGAAAGGCTTTCTGGAGCTGGAGAACAATGAAAAGGCATCAGACTTACCTGACGGAGAGGAAAAAAGCAGGAGAATGATGGAAAAGCTCCGCAGAGCTGCTGCTTTTATACAAACCCTGGGATGCCCCGGGGCTGAACCGCGCCGAGCCCGGGAGTCGCCACCTCCGACGAGCCCAAATCACTCCCCAAAAGTGACGAAACTCTGCTCACTTGCAGTTTGCAAAACCACCCTGAATCTCTGCCCAGCACCATCGGCACATTCCAGCTCCCGGCTCCCTTTCATCTCGGAGCCTGATGGAGCAGCCCCATCCCACCCAGCGGGAATTAAATCCCATTTGCTGAGCATTTACTTCATTAGCTTCCCCTTCATTAGCTTCATTAATGGTTTTAATCGGAGTCAGAACCTGCTGCCGTGCACAGGTTTGGGTTTAAGGGCTCCAGATCACAGCTCTCATCACATCTGCTCCCCGATTTTGCAATGGAATGCTTGGAGAGGTGGAAGGAGCCTCCCGATGTTTCTTTCACCTGCAGCCACAAACCTCAGGTCGTTGTGGGTATTGTGGATTTGACCCTGGGATTGGGAGATTCCCAATTTTCCTCCATGCATAAAACAATATTTTAGCACCTAAAACAGGGCTTAAATCAAAGGTTAACTTTGCCATGTCCCACCTCAAAACCCCTAATTTGCTGTGGATAGGTTATTAAATAAACACATTTCTGCCCAACTTACACTGAAATTGGGAGATTATTTCCCCCAAACTTCAGGAGGCCCTCAGGGGATTATAGGAATAATTCCCCCCAGAACATCTCCAAATATTTTTTGGGGTGTGTTTTTAATCTCTTCCCAAACCCTCCTTAATAGTTTATGCATGAAATGGGGTGTTATTGTTGCAATATAAATATGTGGTTGTGTTCTGACAGCCCAGCATTTTGAAATGTAATTAAAATTAGTCTTAAAATTAATATTAAGAATAAAACATTTAAAAAAAAATTTTGTCCAAGTGAACTCTTTCTGTTCCCTTCACCAGCTGATGGATCCTCACCTCAGGATTTCAGTGGATTTTCATATCTAATTTAAGTTTTCTTTTATTTGGGTGAGTTTCTCCTTCTGTGCTGATGTTTTAATTCACATTTTCTCTGTTTGTAACCTGAATATCTGAGAGGCAAAACTCAGATCTGGAAGATTTTAAAAATTATCTGTAACTTCCTCTGAAAAGTGCTGGATGGTTTTGTCCAAATCCAAATTACAACCATGCGTAAAATCTGCTGATTTCACAGGAAGACACTGAGGTTTTAACCAATTTTTTATCTACCTCAGGTGAAGAAGCAAGGAAAAAATCTTGCACCTTCAAGCAGATGAAAATGATGATTAACACCTGAGCCAGCAGCATTATGTCAGCTAATGAGAGGTGAATAAATGAAGCAGCAGAATCCGCGCTGTCATTCCCAACGCATTTCATGGAACGTTACCAGGCGTGAACCTCGGCCAATTAAAATGCTGAGATGAAAGAAATCTTTGGGTTGTAATTTGCGTTTCATGCAGCGTCAGAATTTGAATCAACTCATAAACAGAAATATTGAGCAAAACTCTTTCGTCACCGCAAGGCGACCCGGGTGTGATAAAGGCGCTAATGGGAGCCTCAGGTTCTCCAGAAGCTCAGGATGTATCAAAAGGCCCTCCTCGAAACCACCTGGAGTTTCACAGAACCCCAGGATTATTTAAGTTGGGAAAGAGCTCCAAGGTCACTGAGTCCAACACAAGATCAATCCCCACCTGGATACTCAGAATTCCCGGAATTCCTTGGACATCTCCAGGGATGGCTGCTCCAAATCTCCCCAAGCCCTTCCAAGGGGCTGGCCGCCCTTTTCAGAGGAATTTCCCCAAATTTCCCAATTGAGCCTCCCGTGGCACAGCTCGAGGCCGTTCCCTCACGTCCTGTCCTGTTCCCTGGGATCATATCCCAAATCCCTCCTGGCAGATCCCAAAATCCCCCCTGGATCCTCCCTTTTCTCCAGGCTGATCCCCTCCAGCTCCCTCAGGACTCTCCATCCCCTTCTCCAGCTGCTCCAGCCCCGTTCCCATCCCTGGACATTCTCCAGCCCCTCCATGTCCCCCTTGCCATGAGAGCTGGACACCCAATTTTCCCATTTCCGTCAGATTTCCAAGCTTTTCCCCTGGTCCCACAGAAGGTTCCACTGGGTGATGGCCACACCCTGTGACCATCACATTTCCTGATGACCAACTCATTAAATATTAATTTAAATAAATAAAGGACTGCCCTGACCCGAGGGTGGTGGCTCAGCCACCATCCAGTGTCATCACACGGATCCTTTGTCCCTTCCCTCCGGAAGCACCGCGGGATCTCCGTTAGAGCTCTGCTTAAACCCTGCTTAAGGGCTCCTTTTGCAACCTGAGCTTTTCTTACCCTCATCCTTACCCTCCACAGATTTTTCTGGCAGATTTTTCAGGTTCTGGCAGGACATAGACAGATTTTCTGGCTGATTTGCAGGTCCTGGCAGGATGTAGAACATTCCCTCTGCCTATCATTTGGATACTGCTGGGGAAGCTCTGAGTTCTGCTGGGAGTCATTCAATTTTCCAGAGACAATGAAACAAAACCCAGATTTTTCACTGCTTTTTTGGGCAACCATCACTGAGAAATTTGCTGTTACAGAGAGGGGAGCTGGGCACTGCAGCAGCTTCTGCCTTTTTTAATTCACATTTTCCCTTCAGTTTCTGGTTAGTTGTCTAAATGTGGTGATCTTCAACAAATCTTTTTTGCTGCAGGAAAATGTGCACCCCGAGATCTTTTGGCAGCTGAAGCAGATAAGGAAAACTCCTTGTGAGATAAAGATCTGCCTGACTCAGGAGGTGCCTTTGTGCTTTGCTGATGACATAAGAAGATAATGACATTTATGGTGCAGTGCTTTTGTTGGGTTTTAGGCTACTTATAAAATACCTACACAAATTCTATTTCTATTTCATATAAAAATAGATTAAACAGAACCAAAGCAGTCCCAAATGCTGGGGATGCCAAGTGAAAGGCTGAGGGAACTGGTATTTTCAGCCTGAAAGAGTTTCTGGGGTGGTCCAAATGTGGCTTTTCAGGACCTAAATGGGGCCACAAAAAACACGGGGAGAGACTTTTAAGAGGGTGTGGAGTGACAGGACAAATGGGAATGGGTTCAAATTGCCAGAAGGGAGGGTTAGATTGGATTTTGGGGAGGAATTCTTCCCTGTGAGGGTGGTGAGACAGGTGATTCCATGACTGCCCCATCCCTGGAATTGTCCAAGTCCTGGTTGAAGGTGTCCCACCCCATGGCCTTGACGGTCTTCAAGGCTCTTCCAACCCAGTTCTAGGATTCCATGTCCACTCATGAGGTCTTTGCTGTGGATTTAAGGAAGTTCCCTCTGCACACAGAGCTCAACACAGAGAGGAAACTTCCGCTCATCTTTGGCTACCACACCGTGACCACATTGAAATTCAGTAAATCGACCGAAATTGTAAATCCATGGGTAAAACAGCCCCATGGAAGGCTCTCCAGGGAGACTTTCCCCCTCTGGGCAGGGTTTGCTCAATGTTTTTGCAGCCTCCTGCAGAGCAGGGAGCTTTACCCAGCGAGTTTGGCAAACTCAGAGGATGGGTGAGGACACAAAAGCCCAACGCCAGGATTTTCAGTGATGCAACAGAGTTTTAATGAGAATGAAAAGAACACAAACAACGTGGTAACATCAGGGTTGTAAATGCAAGGCGGCAGAGCCTGAAAGACACTCCAGTCTGTCACTGCATTCAGCCACAGGGGTGGTACAGAAAAAGATAATGAGGAATCAAACCCATGGAGGTATTGGGAAAGAATTTAAATGGAAGGGAAAAATCTGCATTTTGCTTTGCCCTTCTACATCACCCAGAGGGTTTTCTGTAGGGTTTAGCAGGACCCCCAGAAGCCGCGGCCGTAGCGGCCGTACCACGAGGAGTAGGGGCTGCAATAGCCAGAGCCAAAGGCTCTGCCAGAGCCATACAGACCCCGGTACCCCCCACAGGAGCCCAGACCCCCGTAGCTCCCATATCCATAGAGACCCCCATAGCCCCCATATCCATAACCCCCATAGCCCAGGGAGCCAAATCCCCCATAGCCCCCATAGCCAAATCCCCCATATCCGCCAGATCCAAATCCCCCGTAGCCCAGGGACCCGTAGCCCCCATAGCCCAGGGAGGCCCCAGAGGCTGCAAGGACGGGAGCTCCAGCCGATCCCACCACGGAATCCTGTGGGAAGGAGCTGAGGATGGGCCCGGGGAAGGTGACCACCACGGCGGGAGGCTGGATCACGGTGGTGGAGTCGGGGCACTGGCGGACGCACGGCTCGTTGCCGCTGTCAGCCAGGGGCTGGGGCCGCAGGACGCCGCAGGCAGAGGAGGGGTACAGGTCATAGCAGGACATCTTGCAGGGATGGGAGGTCAGCAGACACTGAGGAGTGGGCAAAAGACATAAATTCAAGGGTTAAAAGGTTTGACGGTTGGTGGATATGTGGCTGAAAATGATTGTTATGTCTCAAGTCTTTTCTCCTTCTTTCTCATTGATGTTTTTGCAAGCTGTTCACACTCTGAGCTGTCGTCCCTCCTGGGGTCTCATTCCTAATTTCTTCTCCTTCATTCCTATCTAAAAGCAGTTCTTTGCTCTGCCAAAACCACACAGGGCTCTCATCCAACCTCTGTGAATTTCTTACATCACATTTTGTGGCCTCTCCTACAACTGCGGTCCTTCCCAGGGAGAAATTCCTCTCGTGTCAAACCTGAGCCTTCTGTCAGGGAGTTGTAGAGAGCCCGAAATTTCACCTGAGCCTCCTTTTGTCCAGGTTGACCCCCTCCATCTCCCTCAGCTTCTCGTCTTAGGACTGACTGACCCTTAAGCTTCTACCACATCTACACAGACAAAGAACTTTCATGATACAACCCATGAAAAATTCTTGTTGGACAAACAAACCTTCTGTAAGATTTTGGAAGCTGCTTTGGTAATTTTTCTGATTTCTACCAGCTAGAAAGAATGATTTTACCATTTCAAACTTGTGAATTTCCAACACCGAACAAAAATAAAACCATCACAAAACAATCCGATTATTAAGAATTTTAGAATTCTTACAGATGATCCCAACCTTGATGAAAACCAGCAGAAAAGAGAGACTGGAATTTTCTAAGGGAAAATTCCAAGGGAAGAGATCCCTTAGGATGGTGCTTACCTTTCTCACGGAGGTGAATGAAGAGAGGAAGGCGAAGTGAGGAGCCCTGAGTTGAGAGAGCTTTTATACCATTCCCAAGATCCTGGGGATCATCTAAGGTGCAATTTGGGGATGTGCATAATTGGGGCAAACCCCAAATGAATGCGACACGTAGGTCCTCAAAGTTCTGCTGACTCCTTGTTTGTTTGCTGGTCCGAAAGTCTCGTGAAATGTGATGGGTGCGTTTCGTCACAGAGCCCTCTTTCATCTGGAATGGTGACAAGCCATCCTCATTCCTGTTATCATTCTGTTCACAGCCCCGGCGTTCCAGCAGGAATTATCCCGACGCTCTTCCGGAGCTTCTCCGTCATTAATGGCAAAACCTGTCTGCTCGCTTGGGGTCACCTGCTGAGCAGAGCTTTTTTCCATTTAAAAAAACAAAACAGCAAACAGGAGATAAAATTATCTAGAGCAACTTTGAGGTAGTCGTTTTTATCATTATCAGTCTCAACTCTTAATGTGATAGCAATATGGAAGCCAAAGGAAGGCATGGAAAGCATCCCATGTTCCTTAAATGGCTTTTGGAATTATTTTGGAATTATTTGGGTTGGAAAAACCCTCCAAGACCATTGAGTCCAAACTGTGACTGAACCTCTCCTCAGCTCATTCCCTGTTTTCCTGCCACTTCTTCCCTAGGAGCAGAGCCTGTGGTTGCCCCATCCTGGTATTGCTTTGGATAAAGTACAGCGCATGAATTTCTAGATTTTATTCTGAATGTTTTATTTCTAATTCTTTCTCATGAAGAAAGTACATGAAAGGGACACAAACCCCCAGTATTCGCCCTTGAACTGATGATACCAAGGACACAAATATCTTGACTGAGGTGTTTGAATGTGAGGTCATTCCATAATTGTGAGGCACCTAAATCCAGCTCCTGTGCCTTTAATCTACTGTATCATCTACAGGATTTGCATGGACTTGCTCCCTGGAAGCTTGAAAAGATTATTGTCCAAACCCCCCCTGCCCCCCAAAGGCTGAGAACCCCACCTCAGCATTTAGGGATCACGTGTGGCGTGGAGTCTGCAATATTAAAATGGCCCGATCCGTAAACGAGGCAAGAAGGAGCCTTTGCGTCACACATTCCAAATTCCTGATTGTTCCCTCACCCCAGAAACTTCCAGCTCAGCCCTTTTTGGGATTTATGACTTGTGTATCACAGGAACTCATGGATTCCTAAGAACCCGAGACAATAATTCAAAGCACTTCCGTCACATTTTGACTTTTGCACAGGAAGATCCATTTTTCCTTAAAAATCCCAAGTTTCTTCAGGCCTGCTTAATGTTCTCAGGGACCGTCTTTGGACCATCAACACCTCGGAAAAGTCTCTTCAGGACCTCCAATCCCTTTGTGGCTTTAGATAACTTTGTGAATTAATTCCTTGTTTATCTTCGAAACCCAAAAAAGCCTCAGAAAGACATCTCATCCCTGTCTCCTCTATGGAACTCTGTGGACTTGGCCAAAATTCAGGATTTCACTGTTTTTCCTGCTCAGGATTAAATTCCAGTGCAATTTTTGATTCCGAAAACGCATGAGCCATTCTCCAGGTGTTCAGTTAATACCAAGAGGAGCTGGCGTGGGGATTCCTGATGTAATTCCAAGGAAGTGACAGGAATAATGCCAGGTATTAATTTCCCCCCAAGCCATCACAAGATGAAAGAATTCTCTATAATCTCAGGTGATGTTTAGATCATTACTGCAAACAAATTTGAAAGGCCTCATAAACGCCAATAATGAACCCAACAATTTCATCACCCTGGTGGTTGCATGAGTTTGAAATTGGGGCGGGCAAGAGATGCTGATCTGGTACCTCCAGCTGATATAAAAGCTCCTCCGTCTCCTCGCTCCTCCAAACACTTCCCTTGACCTCTTGGAGACTTGGGTAAGTCCGAATCTTCTCCGTTGCTCTCTGTGTGTTTTTTATTCTTGGCTTCAACTCGAGTTGATGTCCAGCATCCTCTCTTTTGGGTGAATCTGTGTGGATTTGGGAAAGATCGAGGACTTTTCTGTCACTGGGGTGGCAGACAAAAATTTTTTGGTGTGTGGAGCCCTGTGGAGTTCTTGGTATTAGGAACATCAGACCTTGGAGCACGCTCTGAGTGAGAAGGTGACTGGAGCCCGTTCCCTGTGGATGCAGGCTGGGAATGTTGGGAATGTTGAGCCTGTGGAGATGCCAGAGCTAGGGAAGCTGGAGAGGGATTTTTTCTCAGGAACTGCAGGAACAGGACACAGGGAATGGGGTCAGGGGCATGGAGGAGGAATTCAGGTTGGATATTTGGAAGAAGTATTTCCCTGTGATGGTGGGAAGGCCCTGGCACTGGATATTCCATGGATTCTCCATCCCTGGGAGTGTCCAAAGTCAGTTGGGATGGGGCTTGCAGCAGCTTGGGATATTGGGAGGTGTCCCTGCCCATGTCAGGGGGTGGGACTGGATGGGATATAAGATCTCTTCCAAGTCAGGCAATTCCAAGTTCCTCTGGTTTCATTCTAAATAATCCTGCAAAGAGCAGGGGGTTGAACTTGAGCCTTTTGAGTCACTTGCAGCTTGAGGAAGCCTGTGATTCTCTGATTCTCACTTTGATACATTTAACAGACCTCAAGGTTTGCATAAAAGGGTCAAGGTTTGACAAGGGTGTCATCCCTGCAGCCGTCCACACGTGACAAAGTCATTTGTGTTTCCTGCTACAGAAAATCCTCAGGCTCTTCTTCACCTTCTCGCTTTCAAGTTCCTCCTCAAAACTCTGTTAAGGATTTACAGAACATCGTTGGAGATTTGTTCTTTATTGTCTTGTCAGATGATTTTCTGGGAAAGCCAGGCACTCACAATCCTATAATCTGTTGTTCCCTTGACTCTCAGCAAAATTGGGATGAGTGGGAAGATGAAGCTACTGTAATTAAGTTCTCTATAAGCTCCATCTCATGCAAACCTGCTGAACCCAAATCCGAGTTTTCCTAATGACTCATTCAGTGACCTTGGACAAAGTCACTTTGCTCTCGCTACTTTTGCTTCCCCGTTTTCAGTTTGATGTTGAGAAATAAATCTTAGTTCTTTGCAGGGTGTTACGAGGGACAAGGTTTTCAGAACATTTTCCACTTGCTCTTGTGTGTGGACACCCTTTTTGAGAATTTTTTAAAAAAAGGAGGTTTTGGAAAAAGAGAGGGCTGAGATTGCAAGAGGGGGGTACTCAGAGCACTCTACTTGTTATTTTGATGTAAACTGCTGAATTTTTAAGTCCTTCTTATTTTTCAGCCTCTGTCAACCTTCCATCCCTGCAAGATGTCCTGCTATGACCTGTACCCCTCCTCTGCCTGCGGCGTCCTGCGGCCCCAGCCCCTGGCTGACAGCGGCAACGAGCCGTGCGTCCGCCAGTGCCCCGACTCCACCACCGTGATCCAGCCTCCCGCCGTGGTGGTCACCTTCCCCGGGCCCATCCTCAGCTCCTTCCCGCAGGATTCCGTGGTGGGATCGGCTGGAGCTCCCGTCCTTGCAGCCTCTGGGGCTTCCCTGGGCTATGGGGGTTATGGGTCCCTGGGCTACGGGGGATTTGGATCCCCTGGGCTATGGGGGATTTGGCTATGGGGGTTACGGATATGGGGGCTACGGATCCCTGGGCTATGGGGGGTCTCTATGGATATGGGAGCTACGGGGGTCTGGGCTCCTGTGGGGGGTACCGGGGTCTGTATGGCTCTGGCAGAGCCTTTGGCTCTGGCTATTGCAGCCCCTACTCCTCGTGGTACGGTCGCTACGGCCGCGGCTTCTGGGGGTCCTGCTAAACCCTACAGAAATATCCTGGAATAAGGAATAACCGGCAACGGAGAGATCCAATCCTGGCCCCAGAGGAGATGTTGTGACCACAGCCATCCCACAACTCCTCCTTGATTCATTCACGTTCTGCTTGTCGTCTTCTGGGCTTTTTTTTTTTCCCCATCTGTGTGTGTGTGTGTAATATGTGGGATAAAGCAATAATTTATATTCTTCTGAAGTGCAACTTCACCATCTGGCTGGAGAAGAGCAACCGCGGAAGGAGTTGCCTGTGACTTGATGTTCTTCATATTCTACGATGCTTTTCTGTGAATGCTTTTTTCTCAATAAAGTGATTCTATTCTGCAAAAAAAGATGACGTTTTAGTTTTAATTTCTCTGGCTGTTGGCTTGCAACACTTCTTTCTGTACGGGGCAGGGGGAAAATTCATATTCTTACAATAGGCTGAAATTCAGACTTCTAAACCACCTGGAATATCCCAGCTGGGAGTGAAGCCAGTCACTGTTCCTTGATCCAGAATTTGGGAGCAGGAATCCTCCCTCTCCAGCTGTTCTGGGCCAAAATAAAAACATTACAGAGTCATGGACTCATGGAATGGGTTGGATTGAAAGGACCCTGAAGATCTTCTCCTTCCAACCCCCCACGATGGGCAGGGACACCTCCCGTGAGACCTGGCATTGGGGCAGGGATGGGGCAACCAGAAATTCCCTGGAAAACCTGTGCCAGGTTATCCACCCTCACAGAGAAAGATTTATTTCCAATATCCAAGCTAAATTTGCCCTGTGCCATTTTGAATTAATTCTCCATTGTCCTGTCAATCCAGTTCCCAAGGAAAAGTCTCTCTCCAGCTTCCCTGTAGATCCTGGAAGGTGGGATCTCACCAGAGCAGAGAGGAAGGCAGGATTTGCTCACAGGTTAAGAAATTTACTACCTCTTAATTTTTCCAGCTACCATTTTCCCAAGTTCTCTCTGCTCCAGCTTTTCTCGCTGGTGTGAAGGAATCCTTCAAGGAGCTGTTTTTCTGTCAAAAACTTTCCAACACTTTACATTTCATGATTCTTCAGAAATATTTCAGATTTCAAAGTTCCACTCTCTGGCCCAGAAAACTTCATTAAAAGATTTGACTGGAAATTGATTTCACATCCTGCCGAGGTTATTCCTGAGGACAGAGTTTACACATTTGACTGAGGAAATATTTGAGTCAGAACCTGAAGCCCAAAGAGATGAAAGCTTTACCTGGAAGAAATTCATACTGAAATCTAATATTCCCTGGTTTTTTTTGGCAAGACATTCATCTCCATAGTTTAGGGACAGGTTGGATGAAGCTCTGAGCAACCTGGGCCAGTGAGAGGTGTCCCTGCCCATGGCAGGGCGTGGAATGAGATGAGCTCTAAAATCCCTCCCAACCCAAACCATTCCATGACTCCAGAATATTTTAATTACTGACACCTGCACAGGTGAGGGTTCTCCAAAGGCAAATAACAATGGTGAAAACAGGAGAAAAGAACACCAGAACATGGAAAATTTGATGCAACAAACTTTTAATGAACAGCAAGCAAAGCAATGCATTCGCAGAGTCTCCAAGAAGCAAGAAACTCTTCTCCAGCCAGAGGCACATTCGTATGGAATTGATTTGGGTTCTCTTCCAAATCCCAGCTGTTGATGTGAACAAACAGGGCCCATTTTGAGCACTTTTGTTCCGTATTTGTCTCAGGCAAGACAGAAATGGGGCGGGAGAAGTTTTAAGGCAGAAGCTGAAAGCGGAGCAATTCAAAAGGGGCTGAACAGCTACAAATCCGTGGTCTTGGGATGGAGCAGCGGTGGTTCCAAGCTCCTTGGCTGTGAAACCATCACATTCCATCTGTTGGCGATGACCTCACTTGGGATTTTCCCCCCGGGTTTAGCAGGAGCCGCAGCTGCCGCGGCCGTAGCGACTGTAGCGGGAGGACCAAGGGCTGCAATAGCCAGAGCCAAAGGATCTCCCAGAGCCATACAGGCCCCGGAACCCCCCACAGGAGCCCAGACCCCCATAGCCCAGGGAGGAGCCCCCATAGCCACAGAGACCACCATATCCCAGGGAGCCAAATCCCCCATACCCGCTGGATCCATAACCCCCATAGCCCCCATAGCCAAATCCCCCATATCCGCCAGATCCAAATCCCCCATAGCCCAGGGACCCGTAGCCCCCATAGCCCAGGGAGCCCCCAGAGGCTGCAAGGACGGGAGCTCCAGCCGATCCCACCACGGAATCCTGTGGGAAGGAGCTGAGGATGGGCCCGGGGAAGGTGACCACCACGGCGGGAGGCTGGATCACGGTGGTGGAGTCGGGGCACTGGCGGACGCACGGCTCGTTGCCGCTGTCAGCCAGGGGCTGGGGCCGCAGGACGCCGGAGCCAGCGGTGGAGCACAGGTCGTAGCAGGACATCTTGCAGGGATGGGAGGTTGATCTGTAGAAGATGTTAATTTATAATAATTTTAAAGGAATAGCAAACTTTAGGTTATGTTTAAGCAGTCCAAGGGCATTAGTAATAAATCTGGGAAGTAAATCTATTTCCTATTCCTATTTTTTCTATCAATGTGATCTCCAGGCTTCTCTTGACTTCAGTCCAACAGAGTCTGTACTCTTCTGTTGTATCTTTGAATTTCCAGGTGGGATAATTTCTTCACTATTAAATTACTCTTAGTTGATTATTTCTACTCAGATTTTATATTTCCTCTTACAAACTCAACAAAACTCTACCAAACATAGCCACATATACAGGTTATTATTTATCTCCTAAAATACAGAGAAGGAACTCTTTAGAGTGCTAAAATAATAAAGTTTGGGGTTCAACACCACTCAGTGAACCTCTCTCCTACAAGACCTAGAGATGAAAGAGAAATTAAACACCAAATACCCTACAGAGTGCAGTGGCAGCCTGACCACCACCAAATATCATGACAGGAAGTTCAATGTCAAGAAGTTTGAGAGAAAAGTGACTTACCTGGTTCACAGAGGCAGAACAGGTGAGAGAAGTGGATGGAAGGGTCTGAAGCAGACACCTTTTATAGAGCTCCCTGCCTGCCCAGAGGGCATGGGGCACCTGATGCACCAGTTCATAATTAGGTCCCAACCCCAAATTGCAGGACACATAATTCCTCAAAGTGCTGAAATTGTCTTTGCTTATTGCTGGTGCTCTCCAAACCCACACATAGCGTGAGCTGCACAGTCCGCCCCAGACTTCTATTGTCTTCGGGCTTTACGTGGGGAATTATTTTTTATGATCCCATTGCTTTCCTTAGCGTTAGGGGAGGAAATGAAGCTGACTTGATTTATTTACGAGTCCTTCATAATTGGGATGATTGGAGGACAGTCATGGTTTTGCCCAGGTAAAGGTGCTTGAGTGATCAACAGGAGATGTGGAGTTTTTTTCAGGAACTCAAATGAGGACTGGGGACAAATAACAAAAGGGAAAAACATTGGTTCTGCAGGCTCAGCATTTCTCCCTCCACCTACTCAAGGCAAGGCAAACACAATCAGCAGGAGCATGAGTGAATGGACTTCTTATCATAAAATGTTCTTGTGGAATGGTTTGGATTGAAAAAGACCTTAAAGATCATAGAGTGGCACCTCTTGACATGGGCAGGGACACCTTGTCCATCCTGGCCTCGTCCATCCTGGCCTTGGATGCTTCCAGGGATGGGGAATCCATGGAATCACCTGTGCCAGGGCCTCCCCACCCTCACAGGGAACGATTCCTCCTCAGTACCCCCCTAAACCTCCTCTCTCTCAGTTTTAATCCATCCCCTCTTTTCCTGCCAATTCATCCCTTAGAAGAAGTCTCCATGTTCATTTTTAAACTCTCCTGGTTCTCTTTCAGTCCTTGGAAACTGAGAAGTATTTCACCTGGCAGCCACAATTCCGTGGAAATTGAGTTTTCTGAGTTGTTTCACTGAGCTTTCCTTTCCTTTCTCATGTTTCCCCTCCTACTTTTTACATGTTACAAACACAAAATTCTGCATTTTAAATAAAAGTGAAAAATAAATTTTATTCTTAAGGTCAAAGACAGGAAGGTCAAAGTTACAAACCAAGAGCTGATTATGGGAAAAACCCAAGTGGCCTCAATTTACCCATCTTAATGTGATAATCTCTTGTAATTGTGGGGTGTTTACAGCCAGGCATAGGTTTTATATAACTCTGACACAGTAGGAACAAGTCAGTAATGGGTGTTCAGAAGGTGCTTGAAAATCCCTTGGAATGTTCTTGTAAAATTTGACATGTTTTTTTTCCTCCCCAGGATAATGGCTCAGGAAATCCTCATATGTATCTACAAGTTTGGAAAAGCTCATAATTCATAAATAATGCGTGGTGCGAAGACAACCACGTGGGTGATTATGATAACGACGATAATGATAGAGTAGGACAATTGTGGTGTAAACAGAGAGAGAAACCTCAGCAAATCCAACATTTGCTTTTCCCAGCAGATTCCCACCTCGTAATTGCTCTTGCTGAAAGATTCCATCAAAGTTGGGATTAGCTGCAAGATCCTCTCTAAAAACAAAGGGTTTTTACTTCCACTACAGCTAAATTTGGGGGTTCTCCAATATAGAATCATGGAATTGTTTGAAATGGTTCAAAGACCATCATGTTTCACCCCCTGTCATGGACAGGTGCACCTTCCACTGTCCCAGGTTGATCCAAATTGGCCTTGAACACTTCCAGAGATGGAGACAGCTCAATAAAATATAAATTCAATTATTAATTCAATGTCCATTCTCATTATTTTGAGCTTTCCATTCTAATCCTTAAAATAATAAATATCTCTCCCCTCAGAACTAAATTTGGGTTTAAGCTGTGGCTAAAGGGTCAGAAAAAACATAAAATTTTTCTGGATATTTGTGTCCCCAAGGCGTTCTAAGCTTTTCATAATTTCTGTAAATGTCTGAACATAATTTTCTTATAAGACAGGACAAGGATATTTGTGTATGAACAGCTCCGTACATGGTGCCACTCCAGAAAACTGATACTAATTTGTGAATCATGTTTTAGAATGAAAGATGCACTAATTTCACCCATCAACGTTTCAGATCAAAGGACCTTGCATGATGTGAAGTGAAAATTGAAATCAAGAATAAACACAAACAGAAAGAGCAACAATTTCATCACTTTGAGGAGCCATCAATGCAAAAAAAAGTTATGTGTCAGCTAATGAGCTCCTCTGAGCCCTCAGGCAAGTCTGAACTGTATAAAAGCTGTCTCCACTTGGGGTTCTCCCAAACATCTTCCCTTCACTCGTTCTTCTCAACGACTTGGTAAGTGTGGAGCTGCTCTTTGCTGCTTTTGGAATTGCTCTTTGCTGCTTTTGGAATCGTTTTTTGCTGCCTTTGGAATCTCTCTTTGCTGTATGATTCATCTGGGACGCTCTCTTCCATTGGAAACTCTTAGGCAAAATTTTACGTGGAGAGATAAACCTTGCAAAAGCCTCACAGAAGGCTGCTCTCTGCTTTTGAGGTTCATGTTCTGTTCCAAACCAAGCTGAAAGTTTTTTATTGTCAGAAAATTCTGTTGGATATTGGGTTGCCTTCACCTGTTGCATCCATGATGGGACAGGTTCAATGTTTATTCCTACCCTCTTCTTGGTTAAATGGGTGACTGTAAATTTTTAGCAAGTTTAACTCTTCCTGCTCACAGGGAAATGTTGAGTTTAGAGGCAAAGCTGCCTTTAGATACAGTTTGTTCTATTACAAATCACCCCAAATGCTTTTAATTCAAGATAAATGGGCATGAGCACTCCCAGAGACTAGCCTTGGAGTAGGACATAGAGAAGAATTGAGAACTGTTTAAAACTCTCTGTAAGAGATTTATTTAAGATTAAAAGGAATCTTGGAGGGAATTTAAGGGGCTGGAATGTGAAGCGCTGGGTTTTTCCAAGTTACCGAGGGCAAGAGGTTTGGTGTGAGAATTTTTCAAAAGAGTCCAGAGCCCAAAATCAAAATTCTGGGGTGTTAAGTTCATTGTAGGGATCTCAAAGCCCTGATTCAATGCTTGGAAATTTGGGACAATCGTCTTTGGAATTCCTTTGTAATGGTCTCATCCAAGAAGCTCCATCTGAACAGACAATGAGTTATAATCCCTGTTTTGTCAAGAATCAGCACAAAGGAGATCAGTGGGAATGAAGAGCCAGAGTCATGAAATCCTGAATAACAACGCACTCGACTCTTGGAGCAGAGCCCCACTCCTTGTTGATCCCCCTGACTCACCAAAGTGCCCCAGCAAATCATTTGGGCTGTTCTCATTCAATTTTCATCTTTAAGAGACGTGGGGAAATTCCAGTGCTTCAAAGCGCTCCTGTCTGGGGAAGGAGAGCCAATTCCAGAACCCTTTTCTGGAGGTGAATAACATCTTGTTCTTGCTCAAATAATCTCTTGCAGATCAACCTCCAATCCCTGCAAGATGTCCTGCTACGACCTGTGCTCCACCGCTGGCTCCGGCGTCCTGCGGCCCCAGCCCCTGGCTGACAGCGGCAACGAGCCGTGCGTCCGCCAGTGCCCCGACTCCACCACCGTGATCCAGCCTCCCGCCGTGGTGGTCACCTTCCCCGGGCCCATCCTCAGCTCCTTCCCGCAGGATTCCGTGGTGGGATCGGCTGGAGCTCCCGTCCTTGCAGCCTCTGGGGGCTCCCTGGGCTATGGGGGCTACGGGTCCCTGGGCTATGGGGGATTTGGATCTGGCGGATATGGGGGATTTGGCTATGGGGGCTATGGGGGATTTGGCTCCCTGGGATATGGGGGTCTCTGTGGCTATGGGGGCTCCTCCCTGGGCTATGGGGGTCTGGGCTCCTGTGGGGGGTTCCGGGGCCTGTATGGCTCTGGGAGATCCTTTGGCTCTGGCTATTGCAGCCCTTGGTCCTCCCGCTACAGTCGCTACGGCCGCGGCAGCTGCGGCTCCTGCTAAACCCGGGGGGAAAATCCCTCAACTTGGCAAATGGCACTGTTGGATCCTCCCCTGAGCTCCTGAGGAAGGGGCACAGCATCAGACTTCACTTTTGACTGTGGAGCCAGAACCCCTCTAGAAATTCTCCTTTTTGTTTCCTCCTCCCTTTGTTAGGTTTCCTCTTCCCCACCCCTTTCAGTGGCTCCAACATCCCCTGGATTCTCCCTGACACTGCTGCCTCCTGCCACAGGGCTGAGGGAGCAGCTCTCCTGAGGGACAACCTGCCTGTCTTTGCCTCACGTGTCCTTGTCCTGTGGGGCCTCCCCTGCCCTTGCAATAAAAAATCTTGCATCCAACACCTGTCTTTGTTTTTCTTCCTGTTAAGACCCAGGGTGGGATTCTGGACTCCCTCTCCTCCCCATCAGAACCAGGCTGAGATGCTTTTGCAGCTGAGAGTCCTCTCTTACTAATTATTACAAATTATTCCAGTTGTCAGACTTCCAGAAGTTGTTCCAATTATTTCCATCCAGTCTGGCACTGGAACAGGGGACAGTCACATCCCCAAGGCTTCCAGAGCTCAGGGACAACATTCTCAGGCACAGGGTGGGATCCTTGGGGTGCCTGTGCAGGGCCAGGATTTGGACTCAATCCCTGCATGTCTCTTCCAACACGGGATATTCCATGGTTCTCTTTTTTAAGTGGTTAATTTAGTGCTGGAATTCCTTTTAATTTTACATCTTCCAGGCGATGTATTAGAAATCATCCAACTGCCTTCAAAGACAAAGCTAAAAAACACTGCCTGAAGTTCTGGCAAAGCATGTTCTGAGAAGGAATGATAGGAGGAAGATGAACAAAGGGAAACAATTTTTGAGATTGGTATCTGATGAGCAAAGATGAGGCACTACCTTTGCTTTTTTCGTTAATCACTGCCATGATAAAGCTGCCTCAGGGAAGGTTTGGCTGAACCTGTCAGCAGGTGAGGTAAAAAGAACATGAACTGATGCATTAGAGAGGATTTACCTCTTCCTTCAGCTGAGACTCTTTCAAAGAAAATGTCATGATCAGTGTCAAGGAACAGCAAATCTTATTTTTCACAGGTAATTTCAATATTTTTCCTTGTGTGGGACAGGATCTGTCAGATGGCTGTAAGTAATAAATTGAAGTGGAAATTAGTGCATGGTACCTGTGAATGCTGCTTTTATTTTCAGAAAACAAGACTTCATTTTTATGGGTAAAACAAACACTTATTTGAGAATATTTTGACCAAAAAACTCCACATAATTGCTTAGATTGGAAAAGACCTTTGAGATGATCCAGGCTGTGCCTGGTCCCCACCTGGTCACCAGCCCAACATCCAAGAATTCTCTGGACATCTCAAGGGATGGGAATTCCAAACCTTCCTGAGTCCCTTTCCTTACCACCCTTCCCAGGAGGAAATTTCTATGTCTGCTGCATCTCCAAAAGCTCTTCCCTGACAGGTTCTCATCTCACTCTTACACTATCCTCCTTGTCCCTTCTTTCCTCTCACCCAGGGCAGTTTTGGGATAACTTTACAAAACGCTGACGCCTTTCCCTCTTTTCTCTTCTGATCTTTGCTTCTGCCCTCAGCCTCCAAGAGGTGCTGGGTGAAAATCATGAGCCCAGCTGAATACCTGAGCTGCGACTGCCAAATTTCACAGCTCTCAGCGAGGCAGTGCCAGGCAGGTACCAGTCTAAGTAGGTGTTGTGTCAGACAAGTGCTCTGCCCAAGATAACACCCCTGGAGAGAGCCATTAACACCGAGGGAACAACGATTACACAGCTTTAATTTGGGCTGGATGCCTGCTTGGAGTGAGCTCATGTCTGATTGCAAAATCCAACTGAGGGCTGACCTTTGTCTTGGTGTCTAGAGGAGTTATGGGGTGGAGCGAGTTTGCTCCATTCCTTACTCAAGGATCCATCCCCAAAAAACCTCTAATTATTCATTTGTGTTCCTGGCATTGGCACATCTTTTGGAAGCCTTGATAAGAGAAAGCTGAGTGGCACTGAGCAGGAGGGAATGAGAGTTTCTGACTGGAAAAACGAGGTGGCTGCACTGCTGGGAGCAGCAGGAATGGAGTGACCGTCATGGGATGGGGCAAACCAGGTGCCTGCTGACTACAGGGAAAGGAGTGGCACAATGGCAAGGAAACTTTCCTGTCCCACCTTTCAGGAGCCACCTCAGAATCCCAGGAACGAGGAAAACACCTCCAACATCATCAAGTCCTGCCCAGGACCGATCCCCAAGTTGTCAACCAGCCCAGAGTGCTGAGGATCACATCCAGTTGAACCATTTGAACCAAGACCTCTGGTTCCAGTGACCTCTGCTTGAGTCCCCACAGCTCTTGCACTCACAGTCACACAAGGACTCCTTTCTGACTCGAGCCCAGGTTTTCTAATCAGATTCTCAGACACCTGAATCCTAAAATAATTTAATTATGGTGCAAAAACAGAGTAACAGCTCAAGATGGTGCTGCAAGGAGGGACAAACAAAAGGCTGCTTGGGATTTTATACCCTCAAAACCTGGGGACATCAGGTTCTGCTGTGACCGTGAGTGTTCAGTCATCTGGCTGGGCCAGAGGTCCCTGCAACCTTTACATGCTCTGGGGTGAATAAACTGAAAAGATAAAATATCAAAGAGTCATGGTAATATAAGCAGAACCTGTAAAACCAAGGAAAAGAGCACACCCAATTTCCTTTTCACTGCAAACAAGTCCCTGCGTGTCTCACAGACAGGATGAATCCAGGAAAAGTGAATGGAATTAATCCTGAGTAAACCAAAATGTAGAACAGGAAGTGATACAAACAAAGAAGGAATCATCTGACCTCTCAAATGAGGAAAAAGGGCGAGACACGCCCTCATGAAAAACATAGTGAACAGAATCTATCCTCCAGCTGTGGAGGGAAAAGAAATCCAGAAAAATACACAGAGAGACAAGAATTGGATGCAGGAAAAATTTATTGTTCCAAAAAGGACTGGAGAGGCTAGGAGAGGGATGGTGAGAAGGCCTCAGGCAGACCGGATGTCACAGGCTGCAGGAAGCCAGGGCAGATTGAGCCAAGCTCAACTTCTCCTTGCTGGCTGTGGTGGCTCTAGCAGGGCCCGCAGGTGTCCCAGAACTTCTTGCTGTAGCGGGGCAGGGCGCAGGGGCTGTAGGCGGGAGCAGCGCAGGCTCTGCCAAAGGTGCAGAGGCCTCCCGAGGCCTGGGTGGCGCCGGCGCCGTAGAGGCCGCCCAGCCCCAGGGAGCCGCCAAAGGCCGGGGCTCCGGAGGAGCCCACCACGGCTTGCTGGGGGAAGGAGCTGAGGATGGGCCCGGGAAAGGTGACCACCACTGGTGGCGGCTGGATCAAGGCCGTCGAGTCGGGGCACTGGCGGGCGCACAGCTCGTTGCAGCTCTCAGCGATGGGCTGGGGCACGGCCACGCCGGTTCGGGGTGGGCACAGCTCAGAGCTGCTCCTTGGTGGGCACAGATCGTAGCAGGACATCTTAGTGTGTGAGAGATGAGGCTGAAAAAGAATTTAGAAAAACAGGGGTTAGAAGAGCCATGGGCATCTCACCATTCCGCAGTGCCCCATTCCCAGTCTTGCCACAGACAGGCTGGTGCCAGCATGGCCACAGCTCAGGCAACTCTGGTGGCCACGGAGAGCCCTGGGCAGCTCCTTGGCGATCAGGTATAGCCTCGCAGGACCCACCTGGCCTTGGGATGAGCAGAGTGAGGCCGCAGTAGTGGATGCAGCCCTGGGCCAGCACAGTGCTTTTATGGGTGGCCACAGAGGTGGGGCAGGAGCTGCCCATGCTCAGGCCACGTGTGTGGGGCCAAGGCCTGACCTCAGCCCTGCTGCCACGGGGCTCTTCTGCTGACTCCTGCCTTTCCTGGCCAGCCCCAAGCTGCACCATCAGCTCATGCAATTATTCTGCTGGAACATTGCCAGTGCCACCTCCTGGGCCACAGCAGCCCCAGGTGGCACCTGCCATGGGCCACCCGATGTCCCCGATGGGCACAGGGCAGAGCTGGCCCAATGCCCAGGCAAAGGCAGCTCCTGTGGGGCCCTGCCTGCTCAGCAATGCAGCACTGGCCAGTCCAGGAGAGCTGGGCTCCATCTGCCCCCAGGCACTGCCAGGGAGCTCTGTGACACAGGAGACAAAAAGAGCCGTCATGCCAGGGCTGACATGCACAGCACAAGGATCAGAAATTTCCTCAAAAATCACAACACTGCTCAGGGTTCATTCAGCCCTGCCCAGAGTTCCTCCAAGCCCTCACATGAGACCCTGGAGCCAAATTCCTGGGTGCCATCCTGGCTATCAAGTATCTGACGTGGCAGGAAGGACAAGGTGGCTTGGGCAGCGGGAGGTGCTGGGGTGGCACCTGGGGGATGCTGATTCAGGGAGGGGCAGGGGCCGCACAGCCCTGACATCAGCAGCAGCAGGAGCAGCAGCAGCAGCAGGGAGTGTCCCCCGTGCAGATTGGCCCAGCAGGTGCTGAGCAATGCTGGGGCTGCTATAAAAGCCCAGCCTGAGCCACACTGGGCCAAGCACTGGCCTGGCCACCCTCTCCTCCTCCTCAGGGACAAGGGTAAGTGTGCGAGTGCTTCTGCTCGCGGCCCCTGTGCTGGCTCCAGCCCCGGCCCCGGAGCCTCGGGCGCTGCCCCTGCTGCTCTCCTGCCATGGCTGCCCTCTCTTGCAGAGCACCCTCGCATCCCTCGCCAAGATGTCCTGCTACGATCTGTGCCCACCAAGGAGCAGCTCTGAGCTGTGCCCACCCCGAACCGGCGTGGCCGTGCCCCAGCCCATCGCTGAGAGCTGCAACGAGCTGTGCGCCCGCCAGTGCCCCGACTCGACGGCCTTGATCCAGCCGCCACCAGTGGTGGTCACCTTTCCCGGGCCCATCCTCAGCTCCTTCCCCCAGCAAGCCGTGGTGGGCTCCTCCGGAGCCCCGGCCTTTGGCGGCTCCCTGGGGCTGGGCGGCCTCTACGGCGCCGGCGCCACCCAGGCCTCGGGAGGCCTCTGCACCTTTGGCAGAGCCTGCGCTGCTCCCGCCTACAGCCCCTGCGCCCTGCCCCGCTACAGCAAGAAGTTCTGGGACACCTGCGGGCCCTGCTAGAGCCACCACAGCCAGCATGGAGAAGTTGAGCTTGGCTCAATCTGCCCTGGCTTCCTGCAGCCTGTGACACCTGGCCTGCCTGGGTCCTGCCCTCCATCCCTCTCCCAGCCTGTCCTACCCTTCTTGGTGCAATAAAAATTTTCCTGCATCTAATTTCTGTCTCTTTGCCATCTTTTCCCAAGTCAAAATCCAGGGGTATGTGGGAGTTGCAAGAGTGGGAGGGGAAATGGTGATGCAGGGATGGCCAGGGGGAATGGAAAATTGAAGGGGAAGTGAGAAAATCAAAGGGAAGAGGGAATGGGACTGTGGGGGCTTATGCAGAGAATTAAATGAAATCCAAATGGAAACTGACTCAAAAGGTAGAAAATGTTGGGAAGGGGTTTGGTGAGGAGGAAAAGGAGATAGAGAAGAAGAAATAGGCTGAAGAGAATGAGGAGAGGTGGAAGGAGGAGAATGAGAATAAGAAGAGGAAGAAGAACAAGAAGCAGAAGAAGAAAGAGAAGATGAGAACAATAAAGAAGAAAGACTAAGACATAGAAAAGGAAAGAGGAGGAGTTGAAGACAATGAAATTTAATGTACAAGGCCAGTGACTGTGAAATCTCTGTCTGATTCCCGTCCCTGATCCTTTAGCACCGCCATGGTGGTACCTGACATGGAGCTCTGGTAGCCATTACCCCTGGATGGCTCCCAGCTCTGGGGCCAACCCCACTCATTGCCAACATGGCAGCAAGTCTGTAAAAGCTCCTGGTCTCATGGCCTGCAAGAAGGAGATCTGTCTGTTTTCAGGACAAGTGCTTGGAGCTCCTTCTCCTTCTCCTTCTCCTTCTCCTTCTCCTTCTCCTTCTCCTTCTCCTTCTCCTTCTCCTTCTCCTTCTCCTTCTCCTTCTCCTTCTCCTTCTCCTTCTCCTTCTCCTTCTCCTTCTCCTTCTCCTTCTCCTTCTCCTTCTCCTTCTCCTTCTCCTTCTCCTTCTCCTTCTCCTTCTCCTTCTCCTTCTCCTTCTCCTTCCCTGACCCATTCCCTTTGCTCTCGTTCATATCCTCCCACTTCATCTTTGATTACATTCTTTTCTTCACTTTAACTTCCAGTGACCCCTTCCTTCTTAAATTTTACCGTGCCCTTCCACTTCCATTTTCAGTTCTCCCAGAACCACCATTTCCCGTCGCACTCTTGCAATTCCCCCGTCTCCAGCACCCTTATGAATTGGGAGAAGTAGACAAAGAGAAAGAAATCTGATGCAGGAAAATTTTTATTGTACCAAGAATGACTGGAGAGGTTGGGAGAGAAGGATGGTGGGAAGGCCTCAGGCAGGCCGGATTCACAGGCTGCAGGAGGCCAGGGCAGATTGAGCCAAGCTCAACTTCTCCATGCTGGCTGTGGTGGCTCTAGCAGGGCCCGCAGGTGTCCCAGAACTTCTTGCTGTAGCGGGGCAGGGCGCAGGGGCTGTAGGCGGGAGCAGCGCAGGCTCTGCCAAAGGTGCAGAGGCCTCCCGAGGCCTGGGTGGCGCCGGCGCCGTAGAGGCCGCCCAGCCCCAGGGAGCCGCCAAAGGCCGGGGCTCCGGAGGAGCCCACCACGGCTTGCTGGGGGAAGGAGCTGAGGATGGGCCCGGGGAAAGGTGACCACCACTGGTGGCGGCTGGATCAAGGCCGTCGAGTCGGGGCACTGGCGGGCGCACAGCTCGTTGCAGCTCTCAGCGATGGGCTGGGGCACGGCCACGCCGGTTCTGGGTGGGCACAGCTCAGAGCTGCTCCTTGGTGGGCACAGATCGTAGCAGGACATCTTGGTGTGTGAGAGATGAGGCTGAAATTGAATTTAGAAAAACAGGGGTTAGAAGAGCCATGAGCATCTCACCATACTGCAGTGCCCCATTCCCAGTCTTGCCACAGACAGGCTGGTGCCAGCATGGCCACAGCTCAGGCAACTCTGGTGGCCACGGAGAGCCCTGGGCAGCTCCTTGGCGATCAGGTATAGCCTCGCAGGACCCACCTGGCCTTGGGATGAGCAGAGTGAGGCTGCAGAAGTGGATGCAGCCCTGGGCCAGCACAGTGCTTTTATGGGTGGCCACAGAGGTGGGGCAGGAGCTGCCCATGCTCAGGCCACGTGTGTGGGGGCAAGGCCTGACCTCAGCCCTGCTGCCACGGGGCTCTTCTGCTGACTCCTGCCTTTCCTGGCCAGCCCCAAGCTGCACCATCAGCTCATGCAATTATTCTGCTGGAACATTGCCAGTGCCACCTCCTGGGCCACAGCAGCCCCAGGTGGCACCTGCCATGGGCCACCCGATGTCCCCGATGGGCACAGGGCAGAGCTGGCCCAAGGCCCAGGCAAAGGCAGCTCCTGTGGGGCCCTGCCTGCTCAGCAATGCAGCACTGGCCAGTCCAGGAGAGCTGGGCTCCATCTGCCCCCAGGCACTGCCAGGGAGCTCTGTGACACAGGAGACAAAAAGAGCCGTCATGCCAGGGCTGACATGCACAGCACAAGGATCAGAAATTTCCTCAAAAATCACAACACTGCTCAGGGTTCATTCAGCCCTGCCCAGAGTTCCTCCAAGCCCTCACATGAGACCCTGGAGCCAAATTCCTGGGTGCCATCCTGGCTATCAAGTATCTGACGTGGCAGGAAGGACAAGGTGGCTTGGGCAGCGGGAGGTGCTGGGGTGGAACCTGGGGGATGCTGACTCAGGGAGGGGCAGGGGCTGCACAGCCCTGGTGTCAGCATCAGCAGCAGGAGCAGCAGCAGCAGCAGGGAGTGTCCCCCGTGCAGATTGGCCCAGCAGGTGCTGAGCAATGCTGGGGCTGCTATAAAAGCCCAGCCTGGGCCACACTGGGCCAAGCACTGGCCTGGCCACCCTCTCCTCCTCCTCAGGGACAAGGGTAAGTGTGCGAGTGCTTCTGCTCGCGGCCCCTGTGCTGGCTCCAGCCCCGGCCCCGGAGCCTCGGGCGCTGCCCCTGCTGCTCTCCTGCCATGGCTGCCCTCTCTTGCAGAGCACCCTCGCATCCCTCGCCAAGATGTCCTGCTACGATCTGTGCCCACCAAGGAGCATCTCTGAGCTGTGCCCACCCAGAACCAGCGTGGCCGTGCCCCAGCCCATCGCTGAGAGCTGCAACGAGCTGTGCGCCCGCCAGTGCCCCGACTCGACGGCCTTGATCCAGCCGCCACCAGTGGTGGTCACCTTTCCCGGGCCCATCCTCAGCTCCTTCCCCCAGCAAGCCGTGGTGGGCTCCTCCGGAGCCCCGGCCTTTGGCGGCTCCCTGGGGCTGGGCGGCCTCTACGGCGCCGGCGCCACCCAGGCCTCGGGAGGCCTCTGCACCTTTGGCAGAGCCTGCGCTGCTCCCGCCTACAGCCCCTGCGCCCTGCCCCGCTACAGCAAGAAGTTCTGGGACACCTGCGGGCCCTGCTAGAGCCACCACAGCCAGCATGGAGAAGTTGAGCTTGGCTCAATCTGCCCTGGCTTCCTGCAGCCTGTGAATCCGGTCTGCCTGAGGCCTTCCCACCATCCTTCTCTCCCAACCTCTCCAGTCATTCTTGGTACAATAAAAATTTTCCTGCATCAGATTTCTTTCTCTTTGTCTACTTCTCCCAATTCATAAGGGTGCTGGAGACGGGGGAATTGCAAGAGTGCGACGGGAAATGGTGGTTCTGGGAGAACTGAAAATGGAAGTGGAAGGGCACGGTAAAATTTAAGAAGGAAGGGGTCACTGGAAGTTAAAGTGAAGAAAAGAATGTAATCAAAGATGAAGTGGGAGGATATGAACGAGAGCAAAGGGAATGGGTCAGGGAAGGAGAAGGAGAAGGAGAAGGAGAAGGAGAAGGAGAAGGAGAAGGAGAAGGAGAAGGAGAAGGAGAAGGAGAAGGAGAAGGAGAAGGAGAAGGAGAAGGAGAAGGAGAAGGAGAAGGAGAAGGAGAAGGAGAAGGAGAAGGAGAAGGAGAAGGAGAAGGAGAAGGAGAAGGAGAAGGAGAAGGAGAAGGAGCTCCAAGCACTTGTCCTGAAAACAGACAGATCTCCTTCTTGCAGGCCATGAGACCAGGAGCTTTTACAGACTTGCTGCCATGTTGGCAATGAGTGGGGTTGGCCCCAGAGCTGGGAGCCATCCAGGGGTAATGGCTACCAGAGCTCCATGTCAGGTACCACCATGGCGGTGCTAAAGGATCAGGGACGGGAATCAGACAGAGATTTCACAGTCACTGGCCTTGTACATTAAATTTCATTGTCTTCAACTCCTCCTCTTTCCTTTTCTATGTCTTAGTCTTTCTTCTTTATTGTTCTCATCTTCTCTTTCTTCTTCTGCTTCTTGTTCTCCTTCCTCTTCTTATTCTCATTCTCCTCCTTCCACCTCTCCTCATTCTCTTCAGCCTATTTCTTCTTCTCTATCTCCTTTTCCTCCTCACCAAACCCCTTCCCAACATTTTCTACCTTTTGAGTCAGTTTCCATTTGGATTTCATTTAATTCTCTGCATAAGCCCCCACAGTCCCATTCCCTCTTCCCTTTGATTTTCTCACTTCCCCTTCAATTTTCCATTCCCCCTGGCCATCCCTGCATCACCATTTCCCCTCCCACTCTTGCAACTCCCACATACCCCTGGATTTTGACTTGGGAAAAGATGGCAAAGAGACAGAAATTAGATGCAGGAAAATTTTTATTGCACCAAGAAGGGTAGGACAGGCTGGGAGAGGGATGGAGGGCAGGACCCAGGCAGGCCAGGTGTCACAGGCTGCAGGAGGCCAGAGCAGATTGAGCCAAGCTCAACTTCTCCATGCTGGCTGTGGTGGCTCTAGCAGGGCCCGCAGGTGTCCCAGAACTTCTTGCTGTAGCGGGGCAGGGCGCAGGGGCTGTAGGCGGGAGCAGCGCAGGCTCTGCCAAAGGTGCAGAGGCCTCCCGAGGCCTGGGTGGCGCCGGCGCCGTAGAGGCCGCCCAGCCCCAGGGAGCCGCCAAAGGCCGGGGCTCCGGAGGAGCCCACCACGGCTTGCTGGGGGAAGGAGCTGAGGATGGGCCCGGGAAAGGTGACCACCACTGGTGGCGGCTGGATCAAGGCCGTCGAGTCGGGGCACTGGCGGGCGCACAGCTCGTTGCAGCTCTCAGCGATGGGCTGGGGCACGGCCACGCCGGTTCGGGGTGGGCACAGCTCAGAGCTGCTCCTTGGTGGGCACAGATCGTAGCAGGACATCTTGGCGAGGGATGCGAGGGTGCTCTGCAAGAGAGGGCAGCCATGGCAGGAGAGCAGCAGGGGCAGCGCCCGAGGCTCCGGGGCCGGGGCTGGAGCCAGCACAGGGGCCGCGAGCAGAAGCACTCGCACACTTACCCTTGTCCCTGAGGAGGAGGAGAGGGTGGCCAGGCCAGTGCTTGGCCCAGTGTGGCTCAGGCTGGGCTTTTATAGCAGCCCCAGCATTGCTCAGCACCTGCTGGGCCAATCTGCACGGGGGACACTCCCTGCTGCTGCTGCTGCTCCTGCTGCTGCTGATGTCAGGGCTATGCGGCCCCTGGCCCTTTCCTGGGTCAGCATCCCCCAGGTTCCACCCCAGCACCTCCCGCTGCCCAAGCCACCTTGTCCTTCCTGCCACGTCAGATATTTGATAGCCAGGATGGCACCCAGGAATTTGGCTCCAGGGTCTCATGTGAGGGCTTGGAGGAACTCTGGGCAGGGCTGAATGAACCCTGAGCTGTGTTGTGATTTTTGAGGAGATTTCTGATCCTTCTACTGAGCATGTCATCCCTGGCATGACGGGCTCTTTTTGTCTCCTGTGTCACAGAGCTCCCTGGCAGTGCCTGGGGGCAGATGGAGCCCAGCTCTCCTGGACTGGCCAGTGCTGCATTGCTGAGCAGGCAGGGCCCCACAGGATCTGCCTTTGCCTGGGCATTGGGCCAGCTCTGCCCTGTGCCCATCGGGGACAGTGGGTGGCCCATGGCAGGTGCCACCTGGGGCTGCTGTGGCCCAGGAGGTGGCACTGGCAATGTTCCAGCAGAATAATTGCATGAGCTGATGGTGCAGCTTGGGGCTGGCCAGGAAAGGCAGGAGTCAGCAGAAGAGCCCCGTAGCAGCAGGGCTGAGGTCAGGCCTTGCCCCCACACACGTGGCCTGAGCATGGGCAGCTCCTGCCCCACCTCTGTGGCCACCCATAAAAGCACTGTGCTGGCCCAGGGCTGCATCCACTGCTGCGGCCTCTCTCTGCTCAGCCCAAGGCCAGGTGGGTCCTGCGGGTCTCTGCCTGCTGGCCCAGGAGCTGCCTAGGGCCCACCATGGCCACCAGAGTTGCCTGAGCTGTGGCCATGCTGGCACCAGCCTGTCTGTGGCAAGACTGGGAATGGGGCACTGCAGTATGGTGAGATGCTCATGGCTCTTCTAACCCCTGTTTTTCTAAATTCAATTTCAGCCTCATCTCTCACACACCAAGATGTCCTGCTACGATCTGTGCCCACCAAGGAGCAGCTCTGAGCTGTGCCCACCCAGAACCGGCGTGGCCGTGCCCCAGCCCATCGCTGAGAGCTGCAACGAGCTGTGCGCCCGCCAGTGCCCCGACTCGACGGCCTTGATCCAGCCGCCACCAGTGGTGGTCACCTTCCCCGGGCCCATCCTCAGCTCCTTCCCCCAGCAAGCCGTGGTGGGCTCCTCCGGAGCCCCGGCCTTTGGCGGCTCCCTGGGGCTGGGCGGCCTCTACGGCGCCGGCGCCACCCAGGCCTCGGGAGGCCTCTGCACCTTTGGCAGAGCCTGCGCTGCTCCCGCCTACAGCCCCTGCACCCTGCCCCGCTACAGCAAGAAGTTCTGGGACACCTGCGGGCCCTGCTAGATTCAAGTCCATTGCGTTTCTTATCTGCTGGCAATGAAGAAATCTAGAATTTGGTCATCCCAATTGTTGCCGCATAACTGTCTACTTCAAACCTTTTATTACACTTAGTATTTTACTTAATCTCCAGCTTTATGTTTTCTTTTGTAAACTTATTCCGCATAACAATTTCATTTTTCTTCTTTTATCTTTTATCTTTTATCTTTATGGTTTTTGTCATTTTTATCAACCTGATGTCGTATTTGCCTTTATTTACTTCTGCTTGTTGACAAGTGCGCGAGTTTAAAATTTTAGCTTTCTTATTTTTTTGTTTCTTTCTTACCTCTGTATTTCCCATGCTTTCCTTTGTACTCTGAGCGTGATTCTAAGTTGTTTCTTCAATAAATCTTTTATGCATAGATTTTTTGTGTTGTTTTCGTTCCTTTTTATTTTAAATGATACTAAGCGTTGTGGTCTCACCTGCTTATAACAGAGCTGTTCTACTTGACCATATCTGGTTGCTTAAATCTCTGGAGAGCCTGAGATTGCTGGAGCCACTCTGGGAGGAGCAACCTGCTCTGGATGACACAAAAGGGAAAGTAAGAGCAGGGCAGGGCCCAGGCTGGCCAAACCCAGCGGCTACAAAGGATCTGATCAGGGCTCAGGCTCCTGGCAGCTCCTCTGTTACTCACCCTGGGACATGCAAGGCCCATTAAAACAACAAAATAGGGAGCAGAGATCATTACTCAATGCTCTTGCAGCCTTTGTTCCTCAGAAGCTTGAGAAAATCTGCACTTAGAGGAGCTTTTTCCTCACAGGAACACCCCCAAATAAATTTTGTTGTTCAGACAATGCTGACATCACGGTGTTTTTAATACAAAGTGGAGAGGCAATCACAGAATCATGGAATGGTTTGGGTGGGATCTTAAAATTATCTTGTTCCACACCCTGTCATGGGCAGGAACATTCCCACCACCCTCAAGTTGCTCAAATTACTGTCCATACTGGCCTTGGACACTGCCAGGGATAGGGAATGCATGGAATAACCCCTGCCAGGGATGATTTTCTTCCCAAAATCCCACCTAAACCCCTCCCCGTCAGTCTGAACGCATTCCCCCTCATCCTGGCCCTCCATCCCTTGGGAGTTTTCTCTCCTTGTATTCCTCGGAGCCCCTGCAGCTCCTGCCAGGCCACAGCCAGGTCGCCCCAAAGCTTCTGGAGGCTGAACAATGCCAGCTGTGCCAGCCTTTCCTGCCAGCCTTTCCTCCATCCCTGGGATCCCATCCTGGAGCCTCCTCTGGGCTCTCTCCAGCAGCTCCAGCTCTCCCCAGCTCTGCAGGTGGGGTCTCACCTGAGCAGAGCAGAATCCCCACTCCCCTGCTGCCCATAGGGATTTTGGTGCAGCTCAGGTGAAGTGGAGGGGTTGGATTTGAATGGAGTTTGAGCCAAGGATGAGGCACAACTTGCTCTGACTGTCAGATTCATGCAAAATATAAATCAAGGCAATGAAATTCCTCCCCGGGCTGGGAGATGTGGGAACCATTCAATGTCTTTCTGTGCTTGGAGAAACTCTTTTTTTTCCCTTTCCCTGCAGCAGGGAGATATTTGTTGAGGCAACAAACAAAACACAAAGCTAAACCCAAATCCTTTATCACTTGCAGAGAAAATGAAAATATTGGGGTGAACCTGGAGCACAACAACCAATCTTCAGGAATTAAGAGCAGATATTTAATCTCTGGGGGGATTTCTCAGGAATGACAAGACGGGTCTGTAAAATGTGCTGGATAGAGGTGAAAACCTAAAAGTTGTGCTCTGAAAAACATAGAAAAAGGGCAAATAATCACAAATATTTATTTTTTATGAAAATATAGTTTGAAATAAGACAAATACAGCAAAGATGGGATCTTAAACGCACAGAGTATTCAACCACAGATATGGAAAGGATTATATTTTTTTTAAAGAAAGAAAAGAAGAGCTGCTTTAATTATTAACCCTTGACTTCCAATGGCACAAGTAATGATTTAATTAAAGTAATGGCAGGCACCACCTTGTTTCCTGCACATTAAAGCAGCTGGGGTTGTGTAAGAGTGAAATGTCTAAATCACTCATGTCATACAACACTGAACATTAGCTGGGTTGAGCAGCAGATAATGAATGTTTGTGAAATCATTACAAAGTGTTTTTCTCAAGAAGGGCCAGAACATTGCTGATAAGAGATTACACCCACAACAATAAAGAAAAACCTTGATCTGCCTCTTTGATTTTTCCTCAAAATTGGAATCACAGGAGTCAATATGGGAACATTCAGCACCACCGACCCTTTTAAAATTAAATTTAGTTTCCCACTAAAACTTCTTTAGTTAAATAAATTAATTTTTATTCAGGATTGGTTCCAAACTTTCGTCTCAATGGAAAACTGTTGGGGAATTGCTGAATGTCCTGGATGATCTCAGCAAATATTCATGACATTTTAAATCCATCTCAGCCCAACAAGATCTCTTTAATTAGGGCTGGAAAAGACATTTATTCCTAGGTAGTCCTGGAATAAGCTGGTTTCTGCTTCTAATTAATTTATCAGATAATTTTAAATGGCTGTTAAGGAAAAATGTCCATGTCAGCCAAAGATGAGTCTTACAAAATCTTGCAGCAGACAATCTCCTGACAAGGTTGTAAAGGAAGAAGTAACATGTGGAGTCAGCTTAATGAACATAGTAATTCCAGTGAGGTCACTCTAATGATGCCAGGAGCTGCCAGCGCAAATTAAGACCCAAGATTAAAGAAATCAAGATGGTGAAACTCTGACATTGCACGATAGGAGAATGCGAATGAAATCAGAACTGCCACAAACTCCAAACTTTTGTGACTCAAAGCTGGTAAACAATTTCTTCTAGGCAGAACCCCCACCCCAAGCAAGATTCCAAGGCCTCAGGAATGTTGGGATCCTCTATATAAGCTCCAGTGCCTGGGTCAAGCCAGACACTTCTCGAAGCTCACTTGCCTTGTGGAGTTTTGTGAGTACGAATTTTTAATTTCTTTCTATTTATTTAATCAGAGCAGAGCAGTTGGGGAAGATGTCTTTAGGAATGCTGAGATTTAGATTAGCTTTACCTCATTTCAGTCTGTAATTGCTCTTAATGAAACCTATGGCAAATGTGGGATTTGGGAGGCTGGGTATAAGCAGAGAAACTCTGAGAAATAGGAGTGTTCCAAGTCAATTAGTGGCTTTAAAAAGGCACAGATTAAAACATTTATTTCAGGGAATTACTTTAGTACTTCATAAATTTCAGGACAAAGAATAGAGACTGTTTTCAGCCAGGTTCAGTGTGAGAGTCACAATAAACCTTCCTATTTCAAGGAAAGCCACGTTTAATTCAGGGCTCTGTCTGAACTTTGGAGAAGTTTACCGGAGATGGGACTGTGGTTTTTATATTTTTCTTCAGGGCAATTTCCAAAAGCTGAAAAACACAACCTGTGGGGCCAGAACAAAGATCAGTCTGTGTGGTCTGGTCATTCTGGGGATGGTTTCACATAGGCAAGGAATTTTTTTACCTAGGGGCTCAGTGAGCATACACATCGCTCAAGCCTGAACAGAAAACACAACACAGCGATTTCACCCATTTTGAAAATTCCTCTCACCAACTTCTTACTTTTTACAGTTTTCAGTCTCCATCTCTCGCAAACAAACCTCCACCCTCACAAGATGTCCTGCTACGATCTGTGCCCACCTAGGAGCAGCTCTGAGCTGTGCCCACCCAGAACCGGCGTGGCCGTGCCCCAGCCCATCGCTGAGAGCTGCAACGAGCTGTGCGCCCGCCAGTGCCCCGACTCGACGGCCTTGATCCAGCCGCCACCAGTGGTGGTCACCTTCCCCGGGCCCATCCTCAGCTCCTTCCCCCAGCAAGCCGTGGTGGGCTCCTCCGGAGCCCCGGCCTTTGGCGGCTCCCTGGGGCTGGGCGGCCTCTACGGCGCCGGCGCCACCCAGGCCTCGGGAGGCCTCTGCACCTTTGGCAGAGCCTGCGCTGCTCCCGCCTACAGCCCCTGCGCCCTGCCCCGCTACAGCAAGAAGTTCTGGGACACCTGCGGGCCCTGCTAGAGCCACCACAGCCAGCACGGAGAAGTTGAGCTTGGCTCAATCTGCCCTGGCCTCCTGCAGCCTGTGACATCCGGCCTGCCTGAGGCCTGCCCATCATCCCTCTGCCAGCCTCTCCTGCCCTTCTTGGAACAATAAAGTTTTCCTGCATCTAATTTCCTGCTTCTTTGCCTTATTTTCTCAAATCAAGAAGACCCAAAGGCCTTGCCCAAGTGAGAAACTTCAGGCCCCTCCTCCCCACACATGGGTGAATATTCCCCCAGCGATAAAAAATAAAGGGAAAATGAAAACCAGAGAGGCTTTTGTGCAGCACAAACAGGGGTTTAATGTCAGAGAGAAGATCAACAGCCGAGTGCCAGGAATTCAGGGGATCCCAGGGGCAGCAGGGAATGCAGGAATTGTGGTCTGAGAGCAGGGCTTGGCTTGGGAACCAGGATACAGCCAGGGGATGAAGGGGTCCGGGCACAGACAGGGGATGGAGGGCTCAGGGCATTCCCAAAGGAATGGAGGGTTCAGGATACAGAGAGGGGATGGAGGGCTCAGGGCACACCCGGGGCTGCTGGGCACACTCAGCTGCAGCTGCCAGCGGCTCCTGCCCGGTGTCCCCATGGCCCGGGCTGCACTCCAGGGCTGGCACTGCCTCTGGGGGCTGCCACTGCCAGGGGGGCTTTAGAAAACCCCACAGCTCCCGCGGCGGGACCTGCCCCATCTCTGGAAGCCGGGCAGGGAATAGCCCAGGCCCCGCGAGGAGAAGCCAGAGCTGTAGGAGCCACTTAATTGCCAAAGGAGCCCCCATAGCCCCCGAGGGAGCTCCCATAGCCCCCAAAGGAGCCCCCATAGCCCCCGAGGGAGCTCCCATAGCCCCCAAAGGAGCCCCCCATAGCCAGTGTCACCTCCATACCCCCAGGGAGCGGCCGTAGCCAAGGGAGCCTCCATATCCAAGGGAGCCCCCATAGCCCCCAAGGCTTCCCAGGCCAAAGGAGCCCTCATAGCCCCGGGAGCCCCCATATCCAAGGGAGCCCCCATAGCCCTGAGAGGCCTCAAAACCCTGGGAGCCCCCATAGCCTGGAAAACCCCCATAACCCCGGGAGCCCCCATAGCCAGAGAAGCCCCTATATCCCGAGGAGCCCCCATAACCTCCAGACCCAAAGGAGCCCCCATAGCCAGAGGAGCTCCCCAAGGCCAGGGGGCCCCCAGAAGCTCCCAGGCCAAAGTTGCCCCCGTAGCCCTCGGAGCTGCGGGAACTGAAGGAACGCCCCAGCCAGGCTGGGCCCGACGATCCCACGACGCTCTCCTGGGGGAAGGTGCTGAGCACGGGGCCCGGGATGGTCACCACCACAGGCGGGGGCAGGATCAGGGCTCTGGACTCGGGGCACTGCTGCACACATGGCTCGTTGACGCTCTGGGCCACGGGCTGCGGGCAGCTCACGCCGCAGGGCTCGCTGGAGTAGGACATCCTTCTGTGCTGGGAGCCTGCAAGGCACGGCACCCCAAAGGTTTCACATCCAGAACTTCCCACCTGACTCTGCCTCTGCTTTCCCATGGGAAATGGGAGAGCCCAGAGCTCATTGCTTTCCCATCCTGACCCTCATCCGAGCACGGAAATCGCATCCCGGACTCTGTCTGCTGTGCAGATCCCTCAGATGTCGCACTCAGATGAGCACATCTGGTGTCACCTCTGGTGAATCCCACACTGTCACTAATCTGGGTTTATCTCCTCGTAGATTCATTAAGAGCAGCTAAAATCTGGCAATGTATCCATAGGAAGTTAAGAAGTGTCAGATACAAAGCAACAATTTTTGTCATTGCTTATCCTTTCCTCAGCTTCCAAACCAGTAATTTTACAAATATTTCCCCAAGGTAGGATTGATCTCTTAGATGTTTTTAAATTTTACAGTCACGCTTTGGACCTAAAATGCCTGGGGAATGATTATTCCAAGTGGCATGGTGAAAATTCACATTTTATTCTCTAACAGCTTACTGGGACCCACAGTTTTTAAATCTGCCAATCCATAACTTCAGTAAATTGGATGGAAAAAAAGAAGGATAGAGAAGGATAGAGTAAGATAGAGGAGCTAAATCAGACTTACCTTGTTCACCAGGAATAACTCAGGAGATGTGGATGGAGATGTGGATAACGTGGAGTCGTGGCAGCTTTTATACATTTCCCAAAGTGCTTACAAGGACAAAACTCCCTTCGTGCCTCCAGTCCCACACAAAACAACCCTGGCATGGAGGGATTTAATTCTGCTGGCTTTGCACTGCCACTCCCCACGCGCAGAAACAGGTGTGAAGCGATGTCAGGACAGACTTGAGGACATCGAGCTGGTGAATGATGAGGTAATAATATCGTGAGCACTTCATTTAGGTTCGATGAGTTCAGATTAATTAACTCTGTCTTTTAGAATTGGTGGGATTTTGTGGATCCTGTGAAAATCCATGGAAGCTGCACAAAAAAGGGAGAGGGGTATCAAAAACGAAGAGAATATCAATTATCTCAGTGCTTTAGAAATGTTTTATCTGTGCTTGCTACTCAAGTACCATTAATCACTCAACAATCCCAAGGTGGGTTCTGTTGCCCCATTTCCTGTTGGCTTTAGAATGTCGTGGACGGAGGCAGTGACACTTTGGGGATGTTCCAGATCCTTCCAGAACCATGAACACCCACTGGAAATTCATATTTGGTGCATTAGACACAAACACAGAAATGTCAGAGCCCAAAGCCAGGACAGGAACGCCAGTTCAGGGATGTGTGTGCTGAGGGCTCTGCGTCACAAGGCACAATTTCATGGGCAAAATATTTACAGGTGAGAGCCCAAGAGATTTCAGAACATCAGTTCAAAACCCCCTTTTCTCAGAACATTGATAGTTAAGCCTTAAAATTCAGATAATTTGCAATCAAGATTTTATTTCTCCCCTAAAATTTGAGATATTTCAGCAAAACGCTGCCTCATAAATAAAGAAGAAGTTGCACTTGATATGCCAGACAATGTACTTGTCATAATCATCTCAAACACATTAATACTTGGTAAACTAAAGAATTTGAACTCGTGAATGAAAATCAAATCATTGCCAGCACTGAAATTATTAATCAGAGGCTGATTAGGGATTCAAGAGGAGTGACATTGATTGATATTTTTAAATGATGCTATTTCACAACAAGGGAGCTCCTAATTCAGAATAAATCCTCATAACTCCCGGCCTTCATTTAATAGGATAATAACAGAAATTGCAAGCACTGACAGATTATTAATGAGTATTTGTGAGGCAGATTAAAGTCATTATCCTCCAGGTACCTCTCATTATTATCAGCAAATCCTGATGACACTTCACAAGCAGAGCTATTTTACAATTTAGAGGTAATTTATTGCCTCTCTTTTGCAAGATTGTAAAATTAGAAAACAATTGCAAAAGGGAAGAAAAGAAATAACTGCAGGATGTCCCAGACTCATCCCAATGAAATATATTTATATTTTATTACTACTTTATTAAATTCTCCCTTTTTTCTGTAGTGGTCAGTACTTTGGGGGTAGGAGGAAGGAAAATTAAGATTTTTTTTATGTATTTCTAAGTGAACTTTGAGATTTCAATGGAATGTTTGGAATTAGCTTTAGGCCAAGGTCTCTTCTGGCTGTACTAATTTCTGCCTCTTTGGGGACAACTTTTACAATCCCTGCTCAGCTACAAGGAGAATTTGTGTCCTCTCAGAGCCAAAATTTTGGGTCTGGTTGGGTGACCTTCACCTGGAGAAGGTGCCACCACAAAGGGCTCCACACCATGGAAGTATTAGTGGTCAACTTTTTTTTTCTCTGCCTTCAGTCAAAATCAAAATTAAAACACGGAAGAAAAAATTTTTGTGTTTAGACTCAGTTGTTTATTAATTCTTATCTAGAGTACAGTGAGTTCTAAAATACTTTTAACTATCAAGTTAAAAATGACAAAATTAAGCTGTATCTCACTAGTTACAAAGTCTTTTAAAGCCTAACTATCCAATAAAAAACTCACATTTGTATTATTTATACTTTTAACCCAATGGCCAAACACCTGTAACTCACAGTGTAGTACTTTCTAGCCAAACAAAAACTACTACTTAAAATTTAAAATAAAAGGAACAAGAAAAAAATATAGAAGCCAACACCCAAAACCTCCATCTTGTCCCATACTTATTACTATATTCTAAAACTCAAAATTTTTCAATTTTTTTCAAAATTTCCAATTTTTCAAACTCTTCACCATGTGATATTATCCACTTCTCTTCAAACTGCATACCAGTGATTCCAACTTCATCATTCAAACTTAGAAGTCTTCTCCAAGGCCTCGAGTCAAAGGCAGTGTTCTTTTAGAAGCCAGTGCCAAAAAACCACAAAAACTTCAAAACCTAATCTTCAGAGTTCCAACATGGGAGTACAACTATTAAATTAAAATTAAAACTAAAATAATGTCCCAACAGAGCAGGACAACATTAAAATTGGCCTAAATTGGCTTTGATCCATGACTCCATGCCCACCCCTCAGCCCCAAGCTCCCCAAACCCCCTCGAGCCACCCTCAGAGGGAGCAGATTGCCATCAGCGGTTGTGTCACAGCCACGCGAGTTTGGGAGGAACAGTGCTGAGGTGACAGAATCGAGGCACCCACTGTGGCGTTGGTTTTGTAATAAACGAGGACGGGAGGCACCAAGGGTGGCTTTGAGCAGGATATAAAAGCTCAGATCACCCAGGGCACTTCATCCACTTCTCTTGTTCCCATTCCTGCGGCGAACGAGGTAAGTGGTGACATTTGTCCTCGTAAAATCTGAATTACTTCATAAACTCAATGAGCCTTTCTTCCTCTTCCTCTTGGCTTCTTTCTCGCTAGTCTTACACCTCTGAGTGAATCTTTTCCACAGGTTTCTTTAATTTATCCAGCATAGAATTTTTCTCTTGAGGACTATCATAGTGAGAGGGAGGTTAAAGGTAGAGTTGATACAATAATGAGATTTCTTTGATATCCCTTTGTATTTATCTATTTCCCTCTGATATTTCAGATACAGAGTTTAATTTCGATTGTTCTTGGCCAGTTTAGCTTGAACATCCTTCCTGCAGTGCATTGCTGATGATATGGATTGGCAGATTTTAAAACTGTGGGGCTCAGAAAGCGGTTAGATAATAAAATGTATTTTTTAACATGCCACTCGGAATAATCATTCCCCAGGCATTTTAGGTCCAATGCATTACTGCAACATTTAAAAGCATTTGAGACATCATTCCTGCCTTGGGGAAATATTTGTAAAATTACTGTTTTGGAAGCTGAGGGCTACATGGGAAAGGATAAGCAATGACAAAAATTGTTGCTTCGTATCTGACACTTCTTAACTTCCTATGGATACATTGCCAGATTTTAGCTGCTCTTAATGAATCTACGAGGAGATAAACCCAGATTAGTGACAGTGTGGGATTCACCAGAGGTGACACCAGATGTGCTCATCTGAGTGCGACATCTGAGGGATCTGCACAGCAGACAGAGTCCGGGATGCGATTTCCGTGCTCGGATGAGGGTCAGGATGGGAAAGCAATGAGCTCTGGGCTCTCCCATTTCCCATGGGAAAGCAGAGGCAGAGTCAGGTGGGAAGTTCTGGATGTGAAACCTTTGTGGTGCCGTGCCTTGCAGGCTCCCAGCACAGAAGGATGTCCTACTCCAGCGAGCCCTGCGGCGTGAGCTGCCCGCAGCCCGTGGCCCAGAGCGTCAACGAGCCGTGTGTGCAGCAGTGCCCCGAGTCCAGAGCCCTGATCCTGCCCCCGCCCGTGGTGGTGACCATCCCGGGCCCCGTGCTCAGCACCTTCCCCCAGGAGAGCGTCGTGGGATCGTCAGGCCCAGCCTGGCTGGGGCGTTCCTTCAGTTCCCGCAGCTCCGAGGGCTACGGGGGCAACTTTGGCCTGGGAGCTTCTGGGGGCCCCCTGGCCTTGGGGAGCTCCTCTGGCTATGGGGGCTCCTTTGGGTCTGGAGGTTATGGGGGCTCCTGGAGAAATGTGGGCTCCTTTGGGTGGGGACCTTATGGAGGTTCCCAGGGCTATGGGGGTTCCTTTGGGTTGGGGGGATCCCGTGGTTATAGGGGCTCCTTTGGGTTAGGAGGTTATGGGGGCTCAGGTTTCTCAGGCTATGGGGGCTCCCAGGGTTTTGAGGGCTCCCAGGGCTATGGGGGCTCCTTTGGCTATGGGGGCTCCCGGGGCTATGGGGGCCCCTTTGGCCTGGGAAGCCTTGGGGGCTATGGGGGCTCCCTTGGATATGGAGGCTCCCTTGGCTACGGCCGTTCCCTGGGGTATGGAGGTGACACTGGCTATGGGGGCTCCTTTGGGGGCTATGGGAGCTCCCTCGGGGGCTATGGGGGCTCCTTTGGGGGCTATGGGGGCTCCCTCGGGGGCTATGGGGGCTCCTTTGGCAATTGCGGGCGCTCCTACAGCTCTGGCTTCTCCTCGCGGGGCCTGGGCTATTCCCTGCCCGGCTTCCAGAGATGGGGCAGGTCCCGCCGTGGGAGCTGTGGGGTTTTCTAAAGCCCCCCTGGCAGTGGCAGCCCCCAGAGGCAGTGCCAGCCCTGGAGTGCAGCCCAGGCCATGGGGACACCGGGCAGGAGCCGCTGGCAGCTGCAGCTGAGTGTGCCCAGCAGCCCCGGGTGTGCCCTGAGCCCTCCATCCCCTCTCTGTATCCTGAGCCCTCCATTCCTTTGGGAATGCCCTGAGCCCTCCATCCCCTGTCTGACCCCTTCATCCCCTGGCTGTATCCTGGTCCCAAGCCAAGCCCTGCTCTCAGACCACAAGTCCTGCATTCCCTGCTGCCCCTGGGATCGCCTGAATTCCCGGCACTCGGCTGTTGATCTTCTCTCTGACATTAAACCCCTGTTTGTGCTGCACAAAAGCCTCTCTGGTTTTCATTTGTCCTTTTTTTTTTTTTTCCTCCGCGAGCAGAACTCTCCAGCGTGCTGAGCGTTCTTTATCTCACAGGATCTGCCCTGCTCCACGTTTTTAAAACGCGGAATGGGAGTTTAATTGGGGTACTTAACATGATGTTATGAATGTTTGTTTAGCAAGTTACCCGAGGTTCATTATCTTCCCCGAGGTTCTGAGTAATTGTTCTTGCTCTGGTGACAAAGGTCCCTCAGTCACCACACCGTTTAGAAAGTAATTAAGACATAATTGCAGCGTTTTCTAAGCTAGCAGGATAACAAAGGAGGAAGGAGGCTTAAGTTCTCATTTTGTTTGTTTGGTTTTAAGTGTTCAGCCTGGGTTTGTTCAGTCTGAAGAAGAGAAGCTTCGGGGTTGACCTCATTTCACCTTCCAGTGTCTGAGGGAGCCGAAAAATAAGCGGGAGAAAATATTTCCAAAGGCAAAATATTTCCTGGAGGGTCAGGACAAGGGGGAACGGGTTCGAATTTATGGAGAGGTTTAATGGGATATTGGGAATAGACTAAATAAAGTTTTGTCTCTAAAGCAGCTTTAGCTTTCCCACCTCTTTCCCCGCGTTTGTTATTAGCAAGGATTGATTATTTCATATTGTTCTTCCAGAAATGAGACAGAAGGAAAATATTCCTCCCTCTCAAAAAAAAAAAAAAAAAAAAAAAAAGAAAAAAAAAAAAAGAAGGCTATTATTCATTAGGTATACATTTCTATTATTAACTCCTCAGTAATTTGCGTGCTATAACTTAACTGCAGATCTGCTTGGTACTCACGATTTATGCACAGGCAAATTTCCCCAAACAAGACTCCAAAGAGGAAGAGAGAGAAGGAACACTGCAAACCACAAATTGTAATGCACCAACGATTTAATGAGCAAGAAGTGAAATAAAAAAAAAAAAAAAAGCCAAACAGCGTAAGAAAGCAGAAGAGCTGAATACGGATTAAAATTGATCACCCATTTTTCAAGGCAGTGCTTTACAGCTGGACACCCAGCGACAATCGAGTGGCATTTTTCACCTCCCTGACAGCACAGAAAGGCATCAAATGGGAAAGACCAAGCCCCAGGGCTCAGGGCAGAGGGTCAGCAAGCGGGTGGGCACGGGCTCAGTCCTGCATCCGGATCGCGCTTTCCATCTCCTGCTCCTTTGCTTCCCGACCCTTCCTCAGGGCCCGCAGCGGTTGGAGCGCCGGTAGGACCTTCCATAAAGCCCCCCCAAACCGGAGTACCCCAAAGCACCGAGCCCCGAGGAGCTGCCCGAGGAGATGGGGACGCCCCCGGCGCTCAGAGCATCCCCGACGGCCGCGGACGCCGAGGATCCCACGGCGGTGTTCTGCGGGAAGGAGCTGAGGATGGGGCCGGGCAGGGTGACCACCACGGGCGAGGGCTGGATCACGTAGGTGGAGTCCTGGCACTGCCGCACACAGGGCTCGTTGCAGCTGTTGGCCAGCGGGGTGGGGCCGCAGGACGTGGGGGCACAGAGGTCGTAGCAGGACATGGCTGTGGGAGGTGAGTCCGGAACGCGGGGAGTTCTGGAAGACAAGGAACGAGTTGTAATTAGTGGCGTAATGAAGGTGTAGTGGTGATGGAGAGCTGCGTGCAGGGTGGAATGAAGGGTTGGTCTGAGTTTCGCTCAAATTTCCTTTCAAGCCCAGAGCTCTCCACACCACCAAGGGCAGCTGCGCCTCCTCCTGAGCTCTCCCTTCCCCTTCTTTTCTCCTGAAAGAAGTGGGGAAGCGAGGGACCAGGCAGCCAGAAAAACAAGGAAAAACCGTGCCCCAAAACAGAGGGAAAAAATAAAAAATTCCTCAGCGAGTAAAAAGGAGAAGCTGAAATTTCACCCTGAGGGTGGTGAGGCCTTGGCACAGGTTGCTGTGGGCAAGGGGGTTCAGGCAATCTCCCTCTAGAAATATTCAGAGCCTCCTGCCCAGGATTCTCCCTCCTTCCAAACCTGCTCGAAGCCTTTCCTGTGTCACCTGCTCCAGGTGACCCCGGGGAGATCTCCAGAAATCCCTTCTAACCCTGAATATTTTGTGATTCTGCTCCAAGAGCCAAAGCTCTGCACAGATTCCCCGCATTCACTCCCACCTGCTGAGCAGCGCTCAGGCAGAGCTTGGAATTTCTAGGAAGGGAAAGGTTTGGGTGACAGAAATGAAGAAAACCCAGAATCAGCTCAGGAAGAACCTCCAGCCCTTCACAGAATGTCCTTCCCTGCAGAAAAAGCTGCTCCGAGGTCTCCCCAGAGATTTTAAAGAGCACAAACCTCGGAGTGCTATGGACAAACAGCAGAAAAATAAAACACAAAGACAGCAACAACTCAGTAAAATGGGAAGCAGATCAAGACTTACCCTTTTCTCCCAGGAGAATAAAGCAGGAGTGGTTTTAGCTCCTCTGACCCGGCAGGTTTTATACCCTGGTCCAGAGAGCCCGAGGACCTGGGACAAAAATTTTGCTTGTAGCTCATTAGCAGCCAATTGCTAACGATTCCTCATATGCAAAATACACCTGGCTGGGGATTTGCTTTTCCTTTCTGTTTGTGTTTCTTGCCTGGATTTCATTTCCTCCCTGTAATGTATGCATTCCTCCGCTGAGGTTTTCTTTTATCCTCAAATCTTACGAGCCTGGTTAATTCCTGGTCAGAGGCTGAATCATCTGGGTTACTCAGGAAATTCTTTTGCATCCCAAGGAACCGTGACACAGATGGATGAAACCATCAGAAAAGATGCAGCGAACTTCCCTGTGGGATCCCTTTCCCTCTGCATGGTGGGCGCAGGTTTTTGGAACAAAATTTTCCTATTTCTGCCTCAGAATTCCACCAAATTTCTCTCAAACAGAGGAGAGAGACACAAAAAATAGAGGAAATTAATTCGTTATGAAGCATTTAGATCTGATTGAATCCCACCACTCTCAAAGGCACTGGGAAATGGATTCTTTGAGGGAAGAGATTTTATTTTCTTGACTCAGCAGAGAGCATCAAAGAGGATCAGCATCTGATCTATTCCTTTCTTATTAAACCACCACGCTCCCCTGATGGAATCTGAGACACAATTTGGGAACTGAGTGTCCAAGTCCTTCATCTCAAGAGTCTCCAGGCTGGGCTTTGTCCCTACATCAAACTCCAGGACAGCGATTGAGGTCAGCTGGAGGATGCCTGGGAATTTGGGGCTCAAAGCCTTGCCCAAGCTCATCTTTGGGGTCATCAAAGACGCCAAACCCTTTTACATCTGCCACTAAATTATTACTTTCCCCTACCGGGCCTTGCACCATTATGCAAAGTTGTTCCCCAAATTAATAGCAGTTAATTAGAGCAGTTTATAATGTTCCTGTTCCTTTTTTTCCCTCTTTGAAAGCCAATTCTGGCTTTCACTTTGCACGTCTCAAAGAGCACCTCAGCGTGCAGCAATTCCAGTTCCTTTTCAAAGGCAATTTCCAGATTAAAAAAGTAATTGCAGATGGTGCAGGAGAGGACTGGAGGGCAGGGCTGAGCATTCCAACCTCTCTTCGTGTTTCATCTCCGAGGCAGAGACAGGCAAATCAGCCCTGAACTGCAAGTATCGTCCCCAACATCTCCTGGGAAATAAAAGCTGGTTGGAGACTTCTGAAGAGCAGAAATCTTCAAAGTTCCCAAAACGTTTCCCTCGACCACTCAGACATGTAAATGGGGGATGATCAGCAAAAAGGACTCTTTGAACATGACCAGGGGTTCAAAGGGATGGCCAAGGTTCCTGCTGGATTCCAGAAACTTCCCCACCAGCTCCAGTCCTTCCACCTTGGCCTTGAAATACAAATCAGAATTTGTGCAATTCCAGCCGTGAGTCACTGGATGTCCCCAGCTTGGGATGGCCCCCACCACGATGGGTGGAAACTCTCCTGTCCCTCAAGATTGTCCAGACTTTCCCAAAGCTCTCCTTGCACACACAGAAATGTTTTAAAAATTTTTTAAAAATTTAAAAATTGGTCATCCAGAGAAGCTGTGACTGCTCCTGGATCCCTGGAAGTGTCCAAGGGTTGGACGGGATTTGGAGAAACCTGGGATAGTGCAAGGTGTCCCTGCTCATGGTTTAGATGATTTTTGAGGCCCTTCCCACCCAAACCATACCAAGATTCCCTGACTTTCCTTTATGACAAGAATTAATTATTAACTCTAAGAGCAGCTTGTGGTTTCAAAGCCGACTCATCAAAAGCTGCAGAGAAGATAAAAAGAGCCCCAATCCCACTTCTAAAGGTGATCCTAAGTCCAGCTCGTCTGGCTGGCTCCATCTCCAGGAGTCAAAAGCTTTGGCATGTTGCTCATGGGAATATTACAGGGAGCCGGGATCTGAAATCTCCCGGGTGCTTATCAAGGCTGGAATTGCACACTCAGGACTCCAATTAAAACCCTGGCTGCTCCCAGGTGTGTGCCCAAAACGCCAGAAGTCCTAAACAAATCGGATTTTGACTCATGCCCACTTTGGGAGGTGGAGTCGGCACGATGGAGTTGGGAATATTTAATGGATGCAAACCCAGGAGATGAAAGCGGCCTCACGGGTCGTGGGTTTCACCCGCGGCCAGGATAAACCCTAATGAACACAAACTGTAAACAAACTCATTTCCCTGCTGGGAACCCGGCCAAATGCAAAGCAAATGAAATAATTCCTGCAGGGGTTTGGTAACAAAAGGTGCAGGAATGCCTCGAATCCTCCATGCAGCCCCAAAAATCCACAAAATCTCCCCAGAGCCTTCCTGCCTCTTCCCTTCTCCTGTAAAACCAGGACTTGCTGCAGCTCTGGCTTCAGCTTTATAGAATTTGGTACTGAAAGGGATTTTCACTGATAATAACTATTTCTGAAAAAAAAATAAATCATGGTATTTTTTTAATTCTACAGGACCGATCTGCTGCAGGTCTTCAGAATAAATGGGAAAAACATTTCTGTCTAACATGATATTCTCACTCATTTTCTGCAGCAGCAAATAAATAGCTTTTTAACTCACTGCAAACCCACCCAGATTTCCCTTTTTTTCTCAGAATTGTGCTTTACTTGTTGCCACAGCAAGTTTTCACCCAAAAAGGCCATTTGGGACAGGAATAAAGGGGGAGTGATGCTTGAGGGTTGTCTTTTATTTTAGTTTGAAAAGTTTGACTTGAATTTCTGAATGCTTGGAGGAAACATCCCAGCTTTGAGGGGATTTTTTGTGCAAGCTGGGAAGGGGCTTGGTTCAATTAATGAGAAGGGAATTGCAAGGGTAAAAGAAATTAATTTTGTCATGAGGAATATCCACCTGAACCTGTTCAAGGCAGCTCTCAGCAATGCCTCAGCCACAGCCCTTTGGAGCCATTGGACTTTTTGGAATTCATCACCTTTGATCAGGAAATAGCTTCAGTTGAGATGGCAAAAAACATTAAATTAAACATTTAATCCAGACCAAGCTTCTCCTGTAATAGAACATCAAACTGCCAGCTTTCCACTGTCTTCTCGTGTTTATTAGAAAACCTCCTCTTTAAAATCATTAATTCTTTCATTTACCTCCTTTAATTTCATTCCACTAATGACTGCAGCCGGCACAACTTCATCAGCATTTTTAATTACAGTTCAGCCTCATTCTGGACAGGCAGACAAAGACTCCAAGCGAGACTTTTCAGAGATATCAGGAGTTTTAGGGGCTGACAGGAGGCTGAGTCACCCGGAGTCTTCAGGGGAAGTTTTCCAAACCTTCCTTTAGGGAGCAAAGCTCGGTATCCAAACATCACCTTCATCCCAATCCAGGAGGAACAAAGCAGCGCCTGATAAAGCTCAGCTCTGCCAGACACAACGGCTTCAAACACCCAAAGAAAGGGTTAGAATTAAAAATTCTTTAAACTTCACTCCTTTAATCTCTTTGTCCCAGACTCGCTTCCCCAACCCAGCAAATTCCAAAGGGAGAAACTCTTCCCATCCTCCCGTGCCTCCCCTCCCAGGCTCAGCTGCCAGGAGATTTTGCATCCCAAAAAGCTCCAGGCTGTGCCCAAAGGCTGCCCCAACTGCTGCTTCTCTCCCTCCATCTCCCTGAGGAATCTCAGCTCAGCTCCCTTCTTCTAAAAGACTTTTCCCGTTTATCGCATCTTTAAAATTTCCCTGTTTGTGTTGCAGCAGGAGGCACCCACTGCAAGGTCCCTTTCTGCCTTTGGTAAGGGGGTCCCAGGTTTGGTTTTAAAAGTTTTCCACCACTGAAATCTGATTTGTTCTCCTTTGAAATTATTTATGTGGTGTTTTCTGGAAGTGGGGACTTCCAAAGGCACTGAGAAAGGGGCTGGGAGAGCAAAGAAGGCCAGGCAGACTCAGGGAGTGATGCAGCACGAGTTTAATGGGTTGAGGAAGGGAAGGAAGCAACATAAAAGTCAGGAATACATTTCCATGGTCCAGTAAGGACAGAACCCGCTCATCCCTCTCACAGCGACACACTCAGTAAGTGGAAATCTCCCTTCTTCATTGATGAATGACCTGCACTAATCCAGCCATGCAGAACAATTGCCAACAATTAATATTTTGCCTATTATCAAATAAAATTTAAAAAAAAAACCAAAAACAAAAAAAAAAAAAAAGCAGGACAAGACACTTGGTCAGAAATACGAAGTAAAGCACAACAAAAGGCAAGCAAAGGCCTGGTTTTGGGAGATGCCAAACTCCCACAGCTCCTTGAACTCCAGGCTGGGGGTGTCTCATGTGGCATCCAAAAACCGCAGCCATGAGCTCAGTCCTGCTCCAAGGACGGGTCGAGATTCAGCATTCCTGGTCTTCTCCTCCTGGTTCCTCCTCCCGCCTCAGCAGGGCCCGTAGAAGCCGCTGCGGGACGGGTTGTAGCGCCGGTAGGGCCGGCTGTAGCCACTGCCCAGCCCGGAGTAGCCAAAACCCCCAAACCCCAAGGAGGAACTCCCCGAATTAATGGGGACACCCCCGGCACTCAGAACGTTCCCCACGGCCGCGGACGCTGAGGATCCCACGGTGGTGTTCTGGGGGAAGGAGCTGAGGATGGGCCCGGGCAGGGTGACCACCACGGGCGAGGGCTGGATGACCACGGTGGAGTCCTGGCACTGCCGCACACAGGGCTCGTTGCAGCTGTTGGCCAGCGGGGTGGGGCCGCAGGACGTGGGGGCGCAGAGGTCGTAGCAGGACATGGCCGCGGCCTGAGGAAATTCTGGAATACAGGAGCTGTGTTACATCCACATTTATCAGCATTTATCAGCAGCTTTCCAGGGGTCCATTCAGGATTGGGAATTGGGAAGGAATTCGATTTTTAGTGCTCTTCGTGTTCTGGCCTTAGGTGAATTCCTCGCTTGGGACACAGTCACGCGATTCCAAACAGGACCAAGAATTCACCACTGATATTTAATGCACAATCTTAAAACTTTTTTGGATCCTAAAACTAAATAAATAACCTATTTAATAAATAACCCATAGCCGTTTAGCTAATGTGGCTAATTAATGATTTTTATGACTCGCCACCAACACGAAACTCCTTCGGTATAAAACCCTTCCCTTAGAAAAATTCCCAACAGCAGTGAGGGCAAAACTACAAAATCAAGGCAATAGTTGCTTGTATGAAGAGAATAAAGAGGTTCAAACTCACCTTATTCACGATGGCAAAGGAGGAAAGAGAAGTGACTGGGAGAGCTGGAGTTGCTCAGGTTTTTATACCGAGTTTTGAGTTGCCCAACGACCCGGGCCACTCTTCGTGCAAGAAGTGATTTATGGGCCATGACTGATTAGAGGCTTTTTTTTGCCACAGTATTTGTGTTTTTTCTGCTTCACTTCCTTATCTTGTGGTTTGTCTATCTGACCAGGAGGTGCTTTCATCTTAAAATATTCCAGGCTGGGTTCATTCCTGGGAACACTACAGTAATTAATTCAGCAGGATTTATTCAGCCTTCAAACCCCTTTGGGATCTGCTTGGTGTCATTAAAGTAGATTAGGCCTCATTTGCATAATTGGGTGCCCTCCTCTACAAGGCAAATCCTGCTGGAATTCACGGGGAGTTGTAAATTTTGGAAGCCAAGCCGTGAGCACTTGGAGCTGCTGTTTCACAGAATCCCAGGACCCCTGAGGTTGGGAAAGACCTCCAGGACCATTGAGTCCAAGCTGCTCCTAATCCCAGCTTTGTCACCATCCCTTCATTGGACACCTCCAGGCCTGGAGAGGAAAAAAGGAATTTTTCCATGGAAGGGGCTGCCTGGGTGGGCTTGGAGTCCCAGGAACATGGAGTTTGACCAACCATGTGTTGGGGTTGGTGATCCTGGAGCTCTTTTCCGACCCCAAATCCACTCAGGAGCACTCCTGGGTATGGGGATTAACCCCGAGGTTCTTGCTCTCCTGGCACATCCACTCCCGAGACATGGAAATCAGATTTAAATCAAGGCTGTCTCTGTGGGGATCCCCCAGGAACACAAACTCGTTTGGCTTGGGCAGAGCCTCCCGAGGACTTCAAAGTTTATCAGCAGCTTTATTCGAGGGCCACCATGCAAATGTCCCATCCTGGGCACATTTCAGATCCCTGACCTAGATCTGAATTCCTGTATTTTATTTAATAATACATTTGGAAGATTTGGGGGTGCAGGGCAATAATTGGGCTGTGAAATTGATGCCATTGTCTCTGTCTGCAGGAATTAGAGCTGCTTTATTTTAAATCAAAAAGAAAAGTTCAAGGGTTTTTTTTTGAGCCATCTCATATTTCAGGAGGATTCTCCAAAAAAAATTCCTTGGCTGTTTTTAGCTGTGCATTCCTCACTATTTCTCCATATTTTAAGGAATTAGCAGTTATTTCAAAAAATATATCCTTTCTAGGAGTTAATTGAGGAATTCATTTGTGTAACACCATCCAGAGGTTTTTCTCATATTTTTTAAAATTTTCCTCATTCTTTTTATTCCTCCTTCATGCAAGCTTTGCTTGGAAAACACAAAACATTTTCAAAATCCAGCTGTGGATTTAAAAGCAGATCTGGCAACATTTTCAGAGCTATTTGGAACCTTCCTTGTAAATAATTACAATAAATATTGTTCCAACTCCTGCCTTTATTTTACTGTACGCTCAGAATGACTTAATGGCCTGATTTTGAGATGAATTAAAAAGAAAGCAAATTAAGAGTTCGCAGATTTTTGTCATCAAGGCCAGACATAAATATTCAGATTATAATTAAACTTCTTGTATAATGTGAGAACATCTTCCTGAGACACCTGTGAGTGTCTGAACATCTGAAAAAAAGTGATTTTTAATCAAAATGGAACTGGGAGGTTACTCACAGTCATCCCTGTAAGGTCTCCAGGCACAGAAGTGACCCCAAAATGCATGGAGAAGCAGGGGGAATTTCCCTGGCTAGAGCAGCATCTGCAATTCATTTTGGGTTGTAATTAATTAGCTCGTTATGAAGAATTAGTTCCTCAAAGGCTTGGAGCCTCTGTAAAATTCTTGCTGCTCCTGAGTTCCCTCTTTTGCTGAGTTTTGCTTTTCTCTCAGTAATTCTGGACTGAGCTTGTGGGGACTTCATGGAGACATTTGAGGTTCTCATGATAATCCAGTTCCAGAACAGGACACAATCCCAGAACACGACACAATTCCAGAACTGGATGCAATTCCAGAGCTGGACACAATTCCAGAATTGGTCACAATTCCAGAACTTAACACAATTCGAGAGCTGGACATGATTCTAGAACTGGACAAAATTCTAGAACTGGAAAAAAATTCCAGAATTGGACACGATTCCAGGTTGAATGTCCCCAGAGCAGAGCCAAGGGGCAGACTCCTCTCTCCGGATTCCTGGGATTGCCCCAACCTGGGTTTGGGGTTCGCCCTTGGGTTTGGCCCAGTGCCACCTGTCCAGTTCCCCCCAGACTGGGAATTGTGTGAACCTGAAGGTGTTCCTGAGGTTTAAGGTGTTTAATTCAGCCCCTCTGAACGTGTCAGCCTGGAATTTGGGGGTTTTGCAGTCCCCCTCACTCCTGGCTGGAATTTGCAGCCCAGGCAGACAAAGCCGTGGATGTGTGATCTGAGGTGAGTTTTGGCACAGCAAGATGTGAAATCCTCCATTTTCACACCTGGCTGGAGCACATTCTGTTGTTAATTTTAGTCAGATTCTGTCACAAACAACTTTAAAATCCCTCACATTTGATGTTTGCTCTGGCATCTTACTTGGGGCTAATAAACAATTTCTGTTCTGATTTCTGGTTTTGTCCAAAAATTAGTGTCACTCACTCCTGGATAGATCTGTGGAGAATTCCTGCAAGGAGCCAGTGTAGTGTGGAATTCTCATCTGGAATTCTGCTGGGAACAGCAGAAAACAGCACCAAAAATTAATTCACACTCGAGGGGAGAAATTATTTACTCACCAGAAGATCTGCAAAACAACACACCCAGAAAGGGAGGGTTTTGTTTGGTTTTCAGACCTGTTTTTCACCAGCTTTAAAATGCAGATTTTAATTAGGTTTCAAATTGGATGAGTGCAATTACCACTGCCCTGGGAGCCGGCTCCACCTTCCTCACTGAAATGTTTGGTGCCACCAAGGCTGGTGAATGTGGGATTCTGATCCATCCCCTGGGAGCCAGGATTTGCCTGGAATAACCAGGATGAACATCGTGCACAAAGCATTCCTTTTCCATGAGGAGCCCCTCACCTCAGTTTTGCTGCCATCACATCCCAAATCCTGATTTCCCATTTCTTTCCTTCTCTCATTTTGGAAGGAAAAGATCCTGGTGGGCTTGTTTGGAGCTGGAGAGCCAGGATCAGACAAATTCCTGGAAACCTTTTCCATCCCAGGATAAATGAGGAAGGATTTCATGCTCAAAACCAACTCGGGGAAGAATTCAGCCTGTCCTTCAACTCTGGAGATCACGGAATTGTTTGGCTTGGAAGGGACATTAAAATCATCTGGACCATGATTATTTTTTTTTCCCTGGACCAGGCACACCTCCCACCACCCCAGGTTGCTCCAAGTCCCATCCACCCTGGCCTTGGACACTTCCAGGAATAGGGAATCCATTAAATAACGCCTGCCAGGGCCTCCCCACAATTCCTTCCCAAAATCCCATTTAAACCTCCTCCCTGTCAAGCTGAACCCATGCTTGTCCTGTCACTCCCTGCCCTTTCCCAAAGTCCCTCTCCATGTTTTTTTGTTGGCTCCCTCAAGTCCTGGAAGGTCCCAGTTAGGCCACCCCACAGATTCTCCTCTCCAGGTAAATTCCTGCAAACTCTGCTGCCTCCTTTCACTGCATAAAGCAGAGGAACAGCAAGAAAATTTTGCAAAAAACAAAATTAGCTTTGTGCTCAAAGTTTTCCAAAAAACAGCAGACTTAGAATGTGATGCAGCATGACTTTAATGAGAGCAAAACAGCAGAATAAAAAAAGTACAAAGGGTAAGGAAATATTTCTAGGATTCAAGAAGAACTATTACGGATTTTCATCCTGGGATTATTGTCTCGGAGCTGCCGTGGACTGAGACAGCAAAGCGACAGGAAATAAAAATATTTCGCCAGAAATATCCAAGAATAAGACAAGCAAAGGCCTGGTTTGAGGATCTCCCACAGCTCCATAAACCTTGGGCAGGTTGCGGGTGTCTCTCATGACTTTTGGAGCAGGATTGGGTGGTGCTCCAGCATTCCCGGGGTTTTATCCCTCATTTCCCTTAGCAAGGCTCCCCGGGGCGGGAGCTGTAGCGGCGGGAGGGCTGGCTGTATCCAAATCCCCCAAATCCCCCAAATCCCCCCAATCCTGAGGAGGAACTCCCCGAGTTGATGGGGATCCCCTCCTCACTGAGGGTACTGCCCACGGCTGCGGACGCCGAGGATCCCACGGCGGTGTTCTGGGGGAAGGAGCTGAGGATGGGGCCGGGCAGGGTGACCACCACGGGCGAGGGCTGGATCACGTAGGTGGAGTCCTGGCACTGCCGCACACAGGGCTCGTTGCAGCTGTTGGCCAGCGGGGTGGGGCCACAGGACGTGGGGGCGCAGAGGTCGTAGCAGGACATGGCTGTGGGAGGTGAGTCCGGAACGCGGGGAGTTCTGGAAGACAAGGAACGAGTTGTAATTAGTGGTGTAATGAAGGTGTAGTGGTGATGGAGAGTGTGAGAGTCTCTGTGTCAGGATAAACGGTCCTCAGGGACAAAACTCATGCGCTCTGTACAAGCTGGTGTTACAGTTACAGTTTATTGTAAGGGCGTAGGTATACAGAGTCCTGCTAAGAGCTGCCAGGTGCAGCCCAGAGTAGGACAAAGAGATAAAAGGGGGAAGAGAAAGAGAGCAGGAGGGAGAGAGGGGTAATAGAGAGAGTAAGCAAGGGAGAGCAAGTAAAAAGAGTAAAAGCAAGAGAGCAATTTCTCGTTTACAATACAATAAATCTTCTTCTATGATGAATATTCTAATTTCCATTAACCAATGTAATACAAGATACAAATTCTATAGCATTTACATACAGCCTATAAGGATCCTTACATTACCATAGCGTGTTACACTTTAAACTCTAAAAACTACTCTTTGGACCCTAGCAGGGATGTCTCTGACCTTCGGACCCACTATCTAGCAGAAGGCATTGTTCTATCAAGAGGGGATTACTCCTATCTGGCTATCCCATTGTTTCATGGTAATTCAGTAACTAAAGTTTGTTATCTCAAAAGTGGCTTTCATTTCAATCTCGTTCATGGTTTCTATATTTTCAGAATCTGAGCATTCATATTTGTAAGGGTGTCCTGTTTCATCTTCCCCAACAGTAGAGCTGTGTGGAGGATGGAATGAAGGGTTGGTCTGGGCTTCACTCAAATCTCCTTTCAAGCCCAGAGCTCTCCACACCACCAAGGGCAGCTGCACCTCCTCCTGAGCGCTCCTTTCCCACCAGACTCCTGCAAGGAATCACAAATCCTAGGAAAGAGATTTTTTGGGATGGAGGGAACTCTGGAGCAGAGGGAGGAAATCAAACCCTGCCAAGGAGCAGAGCAAGGCAGAGTCCCCCAGGCAGCTGCAAGAGAGAGCTCTTTATTACAAAAAACAGGTATTTTTATTCATTTTGAAGGAATTTTGAAGGTGTTTGAAGCCTTTCAAAGGAATTAGGCCATTATCAGTTACATTCTGTCTAAGCACAACAAATGGAACTCAACCAACTGCCATAAAAGGCGATGGGAGCACAGAATGGTAAAATAACTTGGTTTTCTTCCTCTGATCCAGCTGAGTCTCTTTCCCATTGCCCTTTTCCCTCTGGCACACCTGAGCTGTGATTTTATGAGGGTAACAAGGCCCTCATTTTATAAGGTTTTACCTATATGCAACAAAATCCCAATTCCAAAGTTTCATCCATTTTCTAAAATTCATCGAGGGGGGTGAAGATGCCCAAGCACCCACAGATGGTGGGGAAAAGGTCATCACTCATCAGATCCAGTCCTCTCCACCCTCTGCAAGCCACAAAAAGCCTTTTTGGGGCGTGAATGTGGATTAATGGAGGCTGGGAAAGGATACTTGGAGTATTTATTTAGAATTTCTATTCCGAGCAGCTCCTGATTGCCATAAAACCAGGCTTTTAAATCCATCACCAGGAAATCCAGGCAGGTTTGAGTTCCTGGAGCAGATGTTGCTGCAGAATGAAGCTGCTTTTCTGGAAAGACATTTCCAGTATCCTCCAAGCCCTGTCACCTTCTGCTTTACAAGTAAATAAAGCCTTTCCTTTGGGTAGAAAGAAATCTTTCTAATTTCTTTTTAAGGTAAAACAAAAACAAAAAAAACAAAAACAAAAAAACAACAAAACAAAACAAACAAAACAAACGAAAAAAAGAAAATAAAAAACCAAACAAAAAAAACCATACTTAGAAATATTTATAAAGGACTAAGAACACCCAACAATAACAACAAAAAAATAGAATAAAAGCAGCCATCAAAGTGGCACTTCAGCAATTAAAACGAGGTCCAGACTCACCTGTTCCCGGGGAGAATGAGGCAGGAGAAGTGGATGGAAAAGGTTTCTGTCCCAAGGCTTTTATAGCGCCATCAGAGCCCTCTCCTACGCATGGAATTCCATCATCATCCCTCCTTTTGCATGCAAAACCCCCCGAACTGATCAGCTCCTGCTGCTTGTGTGTTTCGAAATCTCCCCTTTGGAATTGCTCCCTTTTCCTGCCCCCTTTCCCATTCCAGAGCTTTCATCTTCACTGCTGTGCTCCTGATTAATTGCTGGGGAGGCTGTGGCGACTCGACTGAATTACAGCATTAATTAAGTCGCCTCCCCAGGCCAGTGGACATTTTAGGCTTGATTTTAGTCATTAAGAAACTGCTCCAGGGATGTGTTGTTATGTTTAGTCCTCATTCAAGACTTCACTCCTTTAGGTGAATAATCCCTTTTTAAAAATTTATTTATTTTCTGACGTGGGTCCTCAGCGTTACATTCCAAACTTTACCACAAGATGCGGGGTAGATATTCCCAAATTTCCCACTTCCCGCAGCAGAGAGGAGGAGCACTTTTCCCCTGAGGATTGCAAAGCTGGAAGAAAATTAAACCCAGAACTGCTGAGCAACAAAACACATTCTGAAATTGCTTTGGCCAAGCCATAGCCAACCCAAACAAGCCACAATCCTGCATCTCTTTACCCAAACAGGAATTTTAATATCATTTCCATGCCCGAGTCACCCCCAAAATCCCAAGAAGTCGCCAGGATGTGCAGCAATTTTCACGACAAATTAAACACAAAGCTGGATGTTGGAGATTAATTCAAATTTTGGGGTTTAGAGGCTGTGCGGTGTCTGAGCCTGATGACAGCATCATAAGTTGTGCCCAGCTCTCCATCCCATTTATCAGAGTTTGGTCTGTCCCTGCTGGAAATTCCTGCATGGAAAGGATGCAAAAAAGAAAAATGGGATGGGGAGCACTCAGCAAAAGATAAGAATGAACTCTGAATGAAAAGGATTTGTACAAAGTCTGGGCTTGAAGGACTTCAAAGTTCCCAACACTTCTTGCTAATGGCTCGAATATGCAAAGCTTTGGCTCCCCGTGGTTGTGTGGAGACTTCAGCACCCGCATCCCCCGGGTTAGAACTTCAATCAAAGTCAGTGAGTCAGGAGCACTCAAAGGACTTCACCTGATTCAAGGCAAACATTTTCAGAAGCTCCAATTATTTTATTAAACCTTTATATAATTTATCTTTTTTAAAAAGAGCCAGATTTTAATCTCCTTAAAATCCTTTGACTCCTCCTAATTTATACACAAGAAAATTATCTTATTTTTAGAGTCTTTTCTACTAAAAGGTTTTTCTAGAAGAAGTTTTTCTACTAAAGGTTTTTCTATAAAAGATTTTTCTATTAAAGAAAATCCCTACAACCCAACAGACTGTAATCTTTTTAGATATGTCACAAAATCCATTCCTTCTTGTAGGAATCACTCCCAAGAAAAATTCTCTTCCCTTTCCTCCATAAAACTGAGATAAACCAGGAATGCTTCCTCCTCCTCTTCCTCCTCATCTTCCCCTCCAGGCACAGAAATTTCTTCTCTTGGAGGGGAGATCCCATTTGGGGAAAAGCCTCATGGACAGCCTGGCAGGTTTTCCAGTTCCCTAATTAACACCCAGAATTCATTGAAGAGGTTGGGAGCCCTTGGCTGGGAACATGAGGAGTCCTGTTCATAAGTTAATTTTCCACACTAAATCAACGCCCTCGCGCCACAACGCGGAGCTCCTGGGACAGATGAGGCACCAGCGAGTTGACAAATTACTGCGTGAATTGAAATTTGTTAGTGTCGTGTTGGCTCCGGAGCCCTGGGTGTGATGGAACAAAGGACTGGAATGAACCCCAGGTCCCGCAGATGAAAGAAGCTTTCAGGGAGGTTTTTCATCTCACGCCAGGCTGGTGCATAAACCATGAGCAATTTAACTCCCAACTCAACCTGCAGCAGACTTATTTGTATAACTGAGTTATTGGAATGCCCCAAACCTTCCCAACAAGAGAGTTTCTTCCATTTTTTCCCCCCAAAACTGACTGGTTTAGTGCCTGCAGTGGCTTTGCAAATCTAAATAAGATCCTGGAGGTGCTCTGAGTTCACACTCCAGGTTGGACATTCCCAACATTCCCAACTCCCCCAGACTACTGATGATCTACTCAGTCATAAGGTTTCAAATAAGAACATGAGGGGAGAGAAAAAACCAACTGGAGACGCGGGAGATTATGATAAGAGCATCATTTTATTAATCCCAATGAGAGGATTAAAGCCCTGCAAAGCATCAGGGGTCGGTGTAGGGGGAAAGGCTCAGCTGAGGAGGACGTGTCCCACAGGCAGAGCTCTTCTTCCACTTCCAAAATTCAAACTTTTACACCAGGTAGTACCAAATACACCGAGCAGCAGAGCTACGAACCGGATCAGGAACATACGGGAGCAAAACAGGAGCGGTGGCCTCGTGCCAGGGGCTGACTGACCCTGTCCAGGCGGAGCTGTGGGGATCTGGCATTGCTTTTGGGACTGGGAGCTCAGTCCTGCTCCAAGGACGGGTCGGGATTCAGCATTCCTGGTTCCGTCTCGTGCTTTCCCCTCCCGCCTCAGCAGGGCCCGTAGAAGCCGCTGCGGGACGGGTTGTAGCGCCGGTAGGGCCGGCTGTAGCCACTGCCCAGCCCGGAGTAGCCAAGACCCCCAAACCCCAAGGAGGAGCTCCCTGAGTTGATGGGGACACCCTCAGCACTCAGAACGCTCCCCACGGCCGCGGACGCTGAGGATCCCACGGTGGTGTTCTGGGGGAAGGAGCTGAGGATGGGCCCGGGCAGGGTGACCACCACGGGCGAGGGCTGGATGACCACGGTGGAGTCCTGGCACTGCCGCACACAGGGCTCGTTGCAGCTGTTGGCCAGCGGGGTGGGGCCGCAGGACGTGGGGACACATCGCTCGTAGCAGGACATGGCTCGGGATGAGGTCTGGAATTACAGGAGCACACCTGAGTGCAAGGTGGGAGCTGCGTCACACCTGAGTTCACTCAGTTCAGTTATAGGGATGGCGACTTCCCAAGGAGCCTTTTAGGAGATGAGGAGGAAACCAAACTCTTAAATAAAGAGAGACAGAGGCTGAAGCATCCTCTGGGCTGTTGGTGTTCCAGGGAAGAACTGGCAGCAGAACAAAAGAAACAAACCTGTATCATTAATTTAATTGTAGGATTTCGATTGCAAGTCTGGAGAGAACAGTGTGGAGGGAAACCCGACCACAAATGTGCCTGTGGAGAGGGAGAGCTGGAAAAATGAAAGGGAGGAATCATTTGGAGGCTCCAGCTTTGCCTACAAAGAGGTACAAATTTCAATTTGTCATTAAGCAGCCTTGGAGAGATCTTTGAAATCCTCCCTGAAATCCTTCCCAGCCAACTCATCCCTGGATGTGAGTAAAGGCAGGAATTCCGTGCACGCTGCTGGGTTTTATCTGCATCACAGCAATAAAGCCAAAATTCTCCAGTTTCTAGGGAAATCTCTGCCAATTTTCCCCTTCTTTGCCTTCACCCCCACAATCTCTGATCCCGCCTCCCAACATTCCAGGAGACGTCATTGCACTCCGGAACAAAATTTCCACATTTGGCAATTCAGCTGACATTCCAGGATGGAAAAGATCATCCAAGACAGAAATTGCTGCTGGACTATAACTGAGCTCCTGGATTTTCTGTTTTAATGAATAGTTGGAGTTTAAAACGACCTTTAAAGATCCCAGTTCCAAATTCTTGCACAGTTATTCCATTCAACCTTAACCTTTATTTTTTCTAGTATTTTCTACCTCATTTAACATCTGAAATCCTACTTTTGCATAAGTTTCTATCACCAATTCAAGGATCTCTATAACCAAGCCAGGACTACAGAAATTCCACACAAATTTTTAAACAGAAAACTTCTCCCCACTCCAACCCCGAAGAACCCAGCAACCAGCAGAAGACTATGGGGAAAAAAATCAGATTATTAAAAGGCAAGAACTCAGCAAACAGAGAAAGAAAAGTGGATTTGAACTGACCTTGCTCACAAAAGAGGAAAGAGGGAAGAGAAGTGGTAGGAAGGAGTTGGGTTGAGTTGGTTTTTATACCTTAGCCCTGATGGCCTGGGGACCACAGACAGCCTTTGTACCTGGAATTAATTCCCAACGAGTATGTCCTGAATGTCAAATGTTCCACCTGATTAAATGGCTTTTCCTCACTGCTTATTTACTTTGTTTTTATTTCCTTATCTTCTGACAGACAGATTCCGTCCCGCAGGTTTCTCTCATCTCGGGAATTAGGGACCAAATTTATTCCAGGGCCACCTTTCAGTCACAACAAAATCCAGACTCCGGCGTATGTTTGACTTTAGTCATAAAGAAAAATACTAAGAATGTCTATAATGTATAATTCATCATTCCAAGATGTTCTTTTATTAAGGGTATGAGTGTAAATCCTTAATAAATTCCTGTCTCCACCAATGCTCACCGGGTTCTGTCTCCAGTCGGGCGTCAGAACAATCTCAGTTCTGGGTTTAGGGAAAGCCCTGCCTAAAGAGCCCTGAAATCCCACAGAGTCCAGGCAGGAAGTGGCAGAATTGTGTGAATTCAGAGACAAGTGATGGCTTAATCACATCAAATTCAGGTTGTTTGATGATTTTGCATTTGACTGACACAGTTTGGGGCACAGCTGGAAGAACAAGGGGACATTTAATCCTGATTTGTCAGATCTTTTACATAGGGAACCTCTAAACCCCTTCTGTGCCATCCCAGCTCACAAATGCCAGTGAGAATCATGGAATCATGGAATTGTTTGGGTGGGAAGGGACCTTAAAGCTTATCCTGTGCCAATATAGGGACAGGGACCCCTCCCATGATCCCAGGTTGCTCCAAACCGGATCCAACTTGGCCTGGGGCACTTCCAGGAGTGGAGAATCCATGGAATCACCTGTGCCAGGGGCTCACCACCCCCAAGGGGAGAATTCCTCCCCAAATTGCATCTGAATCTCCACTCTTTCAGCCTGACTCCTTCCCCCCTTGTCCTGTCACTCCAGGCCCTTAAAAATTCTCTCCCCGTGTTTCTCCTTGGCTCCTTCAGGTCCTGGAAAGCCAAAATTAGGTCACCCCAAAGCTTCTCCAAGATTTTTTTTTTTTTTTTTTTTGAGATGTGAACATTTTAATTGGCAATTGTTCATAACTGGGTCAGACTGGGAATGGCACTCAAAGAGTTTTGGCTCCTCTTGGATTTGATCTCAGATCCCAAGGCAGCCACAAATGAACAAATTGCTGAGGAGCTGGAAAAAAAATTTGTCTTTATTAGACAAAGACAGTGCTTGAAGTAATTTCACCTTGACATTATTAGAGTTGGTCTAAAAGTGCCAGAAATTAAAAGTACCCATAAATTGGGAAGATGAAAGGATTTTTAATGGGTGGAGGATGCTTCTCACGCAACGCCAGCCTGAACCTAGACTGAGAAACAAAAGCACGACAATTCCTTTATCGAGAAAAGGTTCCACTTGCAAAAATATGTGTGGGAACTAATTAAAGCAACAAGGAAGGTATTCCAATAACCCTATAAAGTTAAAAAAATATCTGCAGAGTTATTGCACCTATTTTTTCACCTGAACATTCAAAGGAGGTATGGATTCCAAATCATGCTCACATTTTTCAGAAATTGTCTTTCTGGTGAATTTCAGGCCCTTAAAGGTAAAAAATTCTGCTTGAAATAGAACTGAGCATCTCCACTTAATAAAAACTTTGACATCCTGCACAGCCCCCCTGCCATGCTGGGCTGGGAATGTTTCAGAAAATGCCTTTTCCCCCGTTTTTCCCTTTAGATCAGCAAGGGTAAATTTTGAAGTTTATTTCCCCTTACCCAGCCTCTTCAGTCTCCCAAATTCCCCTCCTCCACCCCTTGTGCTCTGTGTCCATTTGCATCCCAGGATTATTGGATAAAATAAAGAGATAAAATAGAGAAAATAGATTAAATAAATTAAATAGATTAAGTAGATTAAATAGATTAAATGGTCTCTTGGTGGTAGATACAGAATACATGTTTTCAAACTCCGTACATATGTTTTAATAAAAATAGATTTAAACTGGTTTTTAAGCCACATACCTTTTAATTTAACACCATAATAAAATTGTTACAGCACAGAAACCTTCTGTGCAACATTTTTATCAGCGAGTGCCATATCTAGGGTGTCACTTCTGACATGAATATTTGTTTTTATTTATAAAGAACCAGAAGAAATCATATCATCACAAATGTAATTGTAGTGATTCTGCCGCGCCCCACGATTCCTGGTGGATCCTGGGGAACGACTCATCCCACCAGTCCCTCCGATTATTTGTTTGGAAAATTCACCCATGGAAACGTCCTTTCAAGCTCAGTCTGTGCTGGAATTTCCAATCCTCTCAGCCTGGGACATTTCCATTTGCCATCTTTTGTTTTTTGGCGTTTTCTGCCCCAACAGAACAGGGACAAGGCAGAGAGGCAGCCACGATCTCTGCTGGCTGGGACCAGGGAAGGGCTGGAGCTGTCCCTAGGATCTTTGGGCTGGATGCTTGTGGAAAATTCTTCCCCCAGAGGGTGCTGGGCACTGCCCAGGCTCCCCAGGGAATGGTCACAGCTCCAGCGCTGCCACAGCTCCAGGAGTTTGGACAACACTCCCAAGGGTTTTGGGATTTGGGATTTCCTTTCCTGTGCAGAAGCAGAAGGCTGCTTAGATGACCCTTGAGGGTCCCTTCCCATGAGGATATTCCAGGATTCTATCCCATTGTTTTGCTAAACTCTTCTCCCCACAAATTAATAAATTTGCAATCAAATCATTTTTAATAAATTTTAAACATAAGCATAAAACATTTTGAAAGAGAACGCCACTCTTTTGCCTGTTCTGTGGACATTTGGACTGGCTCCACACCTGAATGCCAGGAGCTTTCCCACAAGCTCCTCAAATATTTATATCCCGGCTCCAGGATGATTTAATCTACAAATAACTTTTTTTTTCATGGCTTTATTTTTCTTGGCTCTCCTTTGGTTGCCACAATGGCAAGTGTTGTTTCTGCTATATTCATATTAATTCCAACTCTCAACGATTTCAAATATGCCAAATAGGGGGGAAGTTTTAAAATCTCTCAAGCTTAAACATCACAATTGTACTTTTAAATACAAAAGTCGGATTAAAAAATGGGGGGAAAAATCCTAGAAAGAGATGTATATTTGTGAACCTGTTCAGTGATTCTCAAGAGTGTAAAAACCAACAAAATTATTTTTGTGGGGTGGCTTGTGGTGACTTATGGATGCACATTTTCCTCTGTGAAATCCTTGCAGAGATTTTCACATAATTCTGCCCCGAGGGGAGGTAAAAAGGAGAGAAGAACCACAAGGAAACTCAAAATCAGATGCAACATCAGTTTAATAATAAAAAGTTAAGTAGCATTCAGCAAAAACAAAGGAAAATTTTTTTTTATGAAGGGAAAAGAAGCCACTGAAAACATTTCAGCTGAAAGACAGCAAGCAAGACTCCACCTTTCCTTAATTCCTGAGTAAAACACCTCCACTGACTGCTGGCTATTACAGCATTAAACCACGTCAGCGCAAAATGCTAACTCAGAGACCAGGAAATTCTTCAGAAGCAGGACTTTCAAGTTTGAAACAGGTTGGCCACGCATCCAGGCAGCACATGGCTCCCTCCGTCCTTGTCAGGAGGACTGGAGGGGGCCCAAGGCCTCTGGAAACGCTGGCCAGCAGCTGCAGCCTCAGTCGGGCCCCTGGCCTGGGGCTCCCTGGGGGAGGCACTCGCTGGACGTGCGGCCCGGCTCTAGCAGGGCAGGCACCTGCGGCCGCAGTAGCGGCCACCAAGGCCAGAGAGCCCCGAGAGCCCAAAGCCCCCCGAGTTGATGGGCACTCCCTCCTCACTCAGGATGCTGCCCACGGCGGCAGAGGTGGAGGATCCCACGGCGGTGTTCTGGGGGAAGGAGCTGAGGATGGGCCCGGGCAGGGTGACCACCACGGGCGAGGGCTGGATGACCACGCGGGAGTCCTGGCACTGCCGCACACAGGGCTCGTTGCAGCTGTTGGCCAGCGGGGTGGGGCCGCAGGGCCGGCACAGGTCGTAGCAGGACATGGCTGTGGCTGCAGGAGCACCTGGGGAGAGGGCAGGGAAAGCAGCCACGCAATGAGAGGCACAGGGGGAGACGCTGCTGGCAGGAGAAAGTGCAGAGCCCGCGGAGAAGGGACAGCCTGGGGAGGGAGGAAGTGGAGATCCAACAGCCCTGAGCCCCAAAAGTTCCCTGCAAAGAAATGCCAACATCTCCCACCTCTGCCAAGTAAAAAACAACCACAAAACCCCGGTGAGAGCAGGATGGAGGAGAAAGCGCTGGGGAGAAGCAAAGATTCCATTGAGGAGCAAGGAGAAAGAGAAGAGGAGGAGCAGGATGAAGCCTTTGGAGCTCACCTGTGTCACCAAGGAGCAGGAGAAGGCAGGAGAGCTGGATGAGGGATCCTGCTCTTGCTCTGCCTTTTATACTGCCCCACACAGCCCTGGGCCCAGAAGCACCCTCAGCACATGGAACGTGTTTACCGAGCTCTTCTCTCATGCAAAACATCCCCATTAGAGAAATTGGGACACTGCAACACTGCTTTTTCGTTTCCCTGTGCAGGACGTGCCCAGTCAGCCTCCCAGGCTCCTTTCAAGTGCCAGGATTACGAGGCCAAAATGTGTCTGGGGGCAATGCCACGTCAGCAGGGCTGGGTGGTGCAGCCAGCGACTGAGGAGTGTCCGACATCCCGAAGAATTCCAGCCCTGGCCCTCCAGGGCAGGACTTTAAAGTGTTTCGTGATGATGGGGTGCCAGACTCCCCAGGACCCTGAGGCTCCAGCCTGGCCATTCTCCTGATAGGGTCAGTTCTGTCTCTCACCCTCTTCGGGCTGGGCACCACTGCCCTGACCTTGGCAGGTTTGGGGTCGCCATCCCTGGAGATGTCCAAGGGCAAACTGGACGTAGCACTCAGTGCTCGGGCTGATGACAAAGAGTGGATTGGTCACAAGCTGGACTTGATGTTCTGGGAGAGCTTTTCCATTTCTGGGACCCCTTCAGAGGAGGGACAGTCCCCAATCCAGTCCCGTGGTGCCAGTGTCAAGCAGGGGTCACGAGTCTGCTCCCGCACATGGAAGTTGTGCCCTGGAGGGGCAGGGACTGGCCCCAGATGGTCAGTGAGACAGTCCCCAGCCCTGGATGCATCACCCAGCCCTGCTGACAAATCATTTTCAGCTGGAAATGTTTTGGCCTCTAATCCTGGCACTTGAAAGGAGCCTGGGAAGCTGACTGGGTATGTCCTGCACAGGGAAATGAAAAGGCAGCGTTGCAGGGCAAAAATAAAAACACTAATTTTTGTAATTGGGATGTTTTGCATGCAAGATGAGCTTGGTAAACATATTCTGTGTGCAAAGACTGTCCCTGGGCCTGGGGCTGTGTGGGACAGTATAAAAGGCACAGGACAAGTGCAGGTCCCTCATCCACCTCTCCTGCCTTCTCCTGCTCGGTGAAACAGGTGAGTTCCCTCATCTGTTCCTATTTCTTTTTCTCTATCTCTTCTGGCTTCCACTGGGGCTTTGCCTCAGTTATGTTTTCCTGGGACAGTTGGTGATCATCTCCATTCTCTGTGCCACACTGGAGGGTGGTGGGAGAAGGTCGTGTTGGTGTTTTTGGGGCTCTCCTTGGGATTGCAATTCCTCGTCCTTTCCATCTCCTGCTCCAGACTGTCCCTTCTCCGCGGGCTCTGCACTTTCTCCTGCGAGCAGCGTCTCCCCCTGTGCCTCTCATTGCGTGGCTGCTTTCCCTGCCCTCTCCCCAGGTGCTCCTGCAGCCACAGCCATGTCCTGCTACGACCTGTGCCGGCCCTGTGGCCCCACCCCGCTGGCCAACAGCTGCAACGAGCCCTGTGTGCGGCAGTGCCAGGACTCCCGCGTGGTCATCCAGCCCTCGCCCGTGGTGGTCACCCTGCCCGGGCCCATCCTCAGCTCCTTCCCCCAGAACACCGCCGTGGGATCCTCCACCTCCGCCGCCGTGGGCAGCATCCTCAGCGAGTCTGGGGTGCCCATCAACTCGGGGGGCTTTGGGCTCTCAGGGCTCTCTGGCCTTGGTGGCCGCTACTGCGGCCGCAGGTGCCTGCCCTGCTAGAGCCGGGCCGCACGTCCAGCGAGTGCCTCCCCCAGGGAGCCCCAGGCCAGGGGCCCGACTGAGGCTGCAGCTGCTGGCCAGCGTTTCCAGAGGCCTCGGGCCCCCTTGAGGGAGGCAAACGTGGCCAGCTGAGCCTTCTGCCTGTCCTGCTTTCTTCTGCACCTCCCCTGCTCTGCTGGCCCAGGGGCTCAGCCCCAAGCCTGGAGCAGGCAGACCACAGTGTGGCCACTGCTGGCCAGGGCAGCCTGGCCCAAGGCCCTGCCCACCCTCTGCTTTATTTCTGTCTTCACACTCAATAAAGTTCATTCTGCATTGAACTGGAGCCTCAGGCAGTTCTTTCCGCTTTGGCATCCAACAAAAGCTGTTCCATGGGGGAGGGCACACAGTCACCATTTCATGAGCTTGGAATACACTTCCAGAGGTCATGTGGCCTAACCCTCTGCTCAGGTGGGACAATCTTGAGGGAGTTGCTTTAGATGCCAACAACTTTTTGATGTGTCCAAGGATGGACACCCCACAACCTCCCTGGTCCATGCCTTTCATCACTCCATATAAATATGTTTCTTGGAGCAGCTTCCATGGCTCATCTCCTGCACAGGACATAATCCCATGGAGTTTTCACTATTCACTTCTGCCACCACAGCATCCCCTGTTCCCTCCTGGAGACGTTGGGGAGGGGGAGAGCATCGCTCAAGGGTTGAGCTGTTGTGAGGTTGGTGATGCAGAGGAGGAGAAGGTGCTTCTCTTTGCTCCCACATCTTCTGCTCCCTGCCATTCAGGGAATAACAGAATTGTGAGTAGCCAGGTTGGAATTGACCACAAATCATCAAATCCCACTCCTGGCCCTGACACCCCAAAATCCCACTTTGTGCCTGAGAACGTTGTCCAAACACAAGAAGCAACCCTCACTCTTTGTGGAGCAGGAGAATGGAGGGGTCAGAGAGCATTCCAAGGATGGAATGGAGGGGTCAGAGACCATTCTAGGGAGGCAATGGAGGGGTCAGATACCACTGCAGGATGGAATGGAGGGGTCAAAGACCATTAGAGACAGCTCCTCGGTGCCAACCATGGGATGAGGCCGGGCCGGTTGAACCCCGCATTTCTGAGTGTGCTGACATGATGGCAGAGGAAGCGCTAATCTCGCTGTCTGCTCACCTCCAGATGTCCTGCTGACATTCCCAGACCGTGTGTGGTTGGATACTACTGGGAACCAGGGAAAAAGCAGCCTTGAAGCCTTGAGTTTCTCAGGCTGGACAAGGACAAGAAATTGTAACAATGATTAAACACCTGCAGGGTGCGCGAGAGCCATGTGAGTGTCTCGTGATATTTTGCAGAAAGTATGTTTTCAAAAAAGGTGTTGCCTTCTTGGACCAATGAGTCTTTTCTATTTTGTTTTTCACGTACTACCCTATATAAAGTGTAGTGTTTCTTTAAATAAAGCTCTCTCTCTCTCTTCTGCTTCTCCATTGCATGAGGAACTATGGTACATTATCCTTTGCAACACTCACCTCTAGCCTAAAATGCAGCAACAGTGCATCCTTCTGATGTGTTTGGATGTTTCCTTGGAGAGCTCTGCAGGCTCTTCCCACCCTCCATGCTACTGAGTTTGGGTGTAGGCTCCTGTCACGGTGTGACTTGGGTTTTGCCAATTTTAATATATTTAATTTTCTTTTAGAGATAGGATTTAGGAATAGAGACAAGGCAGGCTCAAAACTTAAAAAGGTACAAGAAGAAATTTATTAATAACACAAAAAAAATTTCAGAATAAGATTCCTAGATTGTTCCCTCTCCCTTCATTCCACATTTCTTACCAACAACATACAGAGAGCACTTCAGTCAGTTATCCACCCAAATAATTATTTCAGTTCACTTAAGAGAGAAAAGTTACTTTTTTAGTTATGGCTTGGGGGGTGTCTTCACCTTCATAATCTACATCCACCTTGGAAAATATTGCAGGTTATTACTCTCCTCCCATTTTTTCACAGTCCTTCCAGAGCTTTGCTATGGGTTATGTTACACACTTGGGGTATCACTTTTAAAGGCAGGCTGCCGAAAAACAAAATTCTCTTCATCTCCTTCTCTATCAAATGTCTCTGTTGATATTCCAGTCCCAGAACAGAGAGAGCTCCATTTCCCCGAGGCAAAAAGTCTTCTACTCAAGCATCCAAACCTCCCCAAGTATATTTCATAGTTTAAAGGAATTTTAGTGAAGTCACAATCCCCTTAGCCCACAAAAAAGGTTTTCAGCTACTTATCAGTTGCATCTTTTAAATTTCTTCCCACTAGGAACTTTATCTTCATTCTGCTGACCTCTGTAGTCTCCATGCTTCATTTCTTCTCATTCAGGGGAGCTCAGGAGATCGAGAATCTTATCCAGGCATTAAGAAGTTAAAATTGTATCCAGATCATGAAGAAAACCACACGGGCAGCTGGAGGCCTCCTCTGCCACGTGGAGAGGCGAGCTGAGCCGAGCCGGCAGGGACAGGACCATGCGGCCGGTGCCGGGGCCACATGGCAGGGCTAGGGCTGCCCGGAGCCGTGCGGTCAAGGGGGGAACCGGGACCATGCAGCTGGTGCCAGGACCATGCAGCCGGTGCCAGGGCCACGCGGCCAATGCCGGGGATCACCAGGCCAGGGCCAGGGCCAGCCTGAAGCCATGCGGTCGGGGGGATAAACCGGGACCATTTGGCCAGTGCCAGGCCGGGCTCCCCCGGCCGAGCCCAGAGCTGGGCCAGGGCTGGTGCTCCGGCCAGAGACCACCTCACCCCCCGGGAGCCGGAAACTGAAAAACCCAGCAGCCAACCCAATCCACTGTCATTTGTGAAAGCAAAAGAGGCCTCTATTGGTTTTCCGAGCTGTCCATCACCAAATCAGCTCTCTGATTGGTGCCAGCTGCTCACAGGGGAAGCTCCCAGAGATGGGAGAGTCCCCCCCACTCCCCAGCCCCATGAAGCTGTCCCTGAGGCGAATCCACCCCTCCTCCCCAATATGTGAAACCAACACAGCTCCAAGAAAGAGTTTGGAGATTTGGGGATAGAGGAGGAACAATGGGAAAGACCCAACACGGACACTTGGAGCTGGGTTGGGAGCAGAATCAGCGTTGGAGATGACTTTGTGCTTTTCAGACATCCTCCTGTTGCCTCCAGGGTGCTGGGAGCTCTCCACAAAGGCATGGAAGGGCAGAGAACGCGTGGATTTATCAAGATTTGGAATTCCTGATGCTTCAGAGTGCCCAAGGTGACAGGGAAGTTTCCACCCAGCTCTGATGGAGCCAAGAATTTGGTTATGCAGTGGATGAGATGACTCCTGTCACAGAAAACACATTTTTAAGCCTGGCTTGTAATTTTAGGGCTGTAGGAAAAAATGCCCTGACCATTCTGAGAATCCTAAAGTGAAGCCCTGGAGGGCAAAGAGCCTGGTGTCCCCTGCTGAAATAGGACAGTCCTCAGCCCTGGCTGCACCAACCAACCTTGCTGACGTGGCATGGCCCCCAGACACGTTTTGGCCTGTAATCCTGGCACTTGAAAGGAGCCTGGGAGGCTGACTGGGCACGTCCTGTACAGGGAAATGGAAAAGCAGTGTTGCAGTGTCCCCATTTCTCTAATGGGGATGTTTTGCATGCGAGAGGAGCTCAGTAAACACGTTCCATGTGCTGAGTGCGCCCATGGGCCCGGGGCTGTGTGGGGCAGTATAAAAGGCAGAGCAAGAGCAGGATCCCTCATCCAGCTCTCCTGCCTTCTCCTGCTCCTTGGTGACACAGGTGAGCTCCAACCACCTTCACCTTCCCCTTGTCCTTCTTCCTCTCCTTGTCTTTGCCTTCATCTCGGCCCTTGCTGCTCTGCAGTTTCTGCTGAGCATTTCTCTCCCAGACCCAGCTCCCAGTCTCTGCTCACGGGAAGGAGCTGGAAGAAGCTCTGGGACTCTGTGGGGATGAGGCTACCAATCCTTTCTTCCTCCCCATCCCCTGTCCCCTCTCGCTGGGCTCTGCTCTTTCTCCTGCTGAGGCCGTGCCTCACGTTCTGCCTGTGCCTCCTGCAGGTTCTCCTGCAGCCACAGCCATGTCCTGCTACGACCTGTGCCGGCCCTGCGGCCCCACCCCGCTGGCCAACAGCTGCAACGAGCCCTGTGTGCGGCAGTGCCAGGACTCGCGGGTCATCATCGAGCCCTCGCCCGTGGTGGTCACCCTGCCCGGGCCCATCCTCAGCTCCTTCCCCCAGAACACCGCCGTGGGATCCTCCACCTCCGCCGCCGTGGGCAGCATCCTCAGCGAGTCCGGGGTCCCCATCAACTCGGGGGGCTTTGGGCTCTCGGGGCTCTCTGGCCTTGGTGGCCGCTACTGCGGCCGCAGGTGCCTGCCCTGCTAGAGCCGGGCCGCATGTCCAGCGAGTGCCTCCCCCAGGGAGCCCCAGGCCAGGGGCCTGACTGAGGCTGCAGCTGCTGGCCAGCGTTTCCAGAGGCCTTGGGCCCCCTCCAGCCCTCCTGACAAGGACGGAGGCAAACGTGGCCAGCTGAGCCTTCTGCCTGTCCTGCTTTCTTCTGCACCTCCCCTGCTCTGCTGGCCCAGGGGCTCAGCCCCAAGCCTGGAGCAGGCAGACCACAGTGTGGCCACTGCTGGCCAGGGCAGCCTGGCCCAAGGCCCTGCCCACCCTCTGCTTTATTTCTGTCTGCACACTCAATAAAGTTCATTCTGCATTGAACTGGAGCCTCCTGCAGTTCCTTCCACTTTGGGATCCACAGCTAAAGCTGCTCCATGGGGCTGTGGTGCCCTGGGGGGGTTTGGGTGGTCCAGGGCCACTGATGGACCTTGCTCCCACTTGGGCAAGGTGAGCACCTGCAAGGGCCACTGGAATGCCATGGGGCAGCGGAGGGAGTGTAGCCTTGTGTGAGCGTGACAGGGTGGCCAGGAGATGACCAGGGTGACCAGGAGGTGCCCCAGGGGCCACTGAGCCAGGACACAAGTTGAGAAACTTCCAGCTGATGCGTCAAGCCACTGCCCCGATGGTTTCTGTGCCAGTTTCACTCACATGCCCAAGGCCATGTTTGTGTTTTACCTCTACAATTGCACCTTTCCCTTCCTTATTTTCTCCAAGCAGTTCTCCCAGCCCCTGGATACTGAGGGAGCTCCAAACAAGTTGCAGGGAACATTCAGTGCCCTGCCAAACTCAATGTGATATACAATTTTCTTTTCCTGCTTTCTGTGGAGTCTTTCTCCCTGGGGAAACGGGTGTGCCTGGCCCTGCTGTCATCTTGGGCCAGCGCAAGGCTGCTCTTCTGCCCTATTTTGGGTGTCAATGTCTGAAATAAAGCAATCATGCCAAGTTCCTCTGTCTCTTTTTCTGCTGTGGAAATGCCCTCCTATGGTAGGACTCATGGCTGCTCTGTGGGCCAGAGAGGGTTAATGAATCAGGTTTATTTCTGAAACGTATTTCTTACCAAAGCTGCTGGCCTGGAGACCAAAAAGAGAAGAAGGAGAAGGAGATAAGCAGGAAAGAAAACCTGCAGCTGGGAAAAGTATTTTTAGAAAAGCTCTGTGACAAACAGAGGTGGAGATGGTTTTACACCAATGACCGTTGCATTGATTTATTGTAACTAATGAATAAAGTGTAAACTTTGTAGAGGGTATAAAAGACAGCTGCTGTTGTTATAAACAGATTTTAGCCTTCTGAAATGTACTGTGTCCTTTCTTATGTTGTGGCCACCTCAAAAGGGACACCCTCCCATCCCTGTCTGAGCCAGAAGGGGACATTGGCAGCAACGGGGTCAAAATGGAACCAGGGGAGGGAGATAACACCCCCAGGACACCCCTGAGAGTGTGGGGTGGGTGAGGACACCCAAGGCTTCGTGCAGGCCTTCAGTGGGGAGGACGGAGTCAGGGAGAAGGACAGAGGGTTGGAAAAGCCTTTGTTGTGGAAGGGATTTCAGTGGAAATGCCATGAATGGAAATGTGATCTGTGTTTTCAAGGAAATCTCTCTGCTGGATCTGCCCCGCCACACCTGGGGTTTCCTTCTGGATGTGTTTTTTGGAGAAACTTCTCCTGCCAACCTCCATCCTCCTGGATGTGGAGTCTGGCTTGGACCTGTGGAATTTAAAATTATTCTGCCTCTGATGGAGCCCCAGTCTCACTGGGACAGGAGTTTTGCCCCTTTGCCACGAGGGGTGTCAGGTGGTGCCCAAGCTGGGCTGTCACAGCTCCTGGGGACACCAGCTCTTGTCCTGCTTCAGGAAATGCAGCTCAGAGCGTGGAATGCTTCCCTTGCCTGACATCTCTGGGGACATCCTGGTCCCTGCTGCTCCCCAGGCTGGGTTTACTGGCACTGCCAGCCCTCAGGTGCTCTCTGTGTCCTGCTTGGAAATATTTGGGACCAAGAGAAGGGTCTGATCAGAGGCTGGGGGAAGCAGAAGTGGAGGGATGGTCATGAGGAATGGAAGAAGGAAGAGTTTTGAAATCAGATGTTCTCATTAGGGAGTGTTTTCTGCAAGATAATGACCCTGACTAAGATTGGCTGTTGGGACAGCAGCGTCCTTCCTTCTGGAGCAGTCCTCTTCTGCTGATTGGAGAACTCCAGGCTATGCTGGAAGACCTGAAAGGCAGAAGAAACGAGATAATTTCTTCTAAAGGCAATGTGAGATCCCAAAGAAAGTTCAAAACCAGCCCATGAAGTCTCTCTGCTGAATAAATGATGTCTAAGAAAGCTTAAAAGGCCTTGGAGTCACAGAGAGCAACGTCGACGGCCAGTCCCCACCAAAGCCAGCCCTTTAATCCTGGGTTTATAATAAAAAAACTGCATTTATTACTCCAAAGGCTCAGAGCTGCCTCAGGAGGGGAAGATGCTGACATCACCTGGAAATACGGCACCACTCCACCCAGCAGGCTGAAACATCAGCCTGGTTCAGGCTGAAAAATACCCTAAAAACATTTTGGCCTCTAATGCTGGCACTTGAAAGGAGCCAGATTGGCTGAATGGGCATGTCCTGCACAGGGAAATGAAAAGGCAGCGTTGCAGGGAACATAAACAACCTCGAGTTTACTTAATTGGGGATGCTTTGCATAAAATATGAGCTTGTTGGTAAACACGTTCCCTGTGCAAAGGCGCGTCTGGGCCCGGGGCTGTGTGGAACAGTATAAAAGGCAGAGCAAGAGCAGGATCCCTCATCCAGCTCTCCTGCCTTCTCCTGCTCCTTGGTGACACAGGTGAGCTCCAAAGGCTTCATCCTGCTCTTCCTCTTCTCTTTCTCCTTGCTCCTCAATGGAATCTTTGCTTCTCCCCAGTGCTTTCTCCTCAATCCTGCTCTCACTGGGATTCTGTGGTTGTTTTTTACTGGGCAGAGGTGGGAGATGTTGAGATTTCTTTGCAGGGAACTTTTGGGGCTCAGGGCTGTTGGATCTCCACTTCCTCCCTCTCCATACTGTCCCTTCTCCGCGGGCTCTGCTCTTTCTCCTGCGAGCAGCGTCTCCCCCTGTGGCTCTCATTGCGTGGCTGCTTTCCCTGCCCTCTCCCCAGGTGCTCCTGCAGCCACAGCCATGTCCTGCTACGACCTGTGCCGGCCCTGCGGCCCCACCCCGCTGGCCAACAGCTGCAACGAGCCCTGTGTGCGGCAGTGCCAGGACTCCCGCGTGGTCATCCAGCCCTCGCCCGTGGTGGTCACCCTGCCCGGGCCCATCCTCAGCTCCTTCCCCCAGAACACCGCCGTGGGATCCTCCACCTCCGCCGCCGTGGGCAGCATCCTGAGTGAGGAGGGAGTGCCCATCAACTCGGGGGGCTTTGGGCTCTCGGGGCTCTCTGGCCTTGGTGGCCGCTACTGCGGCCGCAGGTGCCTGCCCTGCTAGAGCCGGGCCGCACGTCCAGCGAGTGCCTCCCCCAGGGAGCCCCAGGCCAGGGGCCTGACTGAGGCTGCAGCTGCTGGCCAGCGTTTCCAGAGGCCTTGGGCCCCCTCCAGCCCTCCTGACAAGCATGGAGGCAAACGTGGCCAGCTGAGCCTTCTGCCTGTCCTGCTTTCTTCTGCGCCTCCCCTGCTCTGCTGGCCCAGGGGCTCAGCCCCGAGCCTGGAGCTAGCAGACCACAGTGTGGCCACTGCTGGCCAGGGTGGCCTGCACACCTCCAGCTTTGTTTCTGCACACTCAATAAAGTTCACTCTGCATTGAACTGGAGCCTCCTGCAGTTCCTTCCACTTTGGGATCCACAGCTAAAGCTGCTCCATGGGGCTGTGGTGCCCTGGGGAGGTTTGGGTGGGATTGGAGCGAGTGTGGCTTTGTGTGAGTGACCAGGAAATGCCCCAGCGGACACCTGAGCTGGGAGGGAGGTTGGACCTTGAGTTCCAGTTGATGAGGCAAAACACTAACCTTCCAGAAGAGATTTCTGTGCAGATTCACAGGCACCTTCCTAAAGCCTTAATTGTGCATTTCCAGCTACAAGTGGCTATTATCATTGCCTGCATCCAAGCACAGCATCCAAACCCTGGAGCATAGGGACAATCCCCAGTGCTGAGGTAACTGGTGTGCAGAGAGAACTGTGATTCCTGTGCCAGACATTGACACAGTGGGAATGGACTGAGGATGGGTCACTCTTCTGGAGGAATCCCAGAATCCTCAAGGTTGGAAAAAAGCTGCAAGTTCAAGTGGCACAGCAGATTTCTGCAGATCTGCTCCAGACTCCTGCTCCTTCAGGACATGGTGACACACAGAATGAATTCTAAGTAATTGATGTTTCTGACCACAGGACAGTTTTGGTGGGGATAAGATGCTTCCACTGCTGCGGGAAATGGATTTGTAGAGAGTTCTCAGGGCCTGACACACAATATGCAGCTCTGTGCAAACTTGGAGATAAGAAATCCTGACTTAGAAATGCCATGGAATAGGCAACGCCTCTCATTTGCCCCCTCTCTGGGTCAGAAAAGTATGGGAGGGGACTTATAGCTGCTCTGTGAGCCAGAGAGGGCTAATGGATAAGGTTTATTTCTGAAAGGAATTTTACCAAGACTGTTGGTATGGAGACCAAAAATAAAGAAAAAATATAAACAGGAATAAACCTGCAGCTGGGAAAAGTATTTTTAGAAAAGTTTTGTGAAAAACAAAGGTTGAAATGTTTTTACACCGATAAATGTTATGTTAATTTACTGTAACCAATGAATGAAATGTAAACTTTGTAGAGAGTATAAAAAACAGCATGCCGTGGTAATAAAAAAATATAAACCCTCTGAAATGCAGTGCGTCCTTTAATACGTCACGTCCACCCTAACAGCAAGAGAAAAGGGCAAAATCTAACACACTGCTCCCTTCTAGGCCTGGGTACAGTGCCAGGTGATATCACTGTCACTGCTGCTCTCTCTCAGAGGAGGAATCATGGTCCCTGTGTGCCGATCCCTGTCCCAAATCCACGTTCCACCCTCAGCACGTCCCCAACCTGTGTCCGGGCACAGTAGCCCCTGGTCACGTCCTGGTCACTGTCATCCTCACACAAGGCCACACTCCCTCCACTGCCCCATGGTATTCCAGTGGCCCTTGAGGTGCTCACCTTGCCCAGGTGTGAGCAAGGTCCATCAGTGGCCCTGGACCACCCAAACCCCCCCCCCCCCCCCAGGGCACCACAGCCCCATGGAGCAGCTTTAGCTGTGGATCCCAAAGTGGAAGGAACTGCAGGAGGCTCCAGTTCAATGCAGAGTGAACTTTATTGAGTGTACAGACAGAAATAAAGCAGAGGGTGGGCAGGGCCTTGGGCCAGGCTGCCCTGGCCAGCAGTGGCCACACTGTGGTCTGCCTGCTCCAGGCTTGGGGCTGAGCCCCTGGGCCAGCAGAGCAGGGGAGGCGCAGAAGAAAGCAGGACAGGCAGAAGGCTCAGCTGGCCACGTTTGCCTCCCTCAAGGGGGCCCAAGGCCTCTGGAAACGCTGGCCAGCAGCTGCAGCCTCAGTCGGGCCCCTGGCCTGGGGCTCCCTGGGGGAGGCACTCGCTGGACGTGCGGCCCGGCTCTAGCAGGGCAGGCACCTGCGGCCGCAGTAGCGGCCACCAAGGCCAGAGAGCCCCGAGAGCCCAAAGCCCCCCGAGTTGATGGGCACCCCGGACTCGCTGAGGATGCTGCCCACGGCGGCGGAGGTGGAGGATCCCACGGCGGTGTTCTGGGGGAAGGAGCTGAGGATGGGCCCGGGCAGGGTGACCACCACGGGCGAGGGCTCGATGATGACCCGCGAGTCCTGGCACTGCCGCACACAGGGCTCGTTGCAGCTGTTGGCCAGCGGGGTGGGGCCGCAGGGCCGGCACAGGTCGTAGCAGGACATGGCTGTGGCTGCAGGAGCACCTGCAGGAGGCACAGGCAGAACGTGAGGCACGGCCTCAGCAGGAGAAAGAGCAGAGCCCAGCGAGAGGGGACAGGGGATGGGGAGGAAGAAAGGATTGGGAACCCCATCCCCAGAGAACCCCAGAGCTTCTCCCAGCTCCTCCCCGTGAGCAGAGACTGGGAGCTGGGTCTGGGAGAGAAATGCTCAGCAGAAACTGCAGAGCCGCAAGATGAAGGCAAAGAAAAGAGGAGAAGGAGACGGACAAGGGGAAGGTGAAGGTGGTTGGAGCTCACCTGTGTCACCAAGGAGGAGAAGGCAGGAGAGCTGGATGATGGATCCTGTGCTCACAGTGGGTTTTATACTGTGCTGGATAGCCCAGGGGCCACCCTTTGCTCTCAGGATGTGTTTCCCAAGCTCATCCCGCATGGAAAACACTCCCTTCCAAATCCCAGCCTTTGATTTGGTGCTGCAACGCTCCTTCCCTCTTTCCTTGCTGGTGGCAATCCCCATTCCAGGCTGAAACCTCGTTTTAGGCGACTTAATTAGAGATCAAATGCTTCTCATGGCCGGCATTGTTGATTCAGGTAATTTAATTTATGGCCATCTGTGTTTTTCCTCTGTCTGGCAGTTTAGTCACTGCCTCGTCTGTCTCGTGGCCATTTCCAAATTAAAACTATGCCAGACTCATCCCAGATAGCTCCACATTCAAGGAGCATTTGCATGTTTTTGCATAAATGTAATTGCAGCTATATTTCCCTCTGTTTTCAGATTGTGCCACGTATCTGGTTTGAATCGCTCATTGAGAATGAAATGCTCATTTAGATGAGAGCCTAATTAGGTCACAAACCCTGCGTGGCACCAATTCTTTTAGGTTTTCATTCAACATTCAGCATTTTATTCCAAAATCCACTTCATGGTTTATAGTTTATTGTCTCTTGTTTAGTTTATTGTCAACTTGTGTAGAACCTCCAAGTTCACTTAATAACCAAAATCTGATGTTTTTTAAAAATATGTTTTTTCCCAAGTCAGCTTCACACCTGAAGCCCTTTTTGGGAATAATTCCTCCTTGACCCTCAGAGCAACTTCTATAAAGTCTCCAGGAGTGGTTTTTCCTCCCGTTTTCTGAGCTGAAACTCTGTTTCTCAGTAGAAATAAAACATTCAGCAGCTGGAGTTGGATTTGGGCTACTGGGCAAGTTGCTTCCCTGGCCTAATTAGGGCTGGAATGTGCTCAGGTTTTATGTCCTGGCACCACGGTTTGGAGGTCAGGATGACCAGTGTAATATCCTTACAACTCTGCTGTAGGACAGGAGTGGAAGCAATTGGGAACCAAGGGTTAGTGGCATCCCTGCAATTGCTGGGACACCTAATTTCAGTTTATTTATGGCCATAAATAAAAAGGCCAAAGCCAGAATCCCAAATGCTTCACTCAGGTCGTGCAGCCAACAATCATTTCTGCTCAGCTCGGATAATTTGAGCTGGTAATTTTGGCTACCCAAGGCAAAGAAGTCTCCAGCTTCAGTTTTTCAGTCCCAAAACGTTTCTGAGGAGAGAAATGTTTCATTTCATTCATTAAAGAAGAGTTTATTGTGACTGCAGCAAAACAAGAATTAAACTGACCGTGAAGGGATAAAACGATTCAAGCAATTATTCAATCCCCAGACTGGCGGTTTTATTTTTAGAATTATTTTAAGTTTTCAGTTCAGCGAAGAACCAGATTAATTGGGAATGCAGGCTGTGATGATTGAGGCTGAAGAAATTATCAATTCCGGGATGTGATCCATTCCAGGCCGGGTTGGATGGGATATTGAGCAACCCAATCCAGTGGGAGGTGGCCCTGCCCTATGGAAGGGGTTGGGACAAGCTGCTCTTTCAGGTCCCTTTCCACCCCAAACCATTCCGTGATCCCAGAATTGGTGGGAATTTTTTAGGAAGTATTTTTTAAATCAAATTTAAAAAAAAATATATAAAAAAGGACATTTCCCTCGAAGCTCCCTGCCAACAGTATCAGAACCTCCATCTCTCATTTACCTTCATCCCCATCCTGAAGCCTCCGAGGTGTCTGTCTGCAGCTCCCTGGGGCTGTACAACAATTGAAGCTTCAGCTTCTTGAAAGGGAGCAACTTCAAAGCCAATCCCAAATATTCATTAAATGCTTGAGACACACAAAGTGCATCAGCCATGGAAATATTGCAGCCACCACACAAAATTGGAATTGTTTTGTCACTTGTGCAATAATGTCACCCTAAATTTGGTTACTCCTTGGGCAGACAACATTTGACAGCGTCAGAACCCAGGGTTATTAATTTTTTTTTTTCATTAAAAAGTCGCTTTGCGTGTCATAACAACCTCCCACAGGGCCTCTGGAACAGATCCAGGGATGCTCAGGGATTCTGGTGAGGATTTAATGCAGCAGCACAGGGAACAAAATGAGGTGGGGGGGCCCAGGTGAGACCCCACCTGCAGAGCTGGGGAGAGCTGGAGCTGCTGGAGAGAGCCCAGAGGAGGCTCCAGGATGGGATCCCAGGGATGGAGGAAAGGCTGGCAGGAAAGGCTGGGATAGCTGGGATTGTTCAGCCTCCAGAAGCTTTGGGGTGACCTCGCTGTGGCCTGGCAGGAGCTGCAGGGGCTCCGAGGAACAATTCCCAAGGGATGGAAGGCCAGGGCAATGGGGAATGGATTCAGGCTGACAGGTTTAGATGGGATTTTGGGGATAAATCCTTCCCTATGAGTGTAGGGAGGTGCTGGCAGGGGTTATTCCATCCCTGAATGTGTCGAAGCCCAAGCTGGAGCTCCCAGGGATGCTGGGAATGTTCCTGTCCTTTTTAAGACCCCTTCCATCCCAAACCATTCCATGATTTCCTGGGAGACTGATGAGAAATCACTGCAATAACACAAACCCAGGGAATGGATTTGTGAAACCCAGGGAAAGGAGTTTATTGCTTCTCCCTGGATCCAGGTTATTCCATTAATTATAATAGAATTTATTCCTTTAAATTTATTCCATTACTGGGATTTAATTTATTCCACCACTGGGATTTAATTTATTCCATTATTGGGATTTAATTTATTCCACTATTGGGATTTAATTTATTTCACCATTGAGATTTAATTTATTCCCTTATTGGGATTTAATAAAGGTGCAGCGTAGGAAATAATAAAATTTTAAAAAGCCTTATGAGGCCAAGAATCCTGACCTGATTAGGAGCTGATTACTGGAATGACAGCTGAGCTTTGATCTGTTTATCTTTGAGGCCTTTTATTGCTCAACCCATGGGTGTCTGAAGCCAATTCCACGCTCGGGATAATGACACAAGGGATGTGCAAACCATTAATTAACGAGCACCTGGGACATTTGGTGCAGGCAGGACGTGATCCGAGTCACTGCCTCAGGGCTCTCCCCATCACACCTCGTCATTTGAAGGGATTTAAAGAGGAAAAAAATTAAAATTACTGCTCTATTAAAGCAGCAAACAAGGAGCAGGTAAACAACCACGGGCAGGAAATTTGGCTGTAGGGAAGGGCAGAGCTCAGGGGACACACAGGGCACTTTCCCTGCCTCATCCTATGGGTTGAAATCTGCAGTTTTTGGTCAAACTGCCCCAAAATGAGCATTTTTGTCAGCCTTTAATGGGGGGTGATGCTCAAAGCAGAGTTTCAGAGATTGAGGGCACAATGAGGGTGGAGAAATGTCGTTTTTGGAAAGAATAAGAACCAAAATCCCAATTTCTGTATGGGCAGAATTATTCCCTTTACCTTTCCTGCATCTCTCGCGTCCTCCTGGGGGCTCCAGCAGCTCGAGGTCCTTCCTCAGCGGTTGGGGGGTCCCAGAAATAACCACAAGGAGTTGGAGGTTCTCTGCTCTGAAATTTCTTTTTTTTTTTTTTGCTCTTTTGCTCCAGAAAATCTGTTCAGGAGGCATCAATTTGCAGCAGAGCCTTGTCACTCCTGCTTGGAAAAGGTTTGGAAAAAGGAAAATTCCCTCCCTTCTTTCCCCCAGCACCTCCCCACTGCTGGGAAGGATAAAAAATAATTGGAATATTCAGTGGAATATTCAATATCCGTTGGAATATTGGGAGCTTTCAGTAGGAAAAGGGCTCATGCTCCACCCCCTTCCCCTGGACATCTTTTAATTTCCCCATTTTTATTCCTATTTCCGCTTCTTTACCAACTCATACCATTTCTGGGGCTCCTCTCTGGAAGTCTTGCTGCAAAAATGGGTGACTCTGCAAAGTTCCCAGTCCCCAGGAACAGCCCCGGGAAGTTTCACACTAAAGGATTTCAAAGCCCTTTGCAAACTCGCATTAATGATTTATTCATACAAAACCCTCATTAGCAGTTTTAGGGAAGCAGCAGGATTGCAGGATGGCAAAGAGAGTCACAAAGTCACCCTGAAGGACGTGGCAAGGCTGGTAATAGAAATTCTCTGGTCATAACTAGGTATGTTAAATATGTATATTAAAATATATGAATAAAAAATATGTAAATACATAAATATAAAAATAAATTTATAAATATAAATACACCCAAATATATAAATACACAAATATATAAAAATGTATATAAATATATGAATATATAAACATACAAATATATATACATATAAATATATAAATATAAATAACTTAAAGTTTCTTCTATAAGTATTAATATAATGTTAAAATATAATAAAAGATAAATAATAATTCTATTTGTAATAAATAATACTGTATTAGCAATATATTAAATAATAAATAAAAATAATTAGTGTTATTATAACTCTGATATTATTAATTATTAATTATTAACTAATATGGATTGATTTTTATTTAAAAACTGGTTTTTTTGCTTCTGCCAGATTTGCCAGAAAAAGAAAATGCTGGAATTTGTTGCAGAGAAAACTTGGACATTGGACAACATTGATTTCTCAGGAATTACACAAACAGGGAATAATTGTTAAATCAAAATGCAGAGATCATTCCTGGCTAATTTTGGATTTAGAGGAAAAGTTGAATTTTTCATATTGATAAAGGAATAACAAATAAACACTTTTGATTAAGATTTAATAAAAATTTGGGCCTTGTTAGGAAAAAAAATTGATTTTTCAGTTTAATTCTGAGCATCACAGTCCAAAAAAGAGAATTATTCTGGAACTCTGGGATTGAAAACATCCCTGAGGAAGGAACGTGAGCAGAGTGGGAAGGTCAGAAAATACAAAAGGGGCCAGTGTGACCCACAAGGAAAGAATGCAGAACTCAGTCTTGAAAAATTAACCTGGAATTAATTAGAACCTCACACACACACAAAAGACTTTGTTAACATTTTGATTAATTGAAGAAAATTCCCATTGTTTCACCCTCCTGTTTTTAATATTATTATTATTTATTTGCTTGATTTTCCCCCTCTTTAACTGTTAAAAAGCTGATAAAGCCACACTGACACGAGTATTCCTTGGGAGCCGAGTGTTTCCTAAGGGATGATTTTTGAGGTAGGATTTTCATTAAAAAGGAATTATTTTCTTACTGGGGATCATTACCCCATCGTGAGCAATTTGCAGGCCCCAGTAATTGCAGATTTCTTAAGTGGCAGCTTTAGGTTTCGAAAGACATAAACCAAGCCCAGGGTTTTAATTAGGGATTGGGCCTTGAAGGCCTGAAGCAGCTTTGGAAAACTCCGTGTGGATGATTTTTTTTTTTTTTTTTTGCTTTGCTTGGTGGTGAGGGGGAAATTGAAAGAAATCAAAGTTTGTTGTTCATTCAGAGGGAAAAATTAGGAAAAAATTGTTCTGTGGGAGATTTTCCAGGGAATTGTGGATTCCCCATCCCTGGAAGTGACGGAGACCTGCTTGGCTGAGGCCTGGGCCCCTGGGAGGTGTCCCAGGGACTGGAATTAAATTATTTTAAGTTCTTTCCCACCCAAACCACTCCACAGCTCCACAAAACAGCATACTGGGACAACGTGACAACACAGAGCATTTTCCAAACAGAATACTTTATTTAAATAAATCACAAGGCTGTGTTTGCTGGAGGAGATTTGCAGGCCCGAGCTGGAGAAGCCATTTCAGGACACGTCCAAAAGTGCTGCCAGCCCCTCCCTTCCTCCCTGGCAGATCTTGGAGCTCCCATTGCTTCATTTCCCAGCTTGAGCAGCTCATCCCTGGCTGTGGGGGCTTCTCCTTCCCCTCAGATCCCACAGAACAGCGGCCAAGGCCTCGAGGAGCCGCCGGAATTCAAATCTTTGGGAATGGGATAAACGGGAGCTGCTCCCAGGGTGACCTCTGACAATTCATTTGCCTCCCGTGCTCTCCCTGCTAAACCCAGATAATAACTGGAATTAAAATCTGCCAAAGGCGATGGAAAATCCAGTTCTGAGGGAAGGGCCGAGGAGTTTTTTTATAGAGGGCCCAAAAATGCAGAGAGAGCAGAAATCACCGGGAGTGGCAAAAAGTTCTGCAGCACAAGAGGCTGGAAAAAGGTAATGGAATGAGCACAGAGCACAAATCCCAAAAAGTTCTGCAGCACAAAGGGCTGGAAAAAGGGAATGGAACAGGCACAGAGCAGAAATCCCCACAAATCCCAAAAAGTTCTGCAGCACAAGAGGCTGGAAAAAGGGAATGGAAGGAGCGTGGAGCACTGATGGATAAACCTTCAGGTTTATCTTCACTTGGCAGCACATTGTGTGAATTTTATATAGATACAATTGATTATTGTCTTTTAAAAAGAGTGTTAAGCGGTTAAACAGCAAGAAGCAAATCTTAATATTTGGATTCTGAAAGAAAATAAAATACCAAATATAAAAAAAAGAAATACATAAATATAGAAATTTAGAAATATATATACATACATATGTATATAAATATATAGAAATATTGAAATATATAAATAAAAATAAAAATATTAAAATATTAAAATAATATGAAAATACAAATATATGAATTAGTGTCCCTGTATCTCTTCATAAATGACATTTCAGCTGAATGAATCCTGCAGAAGTGCTTTCATATAACCTTAGGCAGGTTAATTAGATTTAAATCTTGGGACATTCCCACCTGCCTTGGACACTTCCAGGGATGGGATATCCACAATTCTCATTCCTCTTTCCCAGGATTCATATTCCAAATGAGCTCCCAGGAAGTCGAACTGCCTCCTTTTTTCTTAATTATTATTTACTCTCAATTTTCCCTCCCAGCATAAATTATCTGCAGCCTGAGAGGGGTCCTAGGGCAAAAGCATTTGTGGGCAGCTGGGAACAAAAGGGCTGGGGTGATCCCAAGTGATTTATGCAGATTTGGGCATCAGGGACCCACCTCAGAGGTGGAATTGTGCTTTTAAGGGTGTAGCCAAATATTTAAGTGAGCCCCATCCCGGTATTCTAATAGGATTTAAATTAAGGGCACCTTTTATGTAGTAAAGAAATAAAATTGGCTGGGGGCTGTTATCCCAAAACGTTCCTGGGGGCTCCCTCAGAAATCTCTTTCTGTGAGAACTCTGATTTTTCTCTTTATTGTGATTTTTGTGTCATTGATTTCCTCTTTAAAATCTTAATGAAAACATCTTAAATCTATGTCTGTCTCACTCGAAAGTGTTGATAAACTACCCACTCCCATTTTCTCCAGTATTTTAATGGCTTTATACTAAACTCACATCTCTGATTTGTGTCAAGTTTTCATCAGGACAGAGTGATTTGTTGTCTACGTTTTTCTGCCCCAAGAAAACCTGGATGCTTCCAACCTTCCCTTTCCCACAGTTTTGTCCTTTCCAACCCAAGAAACTGAGGGGAAAATGGGGGGGTAAAAAAAGCCTCAACAAATAAAACCAAGCCCATGTGAGGCTTGGTGACTTCACCCTGAATCAGGAGCCAGGAGTCGTGGGTGGGATTTGGGATTTGCTTTTAGTTGCACCGGGGTCAAACCCTGCAGAGCCCAGGAGCAAAGTTCAGCTACTCCACTTGAACCCCATCCCAGGATTTGTAAGGCCGAGCTTTGTCCACGAGGTCAGCCCCGTTTGGAAGTGTTCATTGAGAATTAAAAATCTATTGAGAATTCATGGGGTTTATTGAGAGTTATGGAATTGTAAATTCATTTTTGCTCCTTGCCTGTGGATGCCCAGCTGTGTAGGGGTACAATTAATGACCCTGGGAGTGGTTTTGGAATTAAAAAATCCCATCTGCACTGGGAAATTATAAAAATAATGCTGATCCCCCACTGGAAATTATGCCACTGCAACTCCCTTTCCCAGAACCTGAGAGGGAAAACCCAATGCTAATAAAAGAACCCTTGATCAAGCCCCGAAATAACTGAAATGTGGTTAATTAGCTGCAGATCGAGCCCTTTTTTCGGCCCTTGAAACGGCAAAGTGAATCCTGCCCGGCGGGCGTAGCACACTCTGGGAAGCTCCGGGAGGGAACAAACACAAACAGGGAGCAAAACAGTTTCATTACTCGCAGAAGTTATGCAGGCAGCAAAGTTTGTTTTGCAACTAATTAAGACTTCATGCAAAGAGGGTGTCACATCCTCCAGGCGCTCTGGGGACGTGTATAAAAGCATTTGCTACGTAGAAGCTTCCCTAATCACTTTTCTTTTACTCTCCTCCTTGGATGATCCTGGTAAGTCAATTTTGAATCAATTATTGAATTTTAAATCAATTATTGTTGTTATTGTTATTATTATTGCTATCTGAATATCAAATGACAGGGTGACCCCGTGAAAGGACAAGGGGGTGTTTTTCCAGAAAGAGCCTTTCTATTGTCCTTTAGGTTGGAGTTAATTGAAGTTTTACACTTCAGAGGGGAGAGCTCAGCTTGTGGAAACCAGGGAGGGCACAGAAGACTCCCTCTGAGTCCTAAAGAGTCTCAAAAATTCCACAGCACTCTCTTCATATTCGAAAGACTCAGTGTCATTAAAGAAATTATAATTTAAATTTTAATTTCTACGATGTTCTCACCCTCACCTGTCTTCCAGGAGCCTCCAGTGTCTTTTAAGTTGGAGAACTCACCCTAAATATTTTCCCAATCCTGCAGAACACAGATTTTCCTTACTCAAAATCCACTTTATTGCTGGATTGGGTTAAAATATATTCATAGTTTTGAATTCCAAATGTAGAAGGAACATCCAAGTTCTCCTTTTCCACCTCCTTTTCTGGAGTTCTGGGAGGAGCTTTTCCAAATTATGTGGAATCACTCAAAGATCCCAACCCTCAGACCAACCTTCTTGTCCCAAAGCCAAAATCAGCCATTCCAGATCCAGCTCTTCAGATGGATAAATACTCTGTGCTTGCCTTGTCCTCACCTTCAAGTATAAGGAGATTGGAATTGAATCAACTGGAAAAGAAAAACAATTCTCTGAGGACTGGGAAGGTTAAAATGGGATGTTCAGGTGGAGACGGGAGAAATCCCCCCTGGATTTTGTCTCTCCTAAAGATTTCTGGGGTGAAACGGGGATTTATTTAGGAAACCACTTCAAGTCCCCCTTTTTTTCTCCCTTAATTTCTCCCCCAGCAGCTTCACAGAGATAAAACGAGGGAAATGTTTCCTTCTCCCCTTGTTTTCCTTGCCCAATCCATGTGGGCACAACTCAGGGCAAGCACGACCTTCAATTAATTAATTAAACTATGCAATTAAACAATGCCTAGGAATATTCTGGCCTGGATACCAAGCTGGATTTAAAGTGCTCTGGGATTTCAAACATCCAGCTGGTCCCTAATGAGACCCATAAAAGATGGGTGGATCTCCAGCCTGGATCTTACTGCTCCACCTGGAACCAGCTGGGAGGAGCTCCAGCCTCCACATTTGGGATTTAAAAGAGGATTAAAACATGAGTTTAAAATCTGGGTTTGAGCTGGGAGTTGTGGTTTTCTGCTGGCAATAAGAGTGGAATGGACACAGTGAAAATCCTGGGAGGGGAAGCGATAGGATAAAAGTTTTGGGGGTTAAAATGGCGATGGTGTAAAAAATATCGTTATATTGAAAACCAGGAAGTTCAGGAAGAAAAAAGAAACAGGAAGGAAAAGAGTTTCTGGTTGGAAAACTACACTGGACAAATCCAACTCCCACCTGAGCTCTTCACAATCCCAAATTTACTGAAAATCCCCAATTTACCAAAATTCCCCATAACCGCGTTACCAAAACCTCGCAATACATTTCCCGCCTCACCGAGGATGGGGTTTTTTTTCTGATTTCCCCTCTTTTCCTGCTCATTTCCAGCTCTTCCCCTCCCCATGTCTCCCTTCCACGAGTGCTGCCTGCCCCCGGGCCTGGCGTGCCCCGAGCCCTTCGCCGTGACCCGCAACGAGACCTGCTTCATCAAATACCCCGACACCGTGGTGGACATCGTGGAGCCCGATCTCCCGCCCTACTCCGTCATCTACCCCGGGCCCACCCTGACCACCTTCCCCCAGCAGACCCTGGTGGGCTCCACGGCCCTGCTGGACATCAGGAACCTGCTGGGCCCGTGGGGATTCCCTGGGTTTGGGGGTACGTGTGCTCTGGGGTCTTTGTGGGGCGCGGGGAGTTGGAGTCCTTTTGGCGCTGACTTACGGCGGCTGTTTTGTTGTGGAACTTGCAGGCCAACCTAAACCTTGCCTGGATATCTGTGGATAGACCGGGAAGCAGAGCTGAGCCCCGACTAAAGGTTATTGGATAATGGATTGTAGAAGTGCCGAGCTCCCGAGGTTCCCATGGAGTCAAAAAATCTCAGGATTCCTGTTCCATGGAGTCCAAAAATCCAGAGATTCCTGTTCCCAAGGAGTCCATAAATCCAAGGATTTCTGATCCCATTGAGTCCATAAATCCCGGGATTCCTCTTCCCATGGAGTCCAAAAATCCAGAGATTCCTGTTCCCAAGGAGTCCATAAATCCAAGGATTTCTGATCCCATTGAGTCCATAAATCCCGGGATTCCTCTTCCCATGGAGTCCATAAATCTAGAGGTTCCTGTCCCATGGAGTCCATAAATCCAAGGATTTCTGATCCCATGGAGTCTAAAAATCCTGGGATTCCTCTTCCCATGGAGTCCATAAATCCAAGGATTTCTGATCCCATTGAGTCCATAAATTCAGGGATTCTTGTTCCCATGGAGTCCATAAATCCAAGGATTCCTGGAATTAGACCTTCCCGAGGACTAGAATTTCCAAACTACGAGAAAACTGAAATTTCTCTATTGACCTCATTCCAATTAGGACGAACCAAAGCCCTGAATTTTCCAAGAAACCAGATCTAAAAAATATATATATCTCCTTTTTTTTTTTTTTTTTTTTTTTGGTTTGCTAAAAAGCTGTGTGTCAATAAATTCGTTTTTATGCCAACACGGACGTTTTATTATCAATTTCTCTCAAAAAAAAAAAAAAAATTATAAAATCCACCCAAACAATAAGATTGAAAAATTTTGTGTTCCAAAATGAAATTTTACCCAAATTCCTCTTCATATTTGCAAATTTTGCTAAACCAGCATTGAAAAAGAAACAAATAAAACCAGCTCTACTTGGCATTTCTGAAAATTAGGAATTTGTAGCTCCCTGCTGTGCTTTATTTCTGCTTAGCCCCACCATGTAATGCTTTCCCAGATTCTTTTCCTGTCTTTATCTCATTTAATGCAAATTAAAGGGGGCGGGGAAAAAAACCAAAATCAAAATATTTACAGCAATTGTAAGATCAAATCTCTTTGCAAAATCCTTCTGCTAAAATCTATGAAAATCATGGGAGTGGGGATTTGTTGGGGACCCTCCTGGAATTCTTTGATTTTTTTTTTTCTTTCCAGCGAGTTTTGTAAATCAAGCTTCTCATTCCCATTAAATGCTGTCATGCAGATGCACTTTTGGGTATTTTTTTTTAGGATGGTTTGGGGTGGAAGGGACCCCAAAAATCATTCACATCCTGCGATGGGCAGAGACATTCCCACCATCCCCAGGGCAATCCAGCCAGGGATGGGGAATCCACGGAATCACCTGGAATCCTCCCAGAGAACAATTCCTGCCCAAACCCAACCCAAATTTCCCCTGTTTCAGTCTGAACTCACCCACCTGTCCCATCAGTCCGGTTTTAATGGAAAACTTTCTCGTCTCCATCTTATTTCAAAGATTTGCGGGTCCCAGAAATGACTTTATGATTTTTTCCTGACATTCAATGCCTCCCACGGCTCCAGATTTAGATTTTGCCTTTTGTCAAAGCTCACCTAGCCTAGATTTTGGGGTGAAATGTTCTGCCTACAACACAAAAATGCAGATTTTCTGTTGTTTAATTTATTAAAGCCCTGCATTGAATTTTCCAGCCGACTCATGAGGCTGTTCCCCAAAAAACAGGCCAAAAATCCTGGGCCAAGCGTGTTCAGGCAGGACCTGGGCACTGTCACCTTCCCTGGGGCACCAGGCTGGAACAAGTTGTGAAAGAAATAAATATAAATATTATAAATTATAGGCAAGGACAATCTGCAATGTGTGAAGGAAATTAATATAAATATTGCACGTAATGGGTAAGGACAATCTGCAAAGTGTGAAAGAAATAAATATAAATATTCTATATTATGGGCAAGGAGAATCTACAACACAGGAAAGAAATAAATACAAATATTACATATTATGGGCAAGGATAATCTGCAGCACATTAAAGAAATAAATATAAGAGATAAATATAAGAGGTGACTATAAATATAAATATAAATATAAATATAAATATAAATATAAATATAAATATAAATACATAATAAATTACATTTTATACATTTGATACATTTGATACATTTTCTCTATTATATATTATAGGCAAGGACAATCAGCAAGGTGGGGACGTGCATCTTAAAATGTGAAAGAAATAAATGCAAATATTATATAATATTTCTATTGGCCAATATTTGGTAATAGCTGGAAGTAATGAGTGATTAAGCTGAGAATTAATGAGGAATTAAATTCCCCCCACCGGAATTTCCAGGGAATCTTGTTTCCATCTCCTCCCTCAACCCCCCTCCAGGGATTCCTGTCCGCACCAATCTACTGAAATTCCTGTAATCCACAAAGGAAATCTGCAAATCGGCTTTTTCCACAAATCAGCCCCTGAATGATCCTTCCCCTAATGACAGAGGGAACGCTCCACAAGCGTTAATTACATGATTAATTATCTTTGTACACAAGCCTTGCGCCACGGAGCCTTGGGATTTGGACATCCAGATGTTGGGCAACAGCTGCATTTAGAAACACGAGCATGGGGATTGGCAGCAGCGTCATTCAGGATCCTTTTTTTTTTTTTTTTTTTTTTTTTTTTTTTTTTTTTGGTTTTGGTTTTTTGGGGATTTTTTTGGTTGTTTGTTTTTGCATTTCTGTGGTTTTGGTTGTGTTTTGAGCTAGTTTTATTTTTAGTGAATCAGCTTCTGCATTCCCCAGTACTGGGTGAAGAAATGGGCAGAAATTCCGAGGTGGTTGGAGCAAAAAACTTTTCTCAGGGGAAACCCGTCAGGAAACCCCCGGGGTTTCACTGGGCTGGAATTTGAGATATTTGGGTGTTTTCTGGGATGGAATCTGGGATATTTCTGAGCAGCAATCTGAGATATTTGGGTGTTTTCTGGGCAGGAATCTGGGATATTTCTGGGCAGGAATCTGAGATATTTGGGTGTCTTCTGGGCAGGAATCTGGGATATTTTGAGTGTCTTCTGGGTAGGAATCTGGAATATTTCTGGGCAGGAATCTGGGATATTTCTGGGCAGGAATCTGGGATATTTTGTGTGTTTGGAGTGTCCTGGGCAGCCCCGTGAGCTGACTCCGGCAATGATTTGTTATTAAAATCAGATTTTACTCCACTTTTCCTCCGTCTTGCAGCTCCTGCGCTGCCTGAGGTTTGATTAAATCAGATTTTTCTAACCCCAAACCATCTCCAGAAGGGGAAGTGCCTCTCCGAGAGGGGCAAAATTATTCCCTGGGGAATCTCCAGGGATTCAAGGGAATAATTTCAGTCTCTTCCCGGCCTGGATTTCCAAAGCAAAGTGCCCGGGGTGGATTCCCCGGTGTGACCCCGCTCAGGGATCAGCGCTCTCCTCTGGGGCAGGGATGGGATGGAGGAGATCCAACGCTGGGATGTGCAAAGGGAATTTTCCGGGAGGGAAAATCTCCATCCCAAATCCCCCCCCGACATCCCTGCCCTTCCCTCTCCGCTTCCAGAGAGCGCAGGAGCAGCACAAATTAATCACAGAATCCAATTAATCCCGTTCTGATTCTTCCCTCCCTTCCGAAATCTGCAGCTTCTTTTTGGTTTGCCCTCTCCTGGCAGGAATATTTACCCGTATTTAGAAGAAGCAAATCCCAAATCCTCATCTTTGCCCTATTTTTACTTTTCCTACACTGAACATCAGAACAAAAAACCGCGATGAATCAAACCGTGTCTTATCAGACTCCAAATAGTCAAATATCAGTGATAAAATCACTTAATTAAGCACAAAAATTCCATTAATGACGCTTCGTTGATACTCCAGCCCCCGAGCATTTGAATTTCCATTAAATTTAGCGCCCCGGGGCAGGCTGGTGGCCGGAATTTGTCACCCCGGAGCCACCCCAGGAGGACCAGGGTGACTCCGAGCCACACCCTGAGGTTGCTAAAAATACTCAGCTCCTGCTCCCGCATCGTTTGTTTGCATTCCTGTGGTTTGTTCCCATTAAACAACTCCGCCTTTCCCTGCCCCAAACCCTCCGGAAAATGTGGGGTTGCCCCCGGAGGAAAGGGAAAATCCCAAAGGCGGGTGGGAAAAATTCCAGAACCGAGTGGGAATAATTCCAAATCTGACTGGGAATGATTCCAAATCTAAGTGGGAATAATTCCAGAACCGAATGGGAATGATTCCAAATCTGACTGGGAATGATTCCAAATCCGAGTGGGAAAAATTCCAAATCCGAGTAGGAATAATTCCAAATCCGAGTGGGAATGATTCCAAACCCATGTGAGAATAAAAATCCAAGAGGAATAATTCCAGAACCACGGGGGAATAATTCCAATGAATTTGGGAATAATTCCAAACACCAGGGGGAATAATTCGAAAGCCCAGAGGGAATATTTCCAAAGAGCTTTGGGAAGAATTTGGGGCGGCTGAGAGAAGGAAAAATCGCGGGCGTTGTGGGGAAACTGAGGTAGGTTTGCAATCCCACCTGGGACAAGCAGGGGGAGACGCGAAGTCACCGAAGGGACTCGGATCTGGCCCTGGGCTCCACCCAAAAACCATTAAAATTCATTATTCATTAATTTTTAAATTAAAAAAATATTTATAAATTTAAAATTAAAGTTCATTCATTAAAAAAGAAACAGATAATGCAGGTGTGCTCTGAGAAGATTTATGTCATTTATATAATTGAATTTATTCCATATTTGCTGCCCTGGCCAACCCAGCATTTCAATTTTCTTGTAATTAAATAATAGTTTATCTATTTTATTTAAATATAAATAAATTTATTTTATTTATATAATTATCTAAATATAAATATAAAATATTTATGTACAATATTTATGCACAGTATTTATACATAATGTGTATCATTCATTAATATTTATACAATTTATTTCTATAATATTTACAATTCTTCCTATATTTACATTTATTTATATATTTTTAAAATTTATTTCTATAATATTTATATTTATTTATACAGTATTAATATTCATTTTATATATTTCTCTATATTCTACACCTCAGCCCAGCTCTGCTCAGCAGTTGTTGAGGGTGATGTTTTTCTTCTCCCTCCTCTCTTCATTTGCTTTCCTTTTCTGCTCCTCCACAAAAAATTCCCTGAACTTGTCTTTTTGTTTACCAAAATATTTTTGTTATTTTTCCAGGATTTAAAATCTGAACAAAAATCAGAAATCCTGACTCACACTGCTGAATTTAGGGAGTTTGGCTCCTCTGAAAAGACAAAAAAAAATCCCAGTGGACCTCAATATCCTCAAACATTGGGGTCCTGACAAAGCTGGGCCATCCTAAATTAAAAATTCGCATTGGAAACCCTAAATCCTGGGAGTTTTGAATAAAAAATGCCACACGGGTGTTTGGTCATGAGATCAAAAGTAAAAATAATTGAAGAGTTAGTTTCTAATTGGACTATTTGGTTTCATAACAGGCGAAATCCATCGCCGTTTCTTCATTTTTAGTTTGCTAGCTAAAAGTGCTGTATGACAGACAAGAATTAATAAAAAAATAAGTCCAAACATGAAATTCCACCTCTCACGCATTTTAGTCTCGACTCTAACTAAAAAAAAAATTTTAAAAAAAATTACAAAAATAATAAAAAAAATTTTAAAAAACCGATAAATTCCATTTTTACCACAAAAAAAAAAAGCCCAGAAAAGCGACCCGGCACATTTTTTGGAGAAGAGCCTCCCTGCATCAAATGCAGCTTTTCCTGATCCTCCCCTTGCTGCAGGAATTTGGGATCAGGAGAATTTTGGATGAGACACCCTGGGCGTGTTCCACGGCCCGGGCAGAGTTCCCAGAGCTCAGAAATCGCTTCCCTGGCGGATTTTGGGGATTTGTCCCCGCCTGTGGTGGTTTGGTTGCACCACTTAATTATTGCCTTGTCTTAATTTTCTTCTGCCTTCACTCAGGGTCAGGATTAAAAACCAGAAGGAGACGAATTTCTCGTTGGGACTTGGTTGTTTATTAAATCTTATCTAAAGTAAAGAGAGTTTTGTAAGGCTTTTAGCCGCCAGGTAAAAACGAGCAAAATGGAGCTGGATCGAGTTTGTTACAAGGTCTTTTAAAGATAAACAGTCCAAGAAAGAACTAATAATTATATTATTTATAATTTTGACCCAATAAGCAAACTCCTGTGACCCACAGTGCAGCACTAATTATCCAAAAACCTGATACCTGAAAATCGTGAAGAAGAAGGAACAAGAAAAGGAAGATGGGGCAATGTCTAAGAGCCTCCCTCTTGTCCCATACTCATTACTATATCCTAAAAACCCCAAATTCCAGACCTTTCACACTTCTATCCTAACCACCCCCCCGTGATTTTAACTCAAATTTGGGAGTCTTCTCCAAGGCCTCAGGTCAAAAGCAGTGTTCTCTTGGAGGTCAGTGGCAGAAAGCACAGGAAGTTCGAAATTCCCAGAACTTCCAAAACTTCCAAAACTCCCAAAATTCCAAAAATTTCTAAAATTCCCAGGTTTCAGTGTTCCAATGCCCACCCTGGTGTCGCCTGCTCTTGGGCAATGACCCCGACATCACCCAAGGTCATTCCGGGCCGGGGGTCAGCGCCTCGGGTTTGGGAATTCTGCAGATTTTGGGATTCTGCAGATTTCGGGTTTCCGCAGATTTCAGGATTCTGCAGCTTTTAGGATTCTGCAGATTTTGGGCTTGTGGAGCTTTCAGGGATTATGGAACTTTCAGGATTCTGCAACTTTCGGGATTCTCCAGCTTTTTGGATTCGCCAGCTTTCAGGATTCACCATCTTCCAGGATTCTCTAGATTTCAGCATTGTCTAGATTTTAGAATTCTCCACCTTTCACTGCTGTGAAATCCGAGCTCCTGATAGCGCAGAATGGTGCGGCGAGTGACGCCTTAATTGCTGTTAATTACGCTCTGCCAGCGCTCCGCAGCTCCTCCCGGAATTGCTGCTGATGCGAGCTTTGTGCCGCTGATGTCAGCGGGCAGAAAAATCCTTTGAAGTGAGGACAGGCTCCCACCCCAAAATCCTCTGCTTTGATTATTCCTTCGTGGGGCAGCGCTCCTGACTCAGCTGCACCCGCGGCTCTGCGGAACCGGTTCGGGCACCAAAACCCAATTAAGCGTCATTAAAGCTGCCCCTGCCCTGCTCAGGGATGTAATTTTCGAAAACAATTTAGGATTTATGAGGCCCCGGCCATATTAAGGCGCTGTGTTGTGGGGTTTGCAGTCTGCACTCGTTCTTTATTCCCTTTGTTACTCACGGGATGGTTTGGGCTGGAACGGGACTTAAAACTCGCCCGGTTCCGCCCCTGCCGCGGTCCCGGCTCCTTCCAGCCTGACCTCGGATGCTTTCTTCATTTTGGGGGATATCTCCTCAAAATCGGGGCTGAACTCTGCCAAAATATTCTGGTTCTGCCGGGTTTAGGAGAGCACTTCTGCTCCTGCTTTCTGTGTCGGGTAAAGGGTGCGAAAATCAAAGCGGGGGTTTCCCTAGGTTTTTTTATTTATGGGCAAATGAAGGATTTCGGTCTCTTAATTCTGAAAGAAAAATATTTGGGGAAGTTTTGAGAATGGATTTTCCCAGAAATTCCCTTGTGAAAGTTGTGCCGGGGCCTCCCCACCCTGACAGGGAAAAATTCCTTCCCAAATTCCCACCCAAACCTCACCTCCTTCACTCTGAATCCATCCTGGCCCCACAATTCCTGACGGACCAACTGCGGGCACTGGACACACACACAAAATCTGGGGGGAAAAGAGAAAATTTCAGCATTTTGGGAGATTTCGAGAGGAGTTGATCCTGTTGTGCTCCAGGGACTAACTTTGCCAGCCAGGATTCTGTTCCTGACTTGGGAATTCCCAAACGCCACAGAGATCAGCTGGGGAGGGCTGGAATAATTCCGGAGGGGTGAATTTCACATTTGGGATTAATTTCGCACTTTCTCCACGAGCTTTAGTTCTCCTGGTCTGGAACAGGAATTTTGAGAGGCATCCATGGAAGCGAGGGAGGAGTTGGAGTGAGAAATTCCAAAGGGTGGTCACAGAGACATGGAAAAATTCGGGAGGAGAAGAAAATGGACGATTTTGGGACAGGATTTTGGGCTCCTCCTCACACTCAACGTCCATTCAACCTCGTTAGGATTAAATCCTGGAGGGGGGGAAAAAAATGGAAGATTCCTCTGCCATGGATGAGATCCCAAAAGGCTGAACAGGACTCACATGCCCTCAAATCCTCCCAAAGAGTTTGGGATTTTGGGAGGACCTTGCCAAAATCCCAGTGCTCTGCACCCCTTTTTTCCCTTTCCCCCCTTTTTTTTCCATTTCCACTCCCCCTTCCCTCCGGAGGGGATTTTGGCGCATGGAAATTCCCGCACTAAGACGAGGTAAAACCATCCCGGGGTTTATGACGCCCCAGGAATTATTCGGATTTTATGAAGCACCTCCAGAGATCCCGCAGGGCTTTGGAGCTTATCAGGAATATTCCGGAGACATCAGAAAAATGAAATTTCAAAGAGGATCTCAAAACCTCTGTGAGTTTGTCATCCAGGGAAATCATCCCATGGTAATCATGGTAATGACATCCTAGAGTATCTGCCGTGACCTCACAAAGAATAAATTATGGAAAGTGTTTCATCAAACTCCTCGTTTTAAACTCCACAATTGGCATAATTCATGAACAGCTTCATTTTTATTCCAAAGATAACCCCGAGCTTTGCTCTTTAGATTTGCGCCAGATCTTTCCCCTGATTTAGGAGCGCATCTGTAAATCCCGGCAATATTATGGGAAAGAATCCCTGATTTTCCAGCCTTTAAACGAGGCATGGATACAATTCCCAGCGCTAGGTTTTGCTTCCATAAGGAAAATCATCTTGGCACTCCAAGACTCCCTGCGCACTCCAGTTTTTTAGCCAAGATAAGCTAAAAAAACCTCATTAACTCACGCTGCCTTTTCACCTCTTAATGAAACCAGGAGGGGAAAAGCAGGAAATTCCGAGATGAAAAGACCTGGCGGGTTCCCATCTGCATTTTTTGGGGGGGAGGTTATTGCCCAACGCGGCTTTAGATAATCATAAGCAGCGAGCAAAACAATTCCTGCGGCTCCAGGAGCGATCCCTGCACCGGGCTCCGCTCCCGAGTCATTAAAGATTTTTGCACAAAGGGTGGCTCAGCCGCCCCCGGGCATCCAGGGCAGGATATAAAAACCTCCCCATCATCGCTGGGATTTTCTCACTGCCTCTCCCGACTCCTCTCCGCCTCTCTGAGTAAGTTTTGATTTCCCCCAGCTCGAAAAATTTCCTTCTGGCTTTGCGCGGATTTCTCCTCAAAATCTGCGCTGAATTATACTGCAGAAGTATTCTGGCTCTGCGGGATTTAGGAGCGCTTTCCTTGCTGGGGAAAAGGTGCAAAAATCAAAGAGAGGGTTTTTCCAAGGCTTTGGAATTCCTGGGACAATGAGGGAATCCGTGTCTTAATTCTGAAAAAATATTTGTGTAAGTTTGGGGAATGGATTTAAATCCGTGTTTGATTGTGCGGCACGATCGGGGAGAGGTTTGGTGTGGGTGGCAAGATCGGACGGGGAGAATTCACGGAAAAATTGTGGAAATTCCTGCTTAGAAGAGAGCTCGGTGCAGCTCCAGACGTGTTTGCATCAGCCCGTTCTTAATTTAATTGGAGCCACATCGAGCTGCACCAAGCGATGATTATGGACTATTAATGTAACTGGGCCAATAACTTTCATTTCTAACTCTTCAAACTGTTCTAAAATCCTAAAGTGCTTTTACAGAGATTAAATTCAGCATTCCTGTAGGTCAATGCTGCATTCTAACTTGAGGGAATTTAGAGGAAAATGCCCTGCACGTTTTAAATTTTTTTTTTCTTTTTAAATTATCAGAGGAATAAATTTGATTTACAAGGTTTAAAAACCATTCTGATGCTACACCAGTCTTTTATGTGAGGATTTAACCTGAAGAAATAAACATTATTGAATAAATCTCCCCCCAGGTGAAAATGCAATTTTCTTATTTGGGTTGACTATATCACTATAGAAATATTTTAATATATATTATATTATATAAATATTTTAATTATATGTTTCACTTATTAAACCAGCACTTAACACTCCCACTTATTCTCAGACTTTTGGGGTTTTTTTTCCTGTGTTTGAGCAGAATATTTTCCTGAAAACAGGAATCTGCAAGGAAAATAATACAAAAATTAAGCAGAGTGCTAAGATGATTATTCCGCGCTGAAATAGGTGGAAAATCCGGAATTTTTTGTTTTGGTTTGTTTTGTTTTTCCCCGTGTGGGAGGAACAGAGGCGCGGTGGGAACGAGTTCCAGCGCGTCCTCGGGAATTCCTCCAAAGGGCCGGGAGGGTTTGGGGCTGGGCTGGGGCTGGGAGGCGGCACGAAAGGAAAGAGGAGGAGAAAAGAGAGAAGTTTTAATTCCCAGCAGGAATTCACAACAAATCAGGGCGAGAAAGTGAAAAGTGAGAGATAAAACTGCATCCAAATTCTCTCTGAGGATCCCCCAAAGCCAAATTTCAATAATCAGAGAGATCAATTCTTGTCTTTATCTAAATTATACCTAAAAAGTTACTAAAATGAAATGTCAATAATAAAAAAATCAATTCTTGTCTTTATCAAAATTATCACTAACAAGATCCTAAAATGAAATGTCAATAGCCAAGAGATCAATTTTTGTCTTTATCCAAATTAACCCTGACACGATCCTAAAAGGAAATGTCAAAAATCAAAAAAATTAATTCTTGTCTTTATCAAAATTATCTCTAACGAGGTTTTAGAGCCAAATCTCAACAAACAAGTGATGAACTCTTGTCCTTACCCGAATTATCTCTCAGAATGTCAACAGCCAAGTGCTCAGCTCTGGTCTTTTTCTGAGTTATCACTGACGAGAAAGAAATGCCAATAAAAAGTGCTCGACTCGTGTCTTCATATCAATAATATATCATTTTATCAATTTATATCTTTATATCAATGATATAAATATATCAATTATATAATTATATATTATATCAATTATATCAATTGTATCAATTATATAACTTTATATCAATTGTATATCTTTGTATCAATTATCTCTAACATCACTTAAAGCCAAATGTCAATGAAGAAGGGCTCGACTCGTGTCTTTATCTCAATTACTTAGCCAAAAGTCAAAAGAAAACTATTAACTCTTGACCCTACCCGAATTTTCTCTTAGAATGTCAACAAACACGCGCTCGACTCTTGTCTTTGTATTAATTATCTTTAACAATCTCTTAGAACCAAATAGCAATAACCAAGAGCTCAATTTTTGTCTCTATCCAAATTATTTCTACCTTAGAGCCAAATCTCATTAATCAAGAGCCGGGAGGAGTTGTTGGTTCCGGGTTTGGAGCTTTTGTGATTTTTTAACTCTGCCAATGCATTGCAGGCTCTCTAACAAACATTTAGAGCCAAATACCAATAAACAAGAACTCCATTTCTGTCTCTATCCAAATTATGTCTTCTGATGCCTTGGAACCAAATACCAATAATTAAGACTTTAAGTTCTGTCTCTATTCCAATTACCTCTGACGATCATTTAGAGCCAAATGTCAATAACCAAAAGTTCAATTTCTGTCTCTATCCAAACTTATCTCTACCTTAGAGCCAAATATCAATAACCAAGAGCGGGAAAGAGTTTTTCTCCAGGTTTGGAGCTTTATTTGTGTGTTATTTTGTTGGGTGTTTTTTAACTCCGCCAGTGCATTTCAGTCTCTCTAACAAACATTTCGAGCCAAATATCAATAACCAAGAAGTCCATTTCTGTCTCTATCCCAATTAACTCTGACAACTCAGTGCCAAATATCAACAACGGAAAGCTAAAATTTTGCCTCTATCCCAATTAACTCTTCCGATCATTTAGAGCCAAATGTCAACAACCAAAAGCTCAATTTCTGTCTCTATCCAAATTATCTCTACCTTAGAGCCAAATCTCATTAACCAAGAGCTTAATTTCTGTCTCTATCCCAATCATTTCTACCTTAGAGCCAAATATCAATAACCAGGAGCGGGAAGGAGTTTTTCTCCGGGTTTGGAGCTTTATTTGTTGTTGTTTTTTTTTTTTTTAACTCCGGGAATTCCTTGCAGGCTCTCCCCAGGCGATGGCTTCCACCCAGCTGGCCTGTGCCACCCCGTGCGAGCCCAAGTGTCCGCAGCCGCTGGCCAGCAGCACCAACGAGCCCTGCGTGGTGGCCTGCGGCGACTCCCGGGTCATCATCTACCCCCCTCCCGTGGTTGTCACCTTCCCGGGGCCCATCCTCACCACGTACCCGCAGCAAACCGTGGTGGGAGCCTCGGAGCCCTCGGAGGCGGCCCTGGGCGAGCCCCCGGCCCCGCTGCCCGCGGAGGTCACGGCCAGGCTGGAGGACAAAGTGGCAGCGCCGGCGCTGGCCCGACCGGAGCCGCGCTGCGCCCCCAAATATTCCTACACCTACTCCTCGCAATGGACTCATCCCTGCAATTCCTACCGCTCCGGGAAGCGCTGGAACTACTGAGCCCCCAGGGTGGAATTCCAGATGAAATTCCAGCTGCTGAAATGGAATTCCAGCTGCTGAAATTCGTGCTGCAGCTGCCGCAGCGGCCCCGGGGCTGCTCCGGCTCCTCAGCCCCGCCAGAGCCAGGCTCGCGTTGCAATTCCTTTTTTTTTTTTTTTTTTCTTTTTTTTTTTTCTTCAGTTTAGAGCGGTTTTCCAGCAGCTTTTCAGCGCAGTCATGGCTTTCCGCCGTGCTTTGGCTTTTCCCGGATTTTTTTTTTACTGGCACTGAGCTTGGAGAGGTGACTTGAAATGCTCGGATTTGCACGGCAAAAGGGAAATTCCCCGTTTTTACAGGCGGCATCACTCGGGTGCTGTGATCTGCCAGAGCCTCGCTGAACCCCCGGAACGATGCTGTTTGTATCCTGTACAGTTTTGTCCAGGATTGTAGGAAAGCTTCTCTTTCCAAATAAATTTTCTGTACCAAAATGTGTTTTCTGTTTTCCTTTATCACATTAAAAAAAAATTGTTTGGGTGGGATATCAGGGAAATTTTTGGTCCAGAAGGTGCTGGGTACTGCTCAGCCTCCCCAGCGACCAGGCACGGTCCCAAGGCTGCCAAAACTCCCTCAGGGATATTTTGGGACTCTAAGATGTTTCTGCAGGGCCAAGGATTAAATTTGGATGATTCCTGTGGGTCCCTTCCAGCTCAGGATATTTTTAAATTCCATGATAATAAATTTCTTCATTCTATAATAATAACTTCCCTGTTATTCTATTTTTTATTGAACCTACACTGTTTATTCTCATTTATAGATATTCCCTGTTTCTTCTTCGAATTCAAATGCCACAAAAACCTCGGGAATATATTTTTAATACATTAAACGTGAGCTGAACATTTGACCCTCATCAGAACCCGCCTGAACCTCACCCCTGGCGGTGCTGTGGGGGCTCAGATGAGGCTCAAGCCCTTGGTTTCCCAAATCCAGCTCAGGGCAAAACAAATTTCCCTCCCTTTTTCCCGAGCCCAAAGCCAGACGTGGATGTGTGGGAGGAGGAATCCAAGCACGGATCGCACCTGCCTGAGGTGCTCCAGGCTCGCAGATCAAAAACATTTTCAGGCAGAAATTCAGAGCTGCCACGAGAGGCTGTAGAGAAAAAAATTCCCATCTCAGGAGGGTTAAGGTGGTCAAAGAGCATCACGGGGATTGGAGAAACCCCCAGGATGGATCAAGACTGGAGTGCGGGAGTCTTTGTGTCGGGATAGACGGTCGGGGACAAAACTCAAGCGCTCTGTATAAACTAAAGGTTACTGTTGCAGTTTATTATAAAAGATCCTGCTAGGGGCTGCCCAGCACAGCCCCAGAGAAGGACAAAAAGAGATAAAAAGGGGAAAGAGTAATGCGATAAAAGGGTAATGGGGTAAGAGAAGAGGGAGAGAGGAAGAGAAGTAAAAGGGAGAAGAGAGAAAGAAGAAGAGGAAGAAGAGAGCGATTTCCCGTTTACAGTACAATAAATCTTCTTCCATGATGAATATTCTAATTTCCACTAACCAATGTAATACAAGATACAAATTCTATAGCAGTTACATACAGCCTATATGAATTGTTATATTACCATAATGTGTTATACTTTAAACTCTAAAAACTAATCTTTGGACCCTAGCAAGTCTTTCTGTGACCTTTGGAGTTGCTCTCTGGCAGAGGGCATTGTTCTGTCAAGAGGGGATTACCTTCAGGGGCCATCCTATTGTTTCATAGTAATTCAGTAACTAAGGCTTTCCTGTTATATCTCCCCAACACAGGAGCAGTTGGAGAAGGATTTGGGGTGTCCCGGGCTGAGCCCCCAGCATGGGCAGCAGGGGAGGGGGGATTCTGCCTGCTCAGGTGAGACCCCTACCCTCTGCCAGGGAGGAGGTGGAGCTGCTGGAGAGAGCCCAGAGGAGGCTCCAGGATGGGATCCCAGGGATGGAGGAAAGGCTGGCAGGAAAGGCTGGGATAGCTGGGATTGTTCAGCCTCCAGAAGCTTTGGGGTGACCTCGCTGTCGCCTGGCAGGAGCTGCAGGGGCTCTGAGGAACATTTCCCAAGGGATGGAGGGCCAGGGCAATGGGGAATGGGTTCAGACTGAGAGGGAGGGGGTTTAGATGGGATTTTGGGGATAAATCCTTCATTGTGAGTGCATGGAGGCCCTGGCACAGGTTATCCCATCCTTGGAAGTGTCCAAGGCTGGACAGGGCTTAGAGCAGCCTGGAAGGTGCCCCTACCCATGGAAAGGGGCGGGAAAAACGGATTTTTAAGATCCCATCCAACCCAAACCATCCTGTGATTCCACGATCAGACATTTCGCACCATTGCCCACTTAGAGACCCTTTTTCGGCCAGGAAGAAGAAAATCCAGAACAGAATAAATCGGTGATGCAATGCAGATTCTTTATTGCGGGTGACAAAGGCCATGGGCAGCGCCAGCGAGAGACAAAGCAGCGCGGCAGGAACGCGCTGGAAACACAAAAACCCGGAGGCAGCAGCAAGGCCCAGGGCAGGGCGGCAGCACGGAGATTCCCCCGCGCCAGGGCGGGCTGGAGGCTCGGAGCTGGGCAGAGCAGGGCAGAGCCTGAGCCCAGGGCAGCACGGCGGGCTGGGCTGGCACAGAGGGAGCAGCTTCGGGGGGCAGCGCTGGGGAGCCCGAAGGTGGCGGGCGAGGCTCGGCAGGGTCACCCTGGCAGGGGACAGCGAGCCTGCGGCTCCGGGGGCCGCGGGGCCAGCGCGGAGCAGCGGCTGCAACTCTATCCTGCAGCTCCGTCCTGCCCCGGGCGGCGCAGCACGGCCCGGGCTGGGCTGGAGCCGCGGGCAGCGGCTGCGCTGAGCTCCAGCGGGGTCTGGGGCTTAGCAGGGCCCGCAGCCTCGGGAGCCGCCGCAGCTGCCCCCGTAACCCCCAAAACCTCCAAAGCCTCCAAAGCCGCCGGAGCCCCCGGAGCCCCCGCGGCGTCCAGAGGAGCCGCCGAAGCCGCCTCCGACGTAGGGAGCTCCTGCCGAGCCCACGGAGCTCTGCTGCGGGAAGGAGCTGAGGATGGGCCCGGGGAAGGTGACCACCGAGGCCGGGGGCTGGATCACCACCGTGGAGTCGGGGCACTGCCGCACGCAGGGCTCGTTGCAGGTGTCAGCCAGAGGGGCCGGGGTGGCCACCCCGCAGCTGGGGACACAGCAGGACATCCTTTGGCTGGGCAGGGGAAGCTGCAAGACAAGGAACAGCCCTCGGGCTCATCCCAAATCCCTGCTCCTCTCTCCCACCTGCAGCCCCCGCCCCAGGTGGGAAATGCTCTGGATCATCTCAGGCCTTCCCAGCAAAACCTCTGGAGCAACTGGAATTGCTCCTGGAATCCCTCACTGCCCGCGCCATCCCCGGCTCTACCCGGCCCGTGGGAATGAAGAGAACCTCCCCCATTCCCATCACCAGGCTCGCAGAGGACTGGAGCACATGGGGATAACCCCAACCATCCCAAATCCGCACTGGGAGAGCTGCTGGAGCAAAGATTCCTCAGGAAATCCAGAGCTTCCCTCGGAAAGGTGCAGGGGAGGAAGATAAGATGGAGGGAAGACTCCGACTCACCACAACGATCAAGGAGAAGAGTGTGAAGTGGAGGGAGCTGGATGGAGCCTGGTGGAGTGCTCGGCCCTTTTATACACCCCAGAGTGCCCAGGGCATCGGCCAGGGGTGGGGACAGGAGCCCCAGCTGACCATGGAATCAAGTGGAAAAACCTCATGACACAAACTGGAACGCGGAGCAATTAAATCCATCCTCGTTGGGGCTAGGGGTGAGCAAATGTGCCCTGGAGAGCCACCAGGCCCTGCGAGGGACAGCCCGTGACCAATCACTGTGTTAAAGATGATTTGTTCTACTCAGAGCCCCAATAAAACCCGACGTGTCCCTAATCCCCCGCTTTGCTTATGCACGAGAGTTTTGGGCATCACTCAGGAGCGCTTTGAAATGCTGGGCACAGCCAGCACATCTGTCATTAATCCCTTTTTTACGAGCTGCTAAACAGGGACGCCGGGAGGAAGAAGCCATCCCACCCACTGCGGGCACATCCCAAACGCCAAACGTGGCAGGGGAGGTCACGGGAGTGCAGAGTCAGTGAGAGGGTCGGGGTGGAAGGGACCGCAGGGGGACATCAGCCTCGGGTCATCAGGAGAGGGACAGGGACATCAGTCCTGGGTCATCAGCCCCGGGTCAGGGTCATCAGCACAGGGACAGGGACATCAGGAGAGGGATGTCGGGAGAGGATCAGGGACATCAGCTCCGGATCAGGGACATCAGCAGAGGGACAAGGACATCAATAGAGAGACATCAGCACAGGGTCATCAGGAGAAGGACAGGGACATCAGGAGAGGGACAAGGACATCAGCCTCAGGTCATCAACCCCGGGTCATCAGCACAGGGACCTCATCTCCGGGTCAGGGACATCAGCAGAGGGACATTAGCCCTGGGTCATCAGGAGAGGGACAGGGGCATCAGCCCCTATGTCCTGCCCAGGCAGGGTCACCCCACATGGCACGGGGCTGAGCATAGAGGGAGAATCCCCAAGTGATTTTTGTGCCACCGCAGGATTTGTAAAGTCCCCGAATGACCCGACGGTCATGCACAGAGCAGAGATGGAGCCCATGTGAGGAAACTTCATCCTGGCACGGATGTGGGTGGGACACGGGTGAGATCAGGAATAAACGAGGAAGGGGAGGCTGATACAGAGGAGTAGGAGGGAAGAAAGAAAATCAGGAAACACTCAGCCCGTCCAGCCCCGTGTGTGGGACCTGGAGCGTTGGCCGAGCCCCCCAGAGCCAGCCTGGCCCTGGCAGTGACCCCAGGATGGGCTCAGCTGGGCGCTGCTGCTCATGGGCTGGGCTCAGGGTGCCGGGGCTGGGCACGGCCGCATCCCAAATGATGCTCGGGATTCTTTGTAAGCAAAGTGAGGGATTGGGCCAGAGTGGGGTTTATTGGGGCTGCGAGTTCAGTTCCGGCAGCGCCGTGTCTGTTCTGTCATGTAATTAATGACGGGCCAAGACTGGGCCTGCAAACGCTTCTCTCTTGCCCGTTCAATTCCACACCAGTGTCCACAATGTGGGGGGGGGTGACAGAATTTTCCTGCGTCCCTTCACTTTATGAAGCGTGCATTCCTAATTATCAGGGGGGGTCTGCCCCCACCCCCTGTACACTGCCCCAGGCTTTTTGGGGTGTATAAAAGAGCCGAGCTCCTTGCAGAGCTCCATCCGCTCTCCTCCACTTGACTCCTCTCATCACCCAGGTGAGTGCAGCTCCCCAAAACCTCTTTGGGGGGATCTCTCTCTGTCTCCTTCCATGCAATTCCTTTCTAACACCTTTCCTTCTCCTTGGGGATGTATTCCAGAAGCCTTTACCTGTCTCAAGGATGTCCTGCTCCAGCCTGTGTGTCCCCAGCTGCGGGGTGGCCACCCCGGCCCCTCTGGCTGACACCTGCAACGAGCCCTGCGTGCGGCAGTGCCCCGACTCCACGGTGGTGATCCAGCCCCCGGCCTCGGTGGTCACCTTCCCCGGGCCCATCCTCAGCTCCTTCTCGCAGCAGAGCTCCGTGGGCTCGGCAGGAGTTCCCTACGTCGGAGGCGGCTCCGGTGGCTCCGCTGGACGCCGCGGCGGCTCCGGCGGCTTTGGAGGCTTTGGGGGCATCTGCGGCGGCTCCCGAGGCTGCGGGCCCTGCTAAGCCCCAGCCCGAGTGCGCCCCCAGCCCCAGCAGAGCTCCAGCACCGCCCCCGGCCCATCCCCGCTCTCCCCCGCCTGAAGGAAGGAAATCCCTCGCTCCGCTCCGGCCCGAGCCCGCCCGGGGCCCTGCTCTGCCCCGCTCCCGCCGCGGCCGGAGCCCCGCAGCGATCGCTGCCCGCTCCCGGCACGGCCCCAGCTCGGCTCCTGCCACCCGGGCCTCGGCCCGGGCCCCGCCGGGCTCTGCCCACGGCCGGGACCCGCGGGGAGCGCTCGGCCCGGACCCGCTGCTCTGCCGGCCGCCCCCGGCCCCGCTCGCCAATAAAAGCTGGCTTGCATCGCAATGTTCACCTGCTCCCGTCTGCTCTCTGCTCCGCACCCCGCACCCGAGCCCACAGGGTTCGGGAGGGTTCCGAGAGGGTTCTGAGGGGTTCCGGGAGTGTTCTGGTCGGGTTCTGGAGGGTTCTGGGAGGGTTCTGAAGGGTTCTGGAGGGTTCCGGGAGGGTTCTGCTCGGGTTCTGGAGCGTTCCGGGAGGGTTCTAAATGGTTTCGGAAAGGTTCTGGAGGGTTCTGGGAGGGTTCTGAAGGGTTCTAGAGGGTTCCGGAAGGGTTCTAGATGGTTTCCCCCATCTCCACTCGCAACAAGGCTCAGGACAAGCCCTGCGAGCTGCCCGCACTCCTCCTGCCCGTCCTTGGCCGCGCGCAGCCCGTGCAGCCGAGTCCCCCCGGCCGGACCCCGCTCAGCTCCCGGCACGGAGCCTCTGCCCCTGTCCCTGGGCTCTTGCCCACCCTGGGCTCCTGCTCTGCAGCCCCACGCGAGCCCCGCGCCCAGGGCCAGTTCCCTTCCCACTCGGGCCGTTCCCCAAAGGCTGCCTGGAGCCCCGGGGCCGTGGGGATCGGGGGCGAGGGGAGTCCCCCCATGGGACCTGGCCCAGCTCGGGGGCTCTGGGGAGGCGCTGGCTCGGGAGGGCAGAGGGAGACCAGCCGCAGAACTGCCCCCACCCCTTGCCCTGCGCCCCTCACACATCCCTGCCGCCAGGCACCCCCTCCTGCCCCCGATTCTCCCGGGCATTTTGCGGCTCCTCGGAGCGCTGCTGGCCCCGCCTCGTCCCCACTGCACGTTCAGGAGGCCTTGCTGTTGTTCCCGATGTCACCCAGCCCTTCCAGGGATCCCCAGTGCCACCCAGCCCTTACTGGTGTCCCCGGTGTCGCCCACCCATCCCCTGGGACTTGGCTCAGCCCAGCAGCAGCAGAGATTCCCACAGCCCCGTGCTCCGGGCCAGAGTATGCTGGCTCTTGGCTACCCCTCCTCACACTGAATTACACTGCCAAGAATAAAAGATTATTTCATATATTCCGAATATTGGATACATGGAAACTGTTGCGATAATGTGAACAGAGTATGAAATAATATTGTGTAAAACTGTTCTATATTGAGTTACAAACTAATACGAAATCCCAAACCCAGGAAGGTTTTGGTGTTAATTTGATCTCTAGAAGGAATTTTCAGATGAATCCATAGAGAAAGGAAGGCATCTCAGTGGTGTGGGGACTCCAAGCTCCCACTCCAGGAGCTTTGCACTCCATGGGAGCGAACCATGCGCTCATTCCGTGGCGTGGAGAGAACTCTGGTAATTCCTGCTCGGGGCCATCTCATCCCTGGCCTGTAGCCACCACCCCCAGCTGCCAGGCTGGGACCCCCGGGCCCTGCAGCGGGATCGCTGCCATTCCCTGCACCCCTCCATGTGCCCGAGCAGCGCCAGCCCAGCCCGAGAGGTGCTGTGGGGTTTGCTGCTGTGGCTGAGGATTGGGAAGAGTTGCTGCCAGAGCCCCGTGGCCCCTTTCCCACGGCCAGCGAGGCTTTGGGGATGTCCCGCGGTCCCTGCTGGGGGCAGAGCACGGCAAGGCGGGTGGGATGTGCTGCCCAGAGCCTGTGGGCTCGGACATCCTCTGCTGGAACACATGTAGTCACCCGTGCCCGGCTCCAGGGACACTGCTCAGGGCATCCCAGAGCCCGACACGCACCCAGGAGATCGGGGCAGCACGGAAAAGGGAGGCTGAAGGAAAACCAGGAGTCAACATTGCAATGCAAGACAGCTTTTATTGCAGGGGGAGGGCAGGAGGGGCTCGGCAGAAGAGCAGGGCCATGGCCAAGGGTTTCCCCTGGCTGTCCTGGCCCCGGGTGAGCAGGAGCAGCAGCCCCGGGCGAGTCTCTGGCACCGGGGCACCAGGAGCCCCGTGGGGAGGCTCAGGCGGGGCAGGGACGAGGCAGAGGTGCTTCCCAAGCTGGCACGGGGCTCCCGAGGAGAGGAGCTTTTCCTGCACACAGCGTCGGGTCGGGATGGGCCGGGGTTTCTCCTGGAGCTCTCTGTGGTCGGAGGCCGCGCTGGCGCTGGGGCTTAGCAGGGCCCACAGTTGCCATTGAGGTAGCGGTGGCCACTGCTCCAGCCCCCGTAGCCACAGCTCCCGTAGCCCCCGTAGCCTCCATAGCCTCCATAGCCTCCACAGCCCCATCCCCCATAGCCCCCACGGCCTCCATAGCCCCAGCCCCCATAGCCCCCACGGCTTCCATAACCCCAGCCTCCATATCCTCCATAGCCACCAAATCCTCCGTAGCCTCCGTAGCCACCACGGCCTCCAAAGGAGCCACCGGAGCCGGCTCCCACGTAGGGAGCTCCTGCCGAGCCCACGGCGCTCTGCTGCGGGAAGGAGCTGAGGATGGGCCCGGGGAAGGTGACCACCGAGGCCGGGGGCTGGATCACCACCGTGGAGTCGGGGCACTGCCGCACGCAGGGCTCGTTGCAGGTGTCAGCCAGAGGGGCCGGGGTGGCCACCCCGCAGCTGGGGACACACAGGCTGGAGCAGGACATCCTTAGGATCGGCAGGGGAAGCTGCAAGACAAGGCAGAGCCACGGCTCAGGCCAAGGGCTCATCCCAAATCCTGTCTCGCACCTGCAACCCTTGTCCCATCTGGATCATCTCAGATGTTCTGAACACAGCCCCATCCCGTGGAAATGTCTGCTCAGATCCCTCCCTCCCCTCGCCATCCCCAGGTCTTGCTTGCCCATGGGAACAAAGAAAACATTGACATCCAAAAGACAGAAATCCCTCAAGCTTCTAAAAGCCCTTAGTCTGCCAGTGAAACAAAAACCCTCCTAACTCTGCAATAGGAGAGCAAGAGGAACAAACGTTCATCTAAAAAACCCCCAAAGATGCCTTGAGAAAGCCCCAAAGATTCCTTCAGAAAGACATGGATGAGGAAGGAAAGAGGAAGGAAGGCTTGTACTTACCAAGTTGATAAGGCGAGTCAAGCTGTGGAAGATGGATAGAGCTCTGTGAAACCTCTGGGCCTTTTATACATCTCCCAAAGGGCCTGGGGCGTCAGGAAAAGGGAGCGGTGGCACAAAAAAACACCTAATTAGGAATTCCAGCTGACAAGCTTCATCAAAAAGATAATGTTGCAATACAATTATACACCTCAACATCAGGGAGATTGGTGTGGAAACGTGTCCTGGACCAAGGGAGGGAGAGTCGTGGCCCGTCATTAATTACATGACAGAACAGACACGGCGCTGCCGGAGCTGAGCTCGCAGCCCCAATAAACCCCACTCTGGCCCTAATCCCTCACTTTGCTTACAAAGAATCCCGAGCATCCTTTGGGATGCGGCCGTGCCCAGCCCCGGCACCCTGAGCCCAGCCCAGCCGTGCCCGTGAGCAGCAGCGCCCAGCTGAGACTGGCCTGGGGTCACAGCCAGGGGCAGCCTGGCTCTGGGGGGCTCAGCCAACACCCCCTGGGCCAGCTGGGCAATGCAGGCGGGCTCGGTGCGGCCCCGCTCACACCCAGGGGGCTGCAGGAGCCGCAGGGACCCGGCCCTGCCGCTGCCCCGCTGCTCCTCCCGTGCTGGCCCCTCTGGCCCTGCTGGCCCGGGCTCTGTCCTGCTGCTCTCCCCTTCCCTGGGCAATGGGGCTTGGCCACGAGTGGGCTCTGCCCCCTCTGCTCTTTGCAGAGCGAAACTGGGACATGGAAAACACAAAATCCTCCAGAACCTTCCAGGGGAGCAATTCACAGATGTGTCAGGGGATCCCAAAACCCTGGGCTGAGCATCTTCTGCTGGCCCTGGGAGCTGGGGGGATTTGGGAGACACCCCGAGAGCAGCTCCTGCTCCTGCCCAAGCTGCTGCCTCTGTTTACCAGCCCGTAAAAGGAGCTAATGACAGGGGGGATGGCTGGGGCAGCGCCTCAAAGAGCTGCCTCGAGATGCCAGGAATTGTTCTCTGTAAGCAAAGTGAGGGATTAGGGCCAGAGCGGGGTTTATTGGGGATGCGGGCTCAGCTCCGGCAGCGCCGTGTTTGCCACCCAATTAATGAAGGGCCATGACTGGCCGTCCCATCACCTCCTCCTGGTCCAGGGCACGTTTTCACACCTGTGTCCCAAATGAGGGGATGTCATGGAATTATCTTGCGACATTATCTCTCTGATGAAGCTTGTCAGCGTAAATTCCTAATTACTTGTTTTTTTTTCTTTTTGACAACACCCCGTTTCCTAAAGCCCCAGGCTTTTTGGGGTGTATAAAAGAGCCGAGCTCCTTGCAGAGCTCCATCCGCTCTCCTCCACTTGACTCCTCTCATCACCCAGGTGAGTGCAGCTACCCAAAACCTCTTCGGGGATCTCTCTCTGTATCCTTCCATGTAATTCCTTTCTAACACCTTTCCTTCTCCTTGGGGATGTTTTCTAGAAAACTTTACCTGTCTCAAGGATGTCCTGCTCCAGCCTGTGTGTCCCCAGCTGCGGGGTGGCCACTCCGGCCCCTCTGGCTGACACCTGCAACGAGCCCTGCGTGCGGCAGTGCCCCGACTCCACGGTGGTGATCCAGCCCCCGGCCTCGGTGGTCACCTTCCCCGGGCCCATCCTCAGCTCCTTCCCGCAGCAGAGCGCTGTGGGCTCGGCAGGAGCTCCCTACGTGGGTGCCGGCTCTGGTGGCTCCTTTGGAGGCCGTGGTGGCTACGGAGGATTTGGTGGCTACGGTGGCTACGGGGGCTGGGGTTATGGAGGTTTTGGAGGCCGTGGGGGCTACGGGGGATGGGGTTATGGAGGCTATGGAGGCTACGGGGGCTACGGGAGCTGTGGCTACGGGGGCTGGAGCAGTGGCCACCGCTACCTCAATGGCAACTGTGGGCCCTGCTAAGCCCCAGCGCCAGCGCGGCCTCCGACCACAGAGAGCTCCAGGAGAAACCCCGGCCCATCCCGACCCGATGCTGTGTGCAGGAAAAGCTCCTCTCCTCGGGAGCCCCGTGCCAGCTCGGGAAGCACCTCTGCCTCGTCCCTGCCCTGCCTGAGCCTCCCCACGGGGCTCCTGGTGCCCCGGTGCCAGAGACTCGCCCGGGACTGCTGCTCCTGCTCACCCGGGGCCAGGACAGCCAGGGGAAACCCTTGGCCATGGCCCTGCTCTTCTGCCGAGCCCCTCCTGCCCTCCCCCTGCAATAAAAGCTGTCTTGCATTGCAATGTTGACTCCTGGTTTTCCTTCAGCCTCCCTTTTCCGCGCTGCCCCGATCTCCTGGGTGCGTGTCGGGCTCTGGGGTGCCCTGGGCAGTGCCCCAGGAGCCGGGCACGGGTGGCTCCGTGTGTTCCAGCAGAGGATGTCCGAGCCCGCAGGCTCTGGGCAGCACATCCCGCCTGGCTTGCCGTGCTCTGTCCCCAGCAGGGACCCCGGGACATCCCCAAAGCCTCGCTGGCCGTGGGAAAGTGTTGCCTTGAAAAGGATTACGGAGCAGCGAAAAAACACCAACAAGACACTCTCTTGCTTGGTGCAGGAAAGAGCAAGAAAGAGCAATTTATTAAAAGAAACCATTGCTTTAAATAAGGTAGTTTGTGCAAAACAAAATACAAACAAATCATTGGTCAGAGAAAGAGAAACCTCTTCTCCCTGGCTTTCTCAGGGACCTTGCAGGTGTTTATATCTGTTATGATTCTTTCTCTTGTGTTTACAATAAAGAAGGAACCTCCAGCTTGAGAAAAATCCTAGCTGAGGCTGAGAAAGTTTCATGACTAAAGAAAAATACTTAGAACTTGAGAAAAAGGCCTGACAGCTTTTGCCCAGGCCTTCAGCAGTGTCCACAGGAAAGGGGCCACGGGGCTCTGGCAGCAACTCTTCCCAATCCTCAGCCACAGCAGCAAACCCCACAGCACCTCTCGGGCTGGGCTGGCGCTGCTCGGGCACATGGAGGGGTGCAGGGAATGGCAGCAATCCCGCTGCAGGGCCCGGGGGTCCCAGCCTGGCAGCTGGGGGTGGTGGCTACAGGCCAGGGATGAGATGGCCCCGAGCAGGAATTACCAGAGTCTTCTCCACGCCACGGAATGAGCGCATGGTTCGCTCCCATGGAGTGCAAAGCTCCTGGAGTGGGAGCTTGGAGTCCCCACACCACTGAGATGCCTTCCTTTCTCTATGGATTCATCTGAAAATTCCTTCTAGAGATCAAATTAACACCAAAACCTTCCTGGGTTTGGGATTTCGTATTAGTTTGTAACTCAATATAGAACAGTTTTACACAATATTATTTCATACTCTGTTCACATTATCGCAACAGTTTCCATGTATCCAATATTCGGAATATATGAAATAATCTTTTATTCTTGGCGGTGTAATTCAGTGTGAGGAGGGGCAGCCAAGGGCCAGCATACTCTGGCCCGGAGCACGGGGCTGTGGGAATCTCTGCTGCTGCTGCTGCTGGGCTGAGCCAAGTCCCAGGGGATGCGTGGGCGACACCGGGGACACCAAAAAAGACTGGGTGGCACTGGGGACACCAGGAAGGGCTGGGTGGCACTGGGGACCTCATGAAAGGCTCCTGAACGTGCAGTGGGGACGAGGCGGGGCCAGCAGCGCTCCGAGGAGCCGCAAAATGCCCGGGAGAATCGGGGGCAGGAGGGGGTGCCTGGCTGCAGGGATGTGTGAGGGGCGCAGGGCAAGGGGTGGGGGCAGTTCTGGGGCTGTTCTCCCTCTGCCCTCCCGAGCCAGCGCCTCCCCAGAGCCCCCGAGCTGGGCCAGGTCCCATGGGGGGACTCCCCTCGCCCCCGATCCCCACGGCCCCGGGGCTCCAGGCGGCCCTTGGGGAACGGCCCGAGTGGGAAGGGAACTGGCCCTGGGGCGCGGGGCTCGCGTGGGGCTGCAGAGCAGGAGCCCAGGGTGGGCAGGAGCCCAGGGACAGGGGCAGAGGTTCCGTGCCGGGAGCTGAGCGGGGTCCGGCCGGGGGGACTCGGCTGCACGGGCTGCGGCGGCCAAGGACGGGCAGGAGGAGTGCGGGCAGCTCGCAGGGCTTGTCCTGAGCCTTGTTGCGAGTGGAGATGGGAGAAACCATCTAGAACCCTTCCGGAACCCTCTAGAACCCGACCAGATCCCTCCCGGAACCCTCCAGAACCTTTCCGAAACCATCTAGAACCCTCCCGAAACCCTCCAGAACCCTCCTGAACCCTCTCGGAACGCTCCAGAACCCGACTGGGACGCTCCAGAACCCTTCCGGAACCCCTCAGAACCCTCTCGGAACCCTCCCGAACCCTGTGGGCTCGGGTGCGGGCGGTGCGGAGCAGAGAGCAGACGGGAGCAGGTGAACATTGCAATGCAAGCCAGCTTTTATTGGCGAGCGGGGCCGGGGGCGGCCGGCAGAGCAGCGGGGCCGGGCCGAGCGCTCCCCGCGGGTCCCGGCCGTGGGCAGAGCCCGGCGGGGCCCGGGCCGAGGCCCGGGGGCAGGAGCCGAGCTGGGGCCGTGCCGGGAGCGGGCAGCGATCGCTGCGGGGCTCCGGCCGCGGCGGGAGCGGGGCAGAGCGGGGCCCCGGGCGGGTTCGGGCCGGAGCGGAGCGAGGGATTTCCTTCCTTCAGGCGGGGGCGAGCGGGGATGGGCCGGGGGCGGTGCTGGAGCTCTGCTGGGGCTGGGGGCGCACTCGGGCTGGGGCTTAGCAGGGCCCGCAGCCCCGGGAGCCGCCGCAGATGCCCCCAAAGCCTCCAAAGCCGCCGGAGCCCCCGGAGCCCCCGCGGCGTCCAGAGGAGCCGCCGAAGCCGCCTCCGACGTAGGGAACTCCTGCCGAGCCCACGGCGCTCTGCTGCGAGAAGGAGCTGAGGATGGGCCCGGGGAAGGTGACCACCGAGGCCGGGGGCTGGATCACCACCGTGGAGTCGGGGCACTGCCGCACGCAGGGCTCGTTGCAGGTGTCAGCCAGAGGGGCCGGGGTGGCCACCCCGCAGCTGGGGACACACAGGCTGGAGCAGGACATCCTTGAGACAGGTAAAGGTTTCTGGAAAACTTCCCCAAAGAGAAGGAAAGATGTTAGCAAGGAATTACATGGAAGGAGACAGAGAGTGATCCCCAAAGAGGTTTTGGGGAGCTGCACTCACCTGGGTGATGAGAGGAGTCAAGTGGAGGAGAGCGGATGGAGCTCTGCAAGGAGCTCGGCTCTTTTATACACCCCAAAAAGCCTGGGGCAGTGTCCAGGGGGTGGGGGCAGACCCCCCTGATAATTAGGAATGCACGCTTCATAAAGTGAAGGGACGCAGGAAAATTCTGTCACCCCTCCACACACACATTGTGGACACTGGTGTGGAATTGAACGGGCAAGAGAGAGGCACTTTTAGGGCCAGCCATGGCCCGTCAATAATTACATGACGGAACAGACACAGCACTGCCGGAGCTGAGCTCGCAGCCCCAATAAACCCCGCTTTGGCCCTAATCCCTCACTTTGCTTACAGAGAACAATTCCTGGCATCTCGAGGCAGCTCTTTGAGGCGCTGCCCCAGCCATCCCCCCTGTCATTAGCTCCTTTTACGGGCTGGTAAACAGAGGCAGCAGCTTGGGCAGGAGCAGGAGCTGCTCTCGGGGTGTCTCCCAAATCCCCCCAGCTCCCAGGGCCAGCAGAAGATGCTCAGCCCAGGGTTTTGGAATCCCCTGACATGTGAATTGCCCCCCTGGAAGGTTCTGGAGGATTATGTGTTTTCCATGTCCCAGTTTCACTCTGCAAAGGGCAGAGGGGGCAGAGCCCACTCGTGGCCAAGCCCCATTGCCCAGGGAAGGGGAGAGTGGCGGGACAGAGCCCGGGCCAGCAGGGCCAGAGGGGCCAACACGGGAGGAGCAGCGGGGCAGCGGCAGGGCCGGGTCCCTGCGGCTCCTGCAGCCCCCTGGGTGTGAGCGGGGCCGCGCGGAGCCCGCCTGCATTGCCCAGCTGGCCCAGGGGGTGTTGGCCGAGCCCCCAGAGCCAGCCTGTCCCCTGGCTGTGACCCCAGGCCGGGCTCAGCTGGGCGCTGCTGCTCACGGGCACGGCCGGGCTGGGCTCAGGGTGCCGGGGCTGGGCACGGCCGCATCCCAAAGGATGCTCGGGATTCTTTGTAAGCAAAGTGAGGGATTAGGGCCAGAGTGGGGTTTATTGGGGCTGCGAGCTCAGCTCCAGCAGCGCCGTGTCTGTTCTGTCATGAAATTAATGACGGGCCCCAGACTGGCCCTCCCACGCCTGTCATAGTCCAGGACATGTCTCGACGCCAATATCTCCAATAAGGGAATGACCAATATCTGTCCCCCATCATTACCTGTGTCATTTAACTTGTCATCACGAATTAGGAATTTTGGGGGCGTTTTCCCCCACCCCTGGCCGATGCCCTGGGCACTCTGGGGTGTATAAAAGGGCCGAGCGCTCCACAGAGCTCCATCCAGCTCCCTCCACTTCACTCTTCTCCTTGATCGTTGTGGTGAGTCGGAGTCTTCCCTCCATCCTCTCTTCCTCCCCCACGCCTTTCCCAGGGAAGCTCTTTATTTCCTGAGGAATCTTTGCTCCAGCAGCTCTCCCAGTGCGGATTTGGGATGGTTGGGTTTATCCCCATGTGCTCCAGTCCTCTGCGAGCCTGGTGATGGGAATGGGGGAGGTTCTCTTCATTCCCACGGGCAGGGTAGAGCCGGGGATGGCGCGGGCAGTGAGGGATTCCAGGAGCAATTCCAGTTGCTCCAGAGGTTTTGCTGGGAAGGCCTGAGATGATCCAGAGCGTGTCCTGGACGGGGGGCTGCAGGTGGGAGAGAGGAGCAGGGATTTGGGATGAGTCTAAGGCTGTGCCTTGTCTTGCAGCTTCCCCTGCCCAGCCAAAGGATGTCCTGCTGTGTCCCCAGCTGCGGGGTGGCCACCCCGGCCCCTCTGGCTGACACCTGCAACGAGCCCTGCGTGCGGCAGTGCCCCGACTCCACGGTGGTGATCCAGCCCCCGGCCTCGGTGGTCACCTTCCCCGGGCCCGTCCTCAGCTCCTTCCCGCAGCAGAGCTCCGTGGGCTCGGCAGGAGCTCCCTACGTCGGAGGCGGCTTCGGCGGCTCCTCTGGACGCCGCGGGGGCTCCGGGGGCTCCGGCGGCTTTGGAGGCTTTGGAGGCTTTGGGGGTTACGGGGGCAGCTGCGGCGGCTCCCGAGGCTGCGGGCCCTGCTAAGCCCCAGACCCCGCTGGAGCTCAGCGCAGCCGCTGCCCGCGGCTCCAGCCCAGCCCGGGCCGTGCTGCGCCGCCCGGGGCAGGACGGAGCTGCAGGATAGAGCTGCAGCCGCTGCTCCGCGCTGGCCCCGCGGCCCCCGGAGCCGCGGGCTCGCTGTCCCCTGCCAGGGTGACCCTGCCGAGCCTCGCCCGCCGCCTTCGGGCTCCCCAGCGCTGCCCCCCGAAGCTGCTCCCTCTGTGCCAGCCCAGCCCGCCGTGCTGCCCTGGGCTCAGGCTCTGCCCTGCTCTGCCCAGCTCCGAGCCCCCAGCCCGCCCTGGCGCGGGGGAATCTCTGCGCTGCCGCCCTGCCCTGGGCCTTGCTGCTGCCTCCGGGTTTTTGTGTTTCCAGCGCATTCTTGCCGCGCTGCTTTGTCTCTCGCTGGCGCTGCCTGTATCCTTTGTCACCCGCAATAAACAATCTGCATTGCATCAACGATTTATTCTGTTCTGGATTTTCTTCTTCCTGGCCGAAAAAGGGTCTCTAAGTGGGCAATGGTGTGAAATGTCCGATCGTGGAATCACAACGCGGTTTGGGTTGGATGGGACCTTAAAAATCCACTTATTCCATCCCTTTCCATGGGTAGGGCCACCTTCCACTGTCCCAGGGTTTTCCAAGCCATGTCTAGCCTGACCTTGGACACTTCCAGGGATGGGGCAGCCCCAGTTTCTCTGGGTAATCCATCCTCATCCTCACAGGGAGCAATTTATCACCAAAATCTCACCTAAATCCCCGCCAGGATTTTTGTTTCCAGTGCGTTGTTGCTGCTCTGCTTTGTCTCTCACACTGCCCTTGGCCATTTTCATCCACAATAAAGAATATGCCTTGGGTTTTGGTTGTTTTTTTATGGGTTTTCTCCTCTGTTTTTCCGTGGGATTTGTTGTCAGTATCCCAGAATTATCCAGGCTGGGAACACCTCCAAAATCCTCATCCAATTTTTGACCGATCCTCATCCAGCCCAGAGCTCTGAGTGCCACGTTTGGGTGTTCCTTGGACAATTCCAGTGCTGGCTACTCCAAATCTCCCTGGGCAGCCCCTTCCAGTCCTGACCACCCTTGCCAGCAAGAAATTCTTCCCCAGATGAAGTTCAAGGCTCGAAATTTATCATTAATGAATAATTCATCATGCAAAACAGGGCTGTTGGGAGGTCCAGCAGCTCAGACAAGTTCCACCACACAAAAAATGGAAATGAGTCATTATCCCTATTCCAAGTGACGGGTTTGAAGCGAAAAAATATCAATTAATTTATTTATTCCATTGTGGTCCTTCAACAAAAAGTTACAATGTCTCCACTTTTTTCCAGAGATGATAATTTTAGCAGTTCAAAGCACCTCGGAGACGCCCGTAACTGTTTTATTTATTTAGAAGCTGTCATTAGTCTATTTAAAACTTAATTCTCTTCTCTGCTGCTCCATTATTGAAAAAGAGTCACTTCAAAGGTGCGAGTTGAGGCAGTTCGATGTTTGCTTTAGTCAGAATTTATTTTAAACCTTTTATTCTAAGCCTTTTAAACCTTTCATTCCAATGTGGCTCTGCACAAAGAGCTACGAGAAACGCAACAATGAATTCCTTTGCCTCCTCATCCTCCAAATCTGGATCTATTTCTGGTTTTATCTTTAGATTTCCCCGGGGTGAACAAATTATATGTTAAAATCCCATGGATTTTAACACCTTTTTTACGTGACTAAATCAGTGTGTTGGGCTGCGACGGCAGAATTTAATTTATTCTCACACGGTTTTACTTGTGCAAAGCTTTCCAATTTTTATTTGGGAATTTGTCTGTAACTGCTGGGATTTTATTGATTAGAGCTAGTTAGAGAAAAGATTGAAATTACGATCAGTTGCAGCTAAATTAAAGACCAGGATAGAGCTTGAGCTGCGCTTCTGAACAGATAAATTCATCAAAATTCGGATAAAATCATCAAAATTAATCAACAACTTTGGGAAAGCTCCAGCCTGGAATTTGCTGGAAATACAACGCCCAGTTTTACTGATTTTTTCCATGAACTCATATTTTGCGCTGAGCCTAAGCCAGCTCTGTTCCCTTGGCGGGACTCTGCCTTCCCACCCAAAATTCGGGGATTCCGAGATTCTGGGATGCCGGGATTGCCCCTGCGCATTCGAAGGGCGGCAATTACACTCCCAGTGAGGGTTCAAGGCTTTAATTGAGATTTCAAAGCTCATTTGTACCCAGACTCTGAGACACCTCTGCCGTGAATAATTTGAGTCACTCCTCATCCCAAGGACGGGGTGGAACAGCCTGGGAACTTCATGCTCCCATTGTCATGCCGATGGAGCGTGGGGTGAAGGGCAAGTGAGATTTTCTGCTCTGGAAAGTGAAATTTTCTGCTCTGTAACAAATCGGGCCTCACCATTGGGAAAAATGGGAAAATCCCAGACACAAAAGCACGGGATAAAGAAGGGTTTTCTCCCAATGGTGTTATCCCCCAAAATTGAATTAATTAGTACCTTAGTGATTTACAGAACTGTTGTGTCCAATGCACACCCGCTGGGATGTGAAAGCAAATTCTAAGGAATATTTCCAAATATTTCCCAGGGAATTCCGGAATTGGAATTAATTTTCTGAGGTTATACTGCATCGTTATCGGTGTTCAAAACGTGCTAAGCTGAGCTTAGGCGGAGTTCAAGAAAAGCCACACAGTGTGCTGTGACCCCACAGAACATCTAGCCGGTGACAAAAATCCATGTCCAGAAAAAGCAGAAAGCCACAAAAAGCAAACCAGGGTAATTTCGTGATGCAGAAACGTTTTTAATGAGAAGTAAAGCTCGCAGTCACAATCTAATCTAGCACAGAGAGCAGAAAGAATGGGCGCGAAATGAATTTATATGTGAATTTATATTAATTTATATGTGCAGAAAATCTCCCGGTTCCACTGCTACAGCTCTAGCGGTGGATCTTCTGTTTTCAGACTTTTCCACTTGTTTCCAGTCCAATAAAACGAAGCTGATTGGAGGATTTTTGGGGATTTTTTGAGACAGTTTCAAATTCAGTTAAGTCAGAAATTCACCCCTAGGAGAGGAACGCTTCAGGTTTCACTAAACAGAGCTGAGAAAGAGCTAAAAACGAGCGATTTGTTAATAAATATTAAACCCTGTTTCATTTACATCTCCAAATCCGGGGAGAGCTGAGAGATACAGCAGAGAAAAAAGGAAAACAAAGCGATTTTTGGAAACTTTACAGAAACCCCAGGCTCTCCCAAATCTCGGAGCTACGGGAATTCCGTCGTTAATTAATTCCCTGCGGATTTAGCAGGGGTAGCAGCTGCCGTAGGAATATCTCTGGAAGTAGCGGGACGAGAAGGGGGAGCAGTAGCGGGAGCTGAAGGACGGGCAGCAGTCGCGGTAGCCACTGAGCCTCCCGTAGTAGCCCTGGTAGCCGCAGGGGCTGCCGCAGTCGTAGCTGCGGGAGCTGAACACGGTCCCGTAGCTGCAGGGGGAGTAGCAGGAATCCTCACACTGCCTCTGGTAGCAGAAAGTCACCTTGGGGCTGCAGGGAGAGTAGCAGGAATCCTCACACTGCCGCTGGTAGCAGAAAGTCATCTTGAGGCTGCAGGGAGGCTGGAAAAGAGGGAGGGAGAAGAAGCCAGTGAGGTGCGTCCAGACAGTGAGTAAACCCTGAGTAAACCCCGAGTAAACAGCTAGTAAAACCCCACAGGGGAAGAGAGAGACAACGAACACTGCCCAGTGCGCTCCTCCATTGCTCCACCCCAGTTTAGGGCCAGTTCTTCCTCCTAATCCTCAATCCCGAGTTTAGGACCAGTTCTTCCCCCTAATCCTCCATCCTAAATTTAGAGACAGTTCTTCCCCCTAATCCTCCACCCAGAGTTTAGGACCAGTTCTTCCCCCTAATCCTCCATCCTAAATTTAGAGACAGTTCTTCCCCCTAATCCTCCACCCAGAGTTTAGGGCCAGTTCTTCCCCCTAATCCTCCATACTGAGTTTAGGGCCGGTTCTTCCCCCTAATCCTCTATCCTGAGCTTCCCCAAAAAGCCCATCTAGAAAAATGAGTCCAAAAATGAACCCTGCAACCCTGAGTCAAAGCAGGACTGGGAAATCCTCAGAGCTGCTCTCAGACAAAATTTTGAAGGGAAAACGGGATCCGTGCAGGACTGAGGGTGTTTCAAACACTCTGATATTAAAAAAACAGCCAGGATGGATTTTTTTTTTTTGCACAGAGGTAACTCCTAAGTCACAACTTCAATTCCCTTTTGGCTACAGCATTTGTGGATTAAGAGGGAAAAAAAAAGAAAAAAGAAAAAAAAAAAAAAAAGGAGGGGGGACATTCTCGAATCCATCCCTTGTTCATTTACTCGGATTTCCCAAATCTGTTCCCACTTACCCTGGTCTGCAAGGAGGAGAAGGCAGGAGATGGGGATGGTTCCTCCGCAGGGATGCGGGGTTTTTATGGAGCTCCCGGTCCCGCCCAGTACACGGGACTCGTGTTTGGGTCAGCCCCAATTCCCAGCCCCTTTTCCCCCCCATCAAACACATCCGTGACTGGGGAGGCTCCGCCCGCCACGTCCCTCTCATCCCAAAACCACTCAGGCCAATTAAACCTGGCTATCATCACGCTGAATTTGCGCTTTGGGACAGCGGCGACTCCTCGGGATCAGCAAAGTCCTGCGGAATTCCCAACGCGGCAGGTCTGGAAGAGTGGCCTGGATGTGATTGTGCTTTGTTGGGATTTTTTTTCCGCACCTGGAACAGCCGTGAAAGGGACGCACAACCTCTGCATTTTATGAATTTTCTAATTCTGAATAACACGAGGGGAAGGGACGCACAACCTCTGCATTTATGAATTTCTTAATTCTGAATAACACACGAGAAAAGCACACACAAGCTCTGAATGTCTAGCTCTGAATAACACAGGGGGAAGGGACACACAACCTCTGAATTTTATGAATTTCTAACTCTGAACAACATGGATGGAAAGGAAGCAAAACCTCTGCCTCTTATGTATTTCTAACTATGAATAACACGGGGAAAAAGGACACACAACCTTTGAATTTTATGAATTTCCTAATTCTGAATAACACGGGGGAAAAGAACACACAATAGCTGCATTTTATGAATTTCCTAATTCTGAATAACACGAGGGGAAGGGATGCACAGCCTCTGCATTTTATGAATTTCCTAATTCTGAATAACACAGGGAGCACTGGCGCATCCCTTCCGACATCTCCCGTCACTTCCAAAGAGGAAAGAGCCACTCTTTGATTTGATTATTGATTCAGCCAGAAAATTGGCCTGTAAGCATTGACATGGAATGTCCAGGATGTATTTTTAGAGGGGGAAAAGAAAAACAAAAAAAAACCTCCTGGAGACTCAATTGCAAAGCTATAAATTATAAACTTTAATAAAGGCAGGAAACAGGACACCCCAATTTTTTTTGGAGGTTTTTTGGAGTGGGCGTTACATAACAGTTGGGCGTAGCAATGTGGTGCTCATGCTGAAATAATAAATCTCTCTATGCCCAAAAATATTTAATAAGTCTTAATGAATGCTTGGATATTCCAAATGTAGAGAAAGGTCCAGAGCTCCTGAGGTGCTGCCTGTCATTATCCACCCCTGGGATGGGAGTAAACAGCAAAACAGCGTTTGGAGGTGAAGGTCACCGGGGAACCCCAGGCTGGGGCTCGGCATTATTCACCTCCATTAGGGTGAATGAAACACCTAGACAAAATGAAGGAGAATTTTCATTAAACTGTGTTCAGAATTCAGGGGGTTTCTCGGACTTGTTATCTTTTTCCTGGTCAGGAACCCCTGAACGAACAATTTTCTCATCTAAGTAAGAACAAACACCAAGCAGGTTTTTCAGAGCCAGCGAAATTTGCCTTGCTTGGGCTGGCTCTGCAAAAAAATTCAGTTCATGAGTGTTCACAAAACACGCTTGGGGATTTCGAATGTCGTAAAACAAACCTGAAGATTTTAAATATCATCGTTTCTACTTGAAATAATTTAGATTTGTTGGGGATATCTATCTGCTTTAAGGTTTGCAGGCTACAAGGACCAACCAGGTGGCCAAATGTCTCTGTCTGCGGGGGGTCTCCTCCAGCAGTGTGCATCTTCTTGAGCTTGCCCTTCTGGGGTTTGTACCTGCCTTTGCAGGCTACAAGACCGATCCAGAGGGATGCCAAATGTCAGGGTCCAGCGGTCCGCACCCACCTTTGTGTGCTGCGGCCCACCCAGGGACGCCAAATTTCACAGCCCAAGGTGTCTCCTTAGACCCGAGATCACCTCAGGAGGACATAAAAGTGGTTTAAATCCTGGTTTTTTCCCAAAGCCACTGATGAGAGATTGCAGGAGACGGTTTTCAGAGGCTTCAAGGATTGTTTATTGTTTCTTGTCTCAGGAACTCTCTGCCCAGCTAACAGCGGTCTTCTCTGCCGAGCATCCAGGATGGAATCTGCCTGGTGAAGGCAGAGCTTATCTTATATAGTTTAAATTACGTGCTAAATGTTTATAACAATTTTCCAATACAATACAGTCTTGTTAAAAGGTCCAGCTCTGACCCCATCCAATCTAAAAGTGCCAGCATGTCACCCAGCATGGATGGCACGGAGAAGAAGGAGGAAGAGGTATCCACACCCCAAATTCTCCATCTTGGCTACTTGTCCCTTATCACAAACATTCCCAATAGTCTATTTTTCTACGTTCTAACAACCTAATTTACACTTTACTGATTTTGGTGGCTGGTTTCCATTCCCTCTGTGTTGGTGATTTCCCCCAGGGGTTTGAATTCAGCACCTGAGACACCAGAGTCTCACTCAGGGGTCTTTGAGACTCTTGCCAAGGGGGTTTTGAGACCCCCAAGGAGGCCAGAGGACTACTCTGGACTCCCACACATTTAAGTAATTGATGTCAGGTTTTATTCAAAGGTATTTCCAATCTTATATAGAAAAGGATCCCCATTTATTTCTTCAACTTAGGAGTTTGTTGAAGTTTGGTCAAATCACTTGATAATAATTTTTTAAAAGTATAAATAAAAAATAACATAAATATTCTGACCTAAAAATGCGATTTTGAAATAGATCCAGAAAATAAATTATTTCCAGGGATTTTTCACCTTGAAAAACAACTGAAGTTCTTTCCTCCTCGGATGAACCCAGACTCATTGCAGGTTCCACATATTTCCATTTGCCCATTCATCCCAAATTGGGGATTGCGAGCATCCATTAATTCTGCTGTCAATATCCTTCCTTCCTTTTTTCCTGCTATAACTCAGATTTCGCCACCCTTAATTCCCCAGATTTAATTGTCCCGGGAAGTCTGGACATGAAAGGAAAGAGCAGCGCGAAGTCATCCCTGTGGCAGCCAAGAGCTGAGTAACGATCCCAAAGCGAGGAAAACAACCCCATCAGCTGCTGACGCGCTCAGGGTGTCTGAAAATGAGTTTAAAGCAGGGGCTGGGGCTGATAAATGTATAAAAGAGAGAGAAACCTGAGCCTTGGCACTCGCACCTTCAGCCTCAGCTCCTGCTCAGCGTGGTAAGTCAGGCTTAAGGGGCTTTGCTGCTGGGCTTTGCCCTAGCAGGGTAGGGGCGGGAGGTGAACTTTAAAATTGTGATTTAAATTTGAATTTAAATTGTGTTTTGTGTGTGGCCATGCAGTTCAGGGGTTATTTTATTAAACATAGGGTATTAAGGCACTGCTAAATGTGGAAATTTGGCTTATCTAGATATGCACTTTGAGAAATGCATTATTTGAGGGTGTTATGGGTTATTTCGGGGTTTATTATTAATTAGTTGTTTATTATTAATTAGGGAGGTTTAGGTGGGATATTCCCGCAGAGGTGGCCTTGAACCGAGAGGTTCAGAGTGGTTCATCCTTCTCTCCTCTCCTGGATATTCAGGGGATATGCCATGGACACTCACAGGATATTCCATGGATACTCACGGGACATTCAGTGGATACTCAAGGGATATTCCATGGATATTCATGGAATATTCAGTGGATATTCATGGGATATTCATAGGATACTCCATGGATACTCACTGGATACTCCGTGGATACTCACTGGATATTCCATGGATACTCCATGGATATTCACGGGATACTCACAGGATAATCACAGGATATTCCATGGATATTCAGGGGATACTCCATAGATACTCATGGGGTATTCCATAGACATTAGCGAGATACTCCATGGATTTTCATGGGATATTCCTGAGATATTTCATGGATATTCAGGGGATATTCAGGGATATTCACAGGATATTCCACGGGTATTCCCAGGATATTCCATGGATTCCGCATCCCTGGGGGTGTCCGAGGCCAGCTTGGAGCAGCCTGGCCCAGGGCAAGGAGTCACTGCCCGTGGCACGGCTGGAACGAGATGAGCTTTAATTTAATTCCCTCCCATCCCAAACTCCAGCATTCCCTGATTCCCTGATCCCTCTTTTCCAGCCTCCCTGCAGCCCCAAGATGACTTTCTGCTACCAGAGGCAGTGTGAGGATTCCTGCTACTCCCCCTGCAGCTACGGGACCGTGTTCAGCTCCCGCAGCTACGACTGCGGCAGCCCCTGCGGCTACCAGGGCTACTACGGGAGGCTCAGTGGCTACCGCGACTGCTGCCCGTCCTTCAGCTCCCGCTACTGCTCCCCCTACTCGTCCCGCTACTTCCAGAGATATTCCTACGGCAGCTGCTACCCCTGCTACCAGTGCTGAGCCCAGCCCTGGCAGGAAAATCCCAAAATCCGCGCTGGAGGCTCCTGGGTGGATTTAGGTCTGGCTCAACTCCTGAGATTTCGGGATCTCCGTTGTCACTCTGATTAATTTGCTTTTTTTGCTGTTCCCTCTCAGTGTTTCGGGATGAGATTGTTGTGTGTTCTGAGGTGTAACTGCACAGGGGAGCTCTGCTCCTCTCCAACACCAGCTTGGCTCCCCAGAGCTCTGCTCTGAGGTGTAGCTACTCCTCAGTGTGTGGTGGTGTGAACCTCTGGCTGCTCCTGCACTACTACAAGCTGTAACTTCTTCTTACTCCCATTAAAAGATCTTGCATCACAGCGCTGCCTTCGGTTGTGTTTTAATGTTCTTTTTAATATTTTATTTTAAATAGCTCTTTCTAATGTTACATTTGACTTTGAATTATTTACTTGACACACATAGAGAAAAAAAAATTTTAAGGGGTACCAATTTCTCAGTTCTCAGCAGAATCTGAGGGCCCAAGGACACACTGAGCGCTTCGATTTTCTGTCTGCTCCAAAACTGATGTTTGCCATGCCCCAACTCTGCCCATCGTCCAAAAACATTCCCTTTTCCAAAGCACAAGCTGAAAAATGTGAAGATTTAGGAGAAATTAATCAGGCGGCATTTCCAGCCCGAGTTCTACCCCATGTGAGACTCCAGGATATTCCAACACACAGAATTCCATTCTCCCTCAAACCCCCAAATCCCTAAATCCCCAAATTCCCAAATCCCCAAATTACCAAATCCCCAGATCCCCAGATCCCCAAATTCCCAAACCTCCAAACCCTCAAACTCCCAAATTCCCAGATCCCCAAACTCCCAAATGCCCAAATCCCAAACCCCCAAATCCCTAAAAGTTTTAAAGGAGCTAAGGGTTGCTGGAGTAGATAATAAACGTTCCTGTTTCACAGTGTGAAATAAATTGGAATTGATTTTTATTTTAAGTGTTTTTTCAAAATATTCACATCTAAATTTTGTATATAATATGAAAAAAAAAAAAAAAGCTCTAAAGTTTCCTGGGCATGAGCAGGTTTTAACCTGTCCCATGAATCAGAGCCTTTCATTAAATTTTATTAAATTTATTATTCACTAGGAATTTCACTCCATCTTTCTCTAATTAACAAGTGGTTCTATAAATTATATTTCCACCTAATGACCAAACTCTTTCTTGAGTTCCTCCCTGTGTTTTTAGCCACAGAAATGAATTCCCATTTCTTCAGCTCAATTTCAGATTTTCAGGGTTTGTGACACCAAAATTTTGCATTAATTTGGATTACTTTAGCAACTTTGGGAAATGTTCTGCATTTTCTGAATTTCCCAGGACAATTCCTGGCCTTTCAGTTCCCCTTGGCCCTTTGGGAGGTGCTTTGGTCACTCAGAAATGATCTGACCAATATAAACAGCAACAAAATTAAATTTATTTGCCCACGTCACACCTTCAATTAAAATAATTGGTTTCCTCTCCATCAGGGATCATTAATCTGTTCTCAGCTCAACCCAACAACACACACACAAAAAAAAACTCCACAATTTTTTTGTCTTAAAAACCTTTTTGACTCCTCCTCAGCTTCAATGATGAAATCCAGATTTCAGAACGGACAGGGGAATGTAGAGGAGTTAAAATCAGAAAATCATTTTGCAGCAAATTTTTTTTAATGCTGATTTTCAGCCTTCCCAGCACAAATCAAGAGGCTTTTTTTTACAAATCAGCAAATTCCTCCCTGTATGACCTTCCCCCGCAGTGAGGCGATCCTCATTTGCATATTAAATGAGGATAATAACAGACATCGGGGAAGTGCTGAGCCTCATCAGAATTTATGGTATCAATGCAATCCATGAGGAGCTCCTGGGGCAATATTTGGATTATTTAAACCCTCCTGGTTTGTTGCTCAAAGGTTCCTCGAGTGGGGAAGGGAGGGAGGGAGCCCCGGGGCAAGGGAGCTTTGATAATAGATAAATTTTCTTGATTTAAATAAATCCCTGACACAGTTCCAGCTGCACCTGGCTGGGAAATGCCAGCCCAGCAGGTCAGGGAGCAATTCCTTCTTCCCTGCCCCAGGAAAATCCCTCCCGAGGGGAATCCAGCCCTTGGTGCTCTCCAGCCCAACAAAGTCAGGAAAATAATCTCAGAATTGTAACTCTCTGGAATTTAGGAGACCTGGATTGCATCACTAGAGCTGAGGAGGACCCTAAAAGGCTTTTTTTTAGGAAAAAAAGGGGGGGGTTTTGGCTCATTATGATGGGTATGGAAGAGTGGGTTGGGTTGGGTTGGGTTGAGTTGGGTTGGGTTGGGTTGGGTTGGGTTGGAAGGACCTTAAAGATCTCTTGATTCTACCCCTGCCACGGCAGGGACACCTCCCGCTGTCCCAGGCTGCTCCAAGCCCTGTCCTTTCTTTTTTTGAACACTCCCAGGGATGGAGAATCCATGGAATCACCCTAGCCAGGGCATCCCCACCCTCCCAGGGAACAATTCCTGCCCAAAATCCCACCCAAATTCCCCTTCTGTGCCCCTGACAGCATTCCCTGTGTCCTGTCCATGCAGTTCCTGAGGAAAAGTCCCTCTCCAGCTTCCCTGCAGATCCTGGGAGCAGCTCTGGGGTCTTCACATTCCCAACAATCCCAACATTCCCAGCCTGGCTCTACAGGAAAGGGGCTCCAGGCCCTTTATCAGCTTTGTGGCCTCCTCTGGACTCGCTCCAACAATTCCACGCCCATTTTATGTTGGAGACACCAGAGCTGGGCTCAGAATTCCCAGTGAGATCTCACCAGGAATCCCTTCCCTCATCCCCCCTGCCCATGGATGCAGCTCAGCGCAGGGAGGGATCCTGGGCTGAGCTCATGCCCACAAATCCCATTTAAAAAATTCTACAAAAATCACATATTTATATACAAGCCCTATTAAAAAATAGGGTTTATAATAAATATCAGGGATTCTCGGCTGAGCTCATGCCCATGAATCCCATATACAAACCTTATAAATAAATAGGGTTTATAATAAACATCAGGCACGTGAGTGATATCACGAGACACCAACTCAAGCGAGTTTTCCCAATAATTTCATCAGAAGAAAAAAGAAAAAAAAAACCAAACCTCACACCATAAAAATTAACCACATTGCTCAGATGCTGTTTTAATTGATCCCCTGCTTTGGCCTGGACCTCTCTTAGGATAAATTATAGGCAGGAGAGGAACCTGAAGGAATCAGTGGAACGTCTGTCATTAATTGTGACGGAAATCCCGGAGCGCTCGGGGCGATTCTGCCCCGTTCTCCTGGTGTTTTACGTCACCCCAAAACCTGCAGTGCCCACCTCCCTTGTGGGGCCATGAGGTGAAGAACCAATCCAAGCACTCGCCTGTCCAGGAATTGTGGCTGGAGCTGTTCTGTGTAGCCTCCAGTGCCATTGCCAGCCATCCTCTGGGTGCTTTCCCAGAAATCTCTGTCCTGGAAAGTCTGGAGATGAAAGAATCTCCCGGACTGTAATCACAGCGCCCAGGAATTCCAAAATTGTCCTAAATGCCGAGGAAAACAATTATAGCAATTGGGCTGCTGATGTACTTCCCAAATTTGTCCCGTGACTAAGGGAAGCTCTCGGGGAACTGCTCCAGCTTCCACAACGGGAATATAAAAAAGGACCCGAGCCCAGCGCTGCTCACACGGCTCCTCTTGGCTCGCTCTTCCCGCTGAACTCGGTGAGTCCCAATCCCGCTCTCGCGGAGAATCCTTGAACTTGGGGGGAAATCCGTGGGCGTTTTCCCTGGATGATTTTATTTTGGGGGACGTTGACACATGGACGTTCTCATGTCTTTGGAAAGTTGAGTTAGAAGTTCTGGGTTTCCTTTATTTTCCCCCCATGGTGACGCCTGGAATTTTCAGAGTCGTTGTGCAAGGAGGAAATGGCTTTTTTGTGGCAGGATGTGGCAATGGGGAATATGGAATTCCCAGGAATTGTTTGTGTCCCTCTGGAGTCCCCGGGGCAGCTCAGAGCTGCAGGATTTAAATCTTTGCTGTGCAGCAGAGTGTCCTTTCTAGAACCGGCACTAACAAAGCTGGTGTTAGCCAGGAGATGGAATCTGTGCCAAGATTAAAAGCAGACAGGGAGGTTGGAGACTTTAATGAACTGCTTGAGTTATGCTGGAGCACTTCTAAGAACTCCAGAAATCGCTATGAGGGATACCAGTCATCGGAATTCCAGACACTGGGACTCCTCCACACTCCTACCCTGAGATGGAAGCCTAGACACCAAACACCCACAAATTCCTTCTTCAGGAAGATTTTTGTTTTTCTTGGAAAGAGTTTTCAGAATTTGGAAGGGAAGTTTGGGGTCCCTGTCACAAGGAAGGACTGGAGGTGGCACTTGGTGCTCTGGGCTGGGTGATTAGGTGGGGACTGGGAGCAGGTTGGACTCGGTCTTGGAGGTGTTTTCCTACCTCAGAGATCGTGTGGTTTGGAATCCTAGAATCCTGGGATCCTGGGATTCTGGAATCCTGGAATCCTGGAATCCTGGAATCCTGGGATCCTGGGATTCTGGGATCCTGGAGTTCTGGAATCCTGGGATTCTGTGATTCTGGGAATCGTGATATGAAAACTCCACAGAAACCTGATAAATTCCCTCAACATTTCCACCCAACCCCACATCCCTCACACCACGACTCTGCCCCTACAAACCTTCTCCCCTTTTTTCACTACAAACCCCACAAACCCTTTTTCTCCCCCTTTTTTCCAGGCTCTCCTCAACCACCTCCACCCCAAGATGTCCTGCTGCTACTCCCCCTGCTGCTACACCCTGTGCTGCTCCCCCTGCTACCGCAGCTGCACCCGCACCTACAGCTGCAGCCCCATCGTCTCGCGCACCCTGAGCTGCTGCCGCCGCTCCTACAGCAACTGCTGCACGTCCCGGCGCCTCACCACGCGCTACTGCTACCCCTCGTGCTGCTCCTACTCCTGCTGCTACCCCTGCTGCTGATCCCACGGTGGGAGAATCCCCACGGACGGATCCAGGCCCACGGACCAACGGCGCTGATGTTTGGACAAGTGAACTTCCCACCCATGGGGGCTTTGCCGTGCTCTGTAACCCCTTGGAATTTTTTTTTTGTTGTTCTCTCTGTCTCCCTCTTCCTGCCTTTCTCAGCTCTCCTGATATTCCGCGTTTAAACCCTCCCACAGCCCCTCCAGCAACGGGAGGGACAGTCTGCAATTCATGTGAAACTTCTTAAGAGTTGCTGCAATGGGGCTGGAGGACCTCTGTGAAATGAGATTTGGTGTCATCTGCATTTCCAATAAGCACTTCCAGCACGGTGCTGCAGCCCTGGGTGAGGGAGCGTTAGGGCTGTCTCGCCTTTGATCTGGATTTACGAGGACCTGAAGGATGAACAACACCGCTTCAGCAAAAAGGAATGTTCTGGAGTGCTGTGACTCATCTCCCGGAGCTGCTCCCAGCATCCCAAAACTATAATCTTTCTGTATCTGTGCCAGCTCTTTTTCTTATTCTATTAAATACTTTCTGCATTTCAAAAAAAGCTCTGCAGACTCGGTTGTTTTCTTGTGTCTGTCCTTGGTGTGTGGATATTCTGGGAGCTGTGGGATTCTGAAGGGACTTCCTGTCCTTGAATCCATTTCCAGCTCTTGAATCTTCATGGAAAACGGACTGGAGAATGTCCAGGGATGGGAACAGGGCTGGAACAGCTGGAGAAAGGAATGGAGAACTCCGAGGGAGCTGGGGGGGGCTCAGCCTGGAGAAAAGGAGGATCCAGGGGGAATTTCAGGATCTGCCAGGGGGGATTTAGGATCTGATCCCAGGGAATGGGACAGGACAAGAGGGAAGGGCCTCGAGCTCTGCCAGGTTGGGAAATTTGGGGAAATTCCTACTAGAAAGGGCAGCCAGGCTCTGGGGGGTTTGGAGTGGCCATCCCTGGAGATGTCCAAGGAATTCCTAGACTTTTCTTGGGTGACTAAGTGGGGATCAGGCACAGGTTGGGATTGATGATCTTGGATCCAGCCTCAGTGATCCTGGAATTCTGGGATTCAAAGCTCTTCCTTCTCTTCCACATTCTGAGCAGCTCCCCCTAAATTTTCTCTTTTCTTCCCTTCAAACTCTCAGAAATTCAAGAAATGTCAAATCTTTTCCCTTTCCTTTTCTTAATTGAAGCTGTGATCAGATTTAAGGTTAAAAGTGCTGCTTTGGGCTGGGTTAGAGCTAAAACTTCATCACAACAAGGCTGGAATAATCTTTATAATGATGTTTCAAAATAAAAAACATTTCGTGCCAGACGTTTAGAGAATATAGGAAAATGTTCAGCTGAGCAAAATACTGTCCAATTCCTAGAAACTGAATTCAACTCTTCTTGTACCAGAGTCTCAGTTTTTCTGTCATTCTCCAATTTAACAGATACATTTCATGCCCAGCCATTAAAAAAAAAGAAAAAACCCTAAAAATCTGTGTTGAAATCAGTGGGAAAGGTGTCAAGGAGGAAGTGGTGGCTTTGCTTGTGTGGATGTTGGCCTGGAAAACTCAAACCACGCCTTTGATCTTCCACACTGAACAGAAGGAAATCCATTTGAGCTGAATAAAATCCATTTTTACAGGTGCAGCTACAAAAAATAAATCCGAGGACTAAAAGCCAGAAGATGAGGGAAGAAAAGTCATGAAAAAAAAAAAAAAAAGGGCAAATAGTCGTAAAGACAATAAAACAATTGGAATGTCCTCATTGTCCCTGGGCAGCTCCTTCTAACACCTGAACAGGAGGGATTTTCCCAAATTTCCCAACCTGTCAGAGCTCCCGAATCTCCCATGACAGATCCCAAATTCCCCCTGGAAGATCCCAAAATTCCCTCTGGATTCCCCTTTTCTCCAGACTGAGCCCCCCAGCCCCCTTAGGATTCTCCATTCCCTTCTCCAGCTGTTTCAGCCCTGTTCCCATCCCGTGATTTTCCAGCCCCTCCATGTCCATCTTGGCATGAGAGGCCCAGAGTTGGACAAAGGACTGAGGTCCAACCTCACCTTTGCCATCTCCAGTCCTTAAGCTCTCAAAGTTCATAATTTATCTCCAAATCCTTTTGCTGTGAAGGATTTCGTATTTGTGCAGCCTCCACCTAACCTCTGACATTAATTTGAATTTAAAATAAGAGCAAAAAAGAGCAAACAGGATGCTGAGGCTTCCTCAGGATTTTGGATACCAAAGATTTCAAGCTTAAATGACAAACGAACCCAGAAATGCTGAATTGATGCAGAAAAAAAAATCTTTAATAGGAATGAAAGGCAGAGATCATTTGGAAAAGGATACAGAAGGGAAAGACCACACGCCCAAAGTCACATGACACCCACATCATCCAGACAGAGGAAATGTTTTGTACAGCACCGCCAAAACTGCCGAGTTTGGTTTGCTGGGAGTGTTGAGGAGAAGATCTGGCTTGAGAGAAGAGTTGGGGCCGCGGGATGAAGACGAGTCATCGCCAGGCCTTCAGCAGCAGCGCAGAGCTCTCGGAGCACCCCAAAACTCTGCCAGACTCTCCATCCATCCACACCTGCCAGACCCGGGCTGGTTTTGGGGTCGCTCCCTCTGGCTCTAGCAGCTGTAGCAGCCGCCGTAGCCGAATCTCTGGCCGTAGCGGCCAAAGGGGTACCCGTAGCGGCCGGAGTAGAACCCGGGGTATCCATAGCAGTCCCCAGAGCCGTAGAAGCCCCGGTAGCCACCGTAGAAACCCCCGGAGCCGTAGCAGTCCCCGGAGCCGAAGATGCCCCGGTAGCCGTACAAGCCGCCGTAGCCGTAGCGGTCCCCGAAGCCGTAGAGGCCGCGGGAGCCGTAGAGGCTCCCGTAGCCCCGGTAGCCACAGGGGCTACCGCAGTCGTAGCCCCGGTAGCCGTAGAGGCCCCCGTAGTTGCAGGAGGAGTAGCAGTCATCCTCACACTGGCCTTGGAGGAAAGTCATCTTTGGGAGATGGAGGTAGAGCCTGCAACGGGGAGGGAAGGAAGAGTAGTAAATACTCCAAGGAGTAGCAGCAACCTCAGAGCCCAAAATCTTCCTCACCAGTCCCATGAGAACAAGGGCAGAGGGAAAAGCATGACCTCAGCTCCTCATTACGCCCCATTTGTATAATCTGCTCATTCACCCGCTGCCTTTAAATGATTTTATATTCTATATTCGTATGGATTTAATATATTCACGTTAAACTATTTCAGTTCTCCTGGGACTGGTGGAATCAGCGGCCACAGATCAAAACCTTGCTTCTGCTTCAGGGCCTTATTCTGAAAGAACCATGAATTAGCAGCCCTGATTTTCTTTCATGGAGCTCTGCATTCCTGACTACATCAGGAAGGTCTTCCCAACATTTTCCTGTGATAACACCCTTCAGGTTTTGGGCCCATCACTCCAAGACCCATTTCAGTGCTTTCCATCTATTTTAATTCACACTTGGCTGTGCTGAGAGCCCACAGAAGAAACCAAGGAGCGGGGACACACATGAGAACATTTGACAAACACAAAATCCCACTTGCAATAGGAGATTTAAGGAAAAACCCACCAAGAGTCGCAGTGGGGAAACCCTTTCCTACCTCCACCGTCCAAAAAAAATCCCTTATCAGGGAACCCAGGTAGCAAAAGGACCGGGAAAGTCCCACCTGCAGCTTTAAAACCTGAACCCAGCAAGCCCAGGTAAAAGGAACAGATAAACCCGAGAGTTCAGAGGAGCCACAGCCCCAGCAGGAATCCTGAAAGGAAAATCCCAGGGGAAGAAGGGAGGAAAAGCTTACCTAGTTCACCAGGAGGAGAAGGCAGGAGAGCTGATGAGGAGCCTTGAGATGTGAGCCCTTTTTATACTCCAGCTTTGCCCTCCTGGCTTATCTCAGACGCCCTGTGGATTCAAAAGGTTTGGATCCCTACTGGCTGGAAAACAAATTTGCCTGTACACGTCATATCTTCAATTAATGTAATTTTCCTCATTGTTTGGGATTATTAGTGTGTTCCCAACCTCCCCGTACATCCCATATATTACAGGTTTCTTTCATCTTAACGTTTTCTGGGCCAGCAACATTCCTGATACCATTTTATTGCCTCCGTTGTCAAATGCGAAATTAATTTTTGTACAATAGAAAAGCCATTTCTAATTTCTCAAGGTCATCAGAGAGAGAGAAATTTTTGGTAAAAAAAGGAAATTATTTTGTTTGAAAATTGTATATATTTGAAATTATTCGCATTCAGTAAAAGGATGCACCATGGGGTTTTATTTAAAGGAAATGTAAATGTATGGATTTTTCATTAAACCTCATCAACTTCAGGAAAAAGGACCAGAACTATAAATAAATCTTAATTCCAAAGTGGTCCTGAATCAAAGCCACATTCCTGCAGGAGCAGGAAGAATGTTTTTAACAAAAATCCAACTGTGTTTTTTGCAGTGTCATTCAATGGAGGGTTTGTCCCAAGTTCAGCAGAGCAAAGTGAAGAATTCAAGTCTCAACTCGACCAGGAAATAAAGAAATTATCAGCACTAAAAGAGCACAAAAAGAACACCAGAAAAGCCCTGCTGGTATTTTTTTGCACACGGAATCACCACGTGTAGAAGTTGCGATAGGGAGGAACGTTGGAGTTTAGGGCAGAACTCCTTGGGTGACCTTCACCTAATTTCTGGCATTAATTTGAATATAAAATAAGCGTAATAATGAGCAAACAGGATGTTGAGGCTTCCTCCAAATTTTGAATACCAAAGCACTTCATAAACACTCATTAATGTTTTCAATTTGCAAAGTGTTGCTGGATTTAAATATTAATAGTTTGCCACCGAAAGACACCTCCAGATTTAATCACACGGTCACTCCTCAAGGTCTCTGCTTCCTAAGCTGTATGAAGGAGATGCTTATCCATGAAAATAAAAAAAAAAATCCCTTAAAAAAGCCGAAAAAAGCCAAAAAAATCACTACAAATAGGAAGGAATATTTGAGGAAGGAATATTCCAACCCATGAGGTAGCTGGAAATGTCTTTGGGTTGTTTTTGGAGAACCTGGGATACAAATCCAGCAGGCGATCCCCACCAGGACACCGTGAAGGTCACGGCGATGCTGAGTGGAGGCTCCTCAAAGCAAAACCTCTTCCGTTTGTCCAGAGGCACCAAAGCCAAGCCATTGGACCACCTCCGAGGCCACTGGGCAACCCTTCATGACCTGAATATTTCCCCAAATAAATATCTCCCCAAATATCTCCTCATCTGGCCATGAGGAATTCCGGGTAATTTCCTTAGAAATGCGTTCTTGTTTCAGGATTAAAGAAATTCTGAAGGGGTTACGTTGGCGCCGCGAGGCCAAATGTGGAAAATATGAAAATGGTTCATTCCAGTGACGTAGGTTGGAGGAATAAAGAGTTGGATGACGCGTTTTGGAAGGGATAAAAACAGAGCCTCGACCCCGGAAATCGTCTGCTCCTCTCGACTTTTTCTCCTGGTGAAGAGCTCTGTACTGACTCTCCTGTGCGCATGTTTCTCCCAATATTTCTAGAGAAATAGAAATAGAAATAGAAAGATGGATACAAAAATGAATATATATTAAATATATAGTGATTATTTATGTATTTATTTATTTATGTATTTATTTATGTATTTATTTAATGTATGCCCATATATTATGTTACTCATTTAATATGCCGCACCCATATATATTTATATAACCTGTGTCTATGTACTGGTACAGATATTCTGTAAGAAATTTCTTCTCATTTTAGAGCCAACACCAAACACAAAATTCCTTGCAATCTCAAGGAATTACCCTTTTTATGCTTCTTTCCTGTGCTCTTTTAATATTAAGCTTTATAACACTGAAAACTGGAAATTTACTGCCACAATTTTGTAGTAAAAAGTAATTTTCAGTTCTGGGTTATATTTATTGCGTTTTTCTTTCATTCATTACATTTCTCTGATTTCTGGGGCAGGAAAGCTCAGCTCTCAGCTGGCAAAACCCTCATTCGCTGCGTTTAGTCAGCAGTTTCCAAAAGTTGACAGGGAAAAATGCAGCGAGGTTGTTTGGGATTCAGGAGATTAGAAAAATAAACGAGTTAATTAAGAGGCTGGAACTGATGCACAGGAGGGACCGAGTCGGAGCTTTTGCTCTGCCCTCAGCAGCCCGTAAATTTTCTTTCTGGGTGTGTGTTTCGGGCTCTCCAAATCAACAAAGGATGAATTCCTTCAAGGAGCTCTGTGCCAAGCCAACAATGACAATTTTGGCAGTTTTGGGAGCCCCAACTTCCAGTCCCAGGCCACCAGCACCAGTGCCAAGATGTCCTCTTGTTTTTCAGGAATATGGAGAGTTTCTCTCACCCCTCTGGGATCATCTTTGGGATTGTCTGTGCCTCTGTCGTTGGGAGGATCAAGGGGCTCACCGGGTGTTGCTGTTGAGGTGAACAGAAAGTACGAACGACCGTGCTACATTTTAGAAGGTGAATTTCTGCAATGAGAGGGCAGGCAGGACTTGGATGTCAGGGACTGTCACCACATCTCCATCTCAATGGCTGCCCTGACTCATTTCCCCCAACATAAGGGAGAACCTTAAATAACCCTCGACCTTGGGTTTACCCAAATATTTCGCCCAAAAGAGGCATCGGTCGGTTTTGTCCCCAGAGACGCTCCTGCAGCAAAGCTGGTGTTCGTTCTTGGGCAATAAACCACAAAAACAAGAGATGGAGGGGGAGTCTCGTGGTGGTCCAAGGCAGGGGATCGGTGACATTTGAGGTCAAAGACACCTGAGAGAAAAGACCCAAGGCAGCCGAGGCATGGCTGCAGAGCAGCCAGTTCTGCAGGGAGTTCCTGCCAGCCCCCGCCGCTCCGCCTCGGGAGACTGAGGAACCCTGAGTTAGGCTCGGAATACTAAAGATGATTATCTAGATTTAGAATAATTAAGATGATAAAGGTTTCAAGTACTAAAGATGGTTTAGATTTAGAATAATTAAGATGATCTAGGTTTGGAACATTAAGGATGATTTAGATTTAGACTATTAAAGATGATCTAGGTTTGGAAAACTAAAGATGATTTAGATTTAGAATACTAAAGATGATTAAGATCTAAAATATTAATGATTTAGATGTAGAATGCTAAAGATTTTTTAGATTTAGAATATTAAAGATGGTTTAGGTTTCGACTACTAAAGATGATTTCAGTTTGGAACACTAAAGATTATTTAGATTTTGAATACTAAAGATTATTTAGATTTAGAATAATTAAGATGCTTTAGATTTAAAATACTAAAGATGGTTTAGGTTTAGAATAATAAAGACGGTTTAGGTTTAGAATACTAAAGATGATTTAGGTTTAGAATATCAAAGATGATTTTTGTTTGGAATACCAAAGATGATAACCTGGACCAGAATGAGGTGAGCCCTCCTGACTTTCCCCTCAGATCATTGCTGTTATAAGTCCATATAATACTATATTATATTATTGGCTTTTTGCAAATATTAAAATGAATGCTACATGTATAATGTTGGAAAACTTCACTGTATGAATATAGTTTCTTTTAGTTCTAATATTAAGAAAACTTAGAAATAGTAGTGTGATAAATATCTATTTTTCTTGGATTATAACATGGTGATGTAAAAAGTTTTTGTTCATGTAACTAACTCAGAGAATTGTAAAAAGATAATCAGGAAATTCTTCACATTCTTGGATTATCCTGTCTGGATGAAGGTAAGAACTCCAGAGAAGGAATTTATTGATCAGGGAGTGTGCAACAGGATGGAGCCACAAAATAAGTTGATTTACAGGCAGTGGGGGGATGACTTTGAACAATGCATGAAGGTCTATGAATATGCAACATCTTGATGCATCTAAAAAAAAGTGTTTTCTGAATTAGTGTGTGCTCCTGGCTGAATGCCCAGCACCCTGCCACTTTTTTTTTTTGCTTTATTGTCTTTGTTTCCTATTTGTCTTTTTTTTAATTAAACCTTTTAAAATTACCAGGAAAGTGAGCCTCGTTTTTCACAATTTACAAGGCATCAGCGCTTTCCCTGGAGACAGGACACACAGGTGGTGATTTCCTGTCAGTCTAAACCATGTCACCTGCTGTCACCTCCCACCACAACGCTGACCTGGAGCCACCCTGCTCCCATCTGCTTCCTTCCCCTTCCAGCTCTGAGGGTGTCCCAACGCCTCCCTCTGCTCCAGGGATCCAGGGCGCTTCCAGGATCTCCTCCTGTGCTGCAGGTCAGTCTTCTGGGAGTGCAGAATTCCTCACCCCAGATGCTCCTGAAGGAGTCATCAAACAGGGACGGGATTTTTCCTTCCCTGGCCATTCCAGCTCTCCAAGCTGGAGAATTCAGGAAGTGCCAGATCCTCATGGAATTGCAGCCCAGAGCCCTCCCAGGGGCTCCCAATCATCATCTGATTTTCCAAAGATTTTTTTCCACAGATCTGTCCTGATATCTCATGATATCTCTATCCTGGTATCTCCTGATATCTCAGGAACGTTGGAGTTTCTCCCATGCCTGTTCTGGATGGGTGAAGAGACCTTAAAACTCATCCTATCCCAGGTGTGTCCTCGGGTGTGGAATCCATGGAATATCCTGTGCCATGGAAGAACCCCTTCCCAATGTCCAACCTAAATTTCCCTTTTTTCAGTCTGAACTAATTCCCCCTTTCCTGTTGCTCTGGTTCCTGACCATCAGCTCCTCCACATCTTCTCCAAACTCCTCCCAGACCCTAAACCCAGAGTTCCTCCATGTCCTGAGGCTCAGGAAATTTGGATGGTGAGAGGAACTTTGCGGCCTGGCTGCGATATTATCATAACAGGCGACAGGCGAGTGATTTAAATAACTGTTTAAATAAACCAACTCCTGTAATTCCATTCCAGCTCCAGGATGTGTTCACTGGGAATTATCCATTCAAATGTTCCCTTGGGAACCAACCACAGGCCTGCAGGAGCTGCCTCCAGCACAAAGATTCCCTGCCAGGCTGAGGATCCTCCCTGAACACTAAACCTGTCCTAAATGAGAGGCTGGGCACCCAATTATGGCCCAAACTGGACTAAATTTTCAAATTATTTGTTAAAAGGCCTGGCCTTTTAGGAGAAGGGGAAGTGGGGCATGATGGGAAAAAATGGCCGTGTTGGAAACAAGAAAAGGAACAAGAAATTCAAAATTCGCCATATTTAGATCAATATTAACGCATCATTATCATGAAACCAATTAGGCTCAATAATGAACCTAAGAGATATTAGCAAATCCTTCTATGCTAAAAAGGCTTTGAAACTTCTTAGTGAGACACCCAAAATCTTTATTCCTCTGAAAGAACATTTCACACTCGGGATTTTTATATCAAAAGTGATAAAAACTTATCAAAAACAGTTCTGCCAAAACCTACTGGCAGAACTCAGTCGTTTCACCAATTTTTCTGGTTTTTGTGGTAAAAGCAATTTCAACTTAAGTTATGAAAGCGCATCCTGAGAAGCCTCAATAAACTGCAGCTCATTCCCAAATACTCCCAACAATAAAGACTTTTGAGGTTTGGGAAATTTCTCTTTTGTAAGGATCGTGTGGTTGGGGAGAGTCTGGTTTAATGAACTGCTCCAGAGCTCACCAACATTAATTACACATTATTGCAGTGCCTGGGCAACTCTGTTTTCCTTCCACATAAGGATAATGATTCCCCAAAGAGTGACTAGCCCAGAATAATCCCACATTGCCACGTCAGCCTGCAATCCTTAATGACACTGGCGCTGCTCCTAACGCGCTACATAACATTTCAAACACAGTCAGGACAGCTCAGGAAAGGTTAATTACCAATTATTTATTTGTTTGTTTACTATATTTATTTATTTATTAAATTTATTTTATGTAATATATGTATTTATTGTTTTTTATTTATTTTTTCCTGAAAAAATTCCCAATTCCAGGAGGGAATTAAATTCATGTCCAGGTTATGCTGAGGGACGTTGAAGAGGGGAAGTGGGGCCAGGGATGGGAACAGGGCTGGAACAGCTGGAAAAGGGAATGGAGAATCCTGAGAGAGCTGGAGGAGAAAAGGGGGATCCAGGGGGGATTTTGGGCTCTGCCAGGGGGGTCTTTGGGATCTGATCCCGGGGAATGGGGACAGGACAAGAGGGAACAACCTCCAGATGCCCAGGGGAGGCTCAGAGTGGGAAAATCCCTCCTGGAAAAGGGAAAAGGTTTTGGAGGGGAGGTTTGGAGTGGCCATCCTTGGAGGTGTTGAAAGAATTCCTGGACGTTGGTCTGAGAGGAGATCAGGCACAGCTTGGACTCGATCCTGGGGGGATTTTCCAACCCTGTGCTCTGCTCGTGTCACTGCCATGGGGACACCAAGCCCGAGGACACCAGGAACAGGAGCCAGGAAAGCCAAACCTGAGCAAAAATCCCCCCAGAGACTGGAAATGTGGGGAAAGAAGGGCTATTCAAAGGAGATGCACGCACAGATCTGGGCCGGATCCCTCGGGAATTTTGCTCTCCTGGCAACAGGACCAGGTTGGGGCAGCAGGACAAGGACAGAGACAGCCACACGCCAGTCACCTGCTGCAACGTCTGCTTTAATGAGGGAGAACAGGTGAGACACAGCACAGGTTACAAATTGCCCACAAGCCGTGGTTTGAGCCAGGCTGACTCAGGGAATGTCTGGGGTTGCTTCTCCCGTGGCGATACCCAGCCCTGATCACACAGCACGGCAGCAGAGCAGGGGCTGGGGCACTGAAGGGCCGTTTTTATCCATGGAAAAATCCAAAAATGGAACTGAAGTGGATCTCGGGCCACGTTCTTGACGTTGTCACAGTCACAGAAGCACGGAATGGTGTGGGTGGGATTTTAAAGATTATTCAGTTCCACTTGTCCCAGGCTGTTCCCAGCCCATCCAACCTGACCTTGGACATTTTCAGGGATCCTGGGGCAGCCACAGATTCTCTGGGCACCCTGTGCCAGGGCCTCACAGGAAAGCACTCCCTCCTAATTTCTCCCTAAAATCTAATCTAAACCTACTGTCAGTAAGAAACCACAAAGATCCCAACAAGCCCCCAAGGAACCTGGAATAGCTTTGAGAACAGAGTGCTTGGAAAGAGAGGAAAGCTTTGAAGAAAGGAAATCAGAAAGGGTAGGAGAAGGATGGAAATGGATTTCTGAGGAGTTCAAACACCCACAGGAGATTTTAATGGTTCCCCAAACACTCGGCTCTCCCTGAACGCCCCGGAGCTCAGCCGTGGATCCATATCCTGCATTTCACCCTCTTCCAGTGGCCACTGCCTGGCTTTAGCAGCAGGATCTGCAGCTCCCAACTGGGTACCCCCGAGCCCACCTGGCCCCACCATAAACCTGGGAAGCTCCAGGAGTCCGGGCAGCACCAAAACCACCTCCAACACCAGCCCCAGCACCGGCTCCAACTTCAGGGACTCCCGAGGATCCCACCACGCTCTGCTGAGGGAAGGTGCTGAGGATGGGCCCGGGGAAGGTGACGACCACCGGGGGAGGGTAAATGACCACCGTGGAGTCGGGGCACTGCCGGACACAGGGCTCATTGCAGGAGTCGGCCACGGGCTGGGGCACGGCCACGCCGCAGGGGGAGGCGCTGCCGTCGGTGCAGGGGCTCAGGGAGTGAACCATGGCTGGGGCTCTGTTTGATGGGAGTCTGCAGGGCAAGGAAAGTAAAACAAAATTCACATCATCAAACATGAGAATAAAAGGCTACCAAGAGGCTCAAGGGACTGGGAGAATTCTCATAGCTCAGCACCTCAAATCCATCCTTAAATTGTGCTGAACACAAATGGGAAGAGTTTTCATGGAATATTACTTAGATCTCACCCAGATCTGCATTTCCCAGTGGCTGAAATGTCACAAGTGGACTAATTTACGTAATTCCAGAGGTTGGAAAAGCTCTACAAGATCACCAAGCCCAATCTGTGAGTAATCCCCACCTTCTCAACCAGACCAGAGCACCACAGGCCGCATCCAGTAGTTTCCACCTGGAAAATGCCAGACTGACCCGAAAACGGCACTTGAAGCCTTGGTTAGAGGAGGAACTGAGGAGCTCAGGAGTTCAGGAATTAGGAATTCACTCACCTACAGCACCAGAGAAGCGAGACAAGAGAAGTGCTGGTGCAAGGTGTGAGGTCCAGCGCTTTTATACCCGGCCTCAAAGCGCCCAGCACGTGAATCACCCACGTGCAGAACTTCCTAATCAATTACTAACCACGATTCTTCCCAGGTCCAGCTTTGTTAACGGGTGTTAATTGTTTTAGATAAGTCACTCTTGCTAATTACTGCTTTGTCCTTGTGTCCTGCATGACCTGTCCTTTACTGCCTTTCCCACTCTGCAATTTCAGCTTTATAGGGAGGGGATTCTTTGCCTCTGCATCTCAAAGGCAAAACATTTATGGAGCGTGGGCTTGATCTTCTCCATGACTGGACTAATTCCTTGGCAGCAGGGAACTGAACATTTTTCTGGATAAAAATATCCCAGGAAGGGCTGAAAAATTGAGGTGTAAACTGGAGTTCTGGGCTCTTGAATGAAATATTTGATGAAAAAAATAATAACTTGTGTTCTGTGTTCTTTAGATTAATAAAATTCTGATCAATGCTGTGGCACACTGGAAAAATCCTGAATTTTACACTTGTAGACCCAAATAAACCAGGACACCTCTTTCAACCCAACACCAAGCACCCAACTCCTTCACATATTTTAAGGACAAAACAGAAAGAAAGGCAAGACCACATTTAATATCTCATTAAAACCCCCATATTTTCAAAACCATAAATCCTGACTGGATTTGGGGAATGACAAAAAGGGCCATAAATGGGGTGTGACCGAGGCAAGACCTTGTCAGGCATTTTTTCCATGGAGTCACTTCAACCAAAGGGCACCAAAAGGCTTTGGAACAACAGCTCATGTTTGGAACGACGAGTGGGAAACACTTCTGGAATTTCAGCTGCTGGTTGGGGTTATCACCCTGCTAAAGCTGAGGGAGAGGCTCTGGGAGAGCCAGGAGTGGAGTCAGGGAACAGATGTTGAGGATGGCACCAGTGTGAGGTGGTGACGCTCCCACCACCAGCAACTGCTCCATTCTGGTTCCCAGTTGGTTTAAAAAACAAAAGGATTTTCTTACTTTGGCTCTCTCTTATTAAACCTTCCCTCAAAGCTTCTCCCTTGGGTTGAAAGGGACTTCCAAGACCATCCCAGGTTGCTCCAAGCCCTGTCCATTCTGGCCTTGGACACTTCCAGGGGTGGAACACCCGCAATAATGGAAGATAACCATGGGGATTGCAAAATCCACCATCACCTCAGCTTCAATTGGGCAGCAATTCATCCCCAATGCCAAAAACATTGGAATTAATACCTAATTACTGGTTCCAGCCAGCAGAAGATTAACTAAATGGTAAATCTTATCTTAAAGATTTATGAATAGTTAAAAGTCCAGATCTTTACTCCAGTGTGGGAGGAATCCACAGTGCTGGGATTTGTTTGTTCTGCTCTGGGCTCCTGTTACAGCAGGGTGGATTTCTGTGAACACAAACATTAACCTAGACAGGAATCATGTCAAGGCTTTCTGCAGGTGTTTCCAAACGCATCATAAAAGCTCATTAGTGCCCTGATGCTGTCACCGTATCGTTGTTAACAGGAGTTGTAACAGCTCAGAACAACCAGGAAATAAAAGTGATGAATCAACAGGTGACACGTGGCCAAAACTCAGCCCTGAGTGAGGAGCACAACAGAGCACTGTCAGCTCAATTTTCCAGCTCAGACAGGCTGAGGGATCCAATTCCAGCTCCTCTAAAGGTGCAAAACACAAAAATCACCGGCTTTGTAGAGATAAAACTGAAATGATCAAGTGAGGGTTCATCCCAGGAGGAGGGAGGTCCCTGAGGACACGAACGTGGGTGAAGTGTTCAAAAATCAGGGATCCAAACCATCCCTGAAACCAATGAAACACCAGAAACAGAATCCCAGGATCCCTGAGATTGGAAAAGAGCTCCAAGGTCACTGAGAGTCCAAGCTGTGCCCAATCCCCACTTGGTCACCCAGAGCAACGTCCGGGGATTCCTCGGACACCTGCAGGGAGTTTGGAGAGACAATTCCACCTCCCACATGCCCATGGCAGGGCTGGAACGAGATGTTCTTGGAGGTTCTTCCCACCCAAACCCCTCCACGATTCCCTGCTCCCCTTTCCAACACACAAACACGGGGTGTATTCACTAATTACTAACTTACTAATAAAAGCACAGTTAAACAACCATGTCCAGCTGGGTTTTTATTTCAAGGGATGCTCTGAGCTGGAAAGAGGGGAAAAGACTTTTTTATCAGAGCTTGTTCTCACCCCCTCACTCTGCTGATACGTGAAGACATTTGAGTGATGAATGAAGACACTCTGTGATAGATTAAGACAATCCTGATTAATGAAGACACTCCTGATTAATGAAGACACTTGGAGGTGCTGAGCTGGCTCGTCCCGGTGTTTACCTGCACATAAAGAAGGAGCAGGACATGAAACAGCTCCTTCATAACAGGACCTCATAAACCCCTCACCAACGCTCATTAATGTCTGACACGAGCCAAGCTGGCCCGGCTCAGCCCCGTGACGAGCAACGCCAGCACAGAGCCAATTTCAGGGCTGCGTCCCAGCACATCAAAGGCTGCTAATTACCCTAATGACGTCACAGGTCGGCAGCAGGATCCCTTCCAAGGGCGCAAGGCAAAGGGGACAGACCCGAGCTCTGGGTGCAAAGCTGAGCTGTTGGGATGGTCCCAGAGCCCTTGAGATGATCCCAGAGGTGTTGGGATTATTCCAGAGCTGTTGGGATGGTCCCAGAGCTGTTGGGATGACCCAGAATTGTTGGGATGATCCCAGAACAATTGGGATGGTCCCAGAGCTGTTGGGATGGTTCCAGAACCATTGGGATGATCCCAGAACAATTGGGATGGTCCCAGAGCTGTTGGGATGACCCCAGAGTTGTTGGCATGACCCTAGAGCTGTTGGGATGGTCCCAGAGCCATTGGGATGTTCCCAGAACAATTGGGATGGTCCCAGAGCTGTTGGGATGGTTCCAGAACCATTGGGATGATCCCAGAACAATTGGGATGGTCCCAGAGCTGTTGGGATGACCCCAGAGTTGTTGGCATGACCCTAGAGCTGTTGGGATGGTCCCAGAGCCATTGGGATGTTCCCAGAACCATTGGGATGGTCCCAGAACCATTGGGATGACCTCAGAGCTGTTGGGATGGTCCCAGAGCTGTTGGGATGTTCGTAGGGTGGGACAATGGGGTCACGAGGAGAGAATTCCCTGTTCTGTTATCGCTGGGGTAAAAAGTTGTGCAAGGACAGGATAATGAGGAGTGGGTTCAGATCAGCAGAGGGGAGGTTTAGGTGGGACATTGGGAAGGAATCATCCCCTGTGAGGGTGGGGAGGCCCTGGCACAGGTGATTCCATGGATTCCACATCCCTGGAAGCGTCCAAGGCCAGGCCGGATGCGGCTCGGAAAAAAAATCAGAGAATGGCTCAGACAAATTTTGGGGATCAGCCACAAAAGGAGCAGCTCAGTGCCAGCCTTGGGTGCATCTCTCCCAGTCCTGCTTCCCAAAATTTCATTGGTCAGTGTCCCAGCTGCTTCCTGCAGAAAAAACGGAGCAAGATCCACCAATTCCTGCTCCCCCAGCTCTGCTTCCAAAAGGAGCTTTAGAGGGATGGATTTCTTCAGGTACCTAAGGAGGTCAGCGGGATAAAAGCTGGCTTTTCCTTCTCCCCATAAATCTTTAAAATGGAAAGAACCCGTGGGGCGTGAGGTGTTTTTCCTGAGACTTGGGGATAACAATGCATTAACGAGCCCAAGTGAGTAAAATAATTACAGCCAGTGAAAAAGTTGCATGTGAACAGATTCCCTGCTGTACTTTATTAGGATTTGGCACACGGTGGCTCAGGTTTTCCATGAAGCCTGAAGGACTATAAAAACTCCATATAAAAACCCCCATTTCCAAGCTCTCCATCCAGTCCTTACTCTCCACCGTGAGCTCGGTAAGTTATTTCCCTACTTCCACGCCGAAGAAAACAGCATTTTGCTGGGAGTTGGAACTGGAATCTGGATTCTGCAGGAAGACCCTGGCACTGGGAATTAGGAAGGTTGTTGCTGTCAAAGGTTCTTTCTGGGGGTTGTTGTTATTTATTTTAGAAGCAGAGACAGAATAATAGTTTTAAAGTTGAGCGTGAGATTTACAGAACCTCATCCAGTTTGGATGTGAGCTTTCTTCACCTTCTTCTTGGATCCATGTCTTTTTAAAATTGAGTTAGAGGTTTCTCCTTTATTATATTAGTAGTTCAGATGATAATTATTCCAGGTTTGAATCGGGCTGAGAATGTTGGGAATGTTGGGAATGTTGGGAATGCTGAGCCTGTGGAGACCCCAGAGCCCCTCCCAGAATCTGCAGGGAAGCTGGAGAAGAACTTTTCCCCAGTAGCTGCAGGGGCAGGACACGGGGAGTGGGGTAAGGGGCACAGAGGGGGAATTTGGATGGGATTTTGAGAAGGAATTGTTCCCTGGGAGGGCCTGGTCCAGGGAATTCCATGCATTTCCCATCCTGGGAGTGTCCAGGGCCAGGCTGGATAGGGCTTGGAGCAGCCTGGGATGAGAGGAGGGGTCCTGCAGTGGAGTCCAAGGGCAGCTCCTTCCTTTGCCGGCAGAAAGAAATTCCAGTGTCAGTTGAGGCACCTGGAAAGGAAACAAATGAGAATTCTTGTCCTAAAGACCCGAGAACCTCAGCCCTAACCCCAGATAGAAACATAGGTCCAGGAAATTCCCATTTTCTATGGGTTTACAGATTGAGCTGGCTTTTAGGGAGTTTTCTGGGGAGAAGCGAGGCTGTGAAGTTTGGATGGAGAGCTGAGGGCTCACAGCTCAATCCCTGTGCCAGAACCCGTCTGGGAATTCCTGAAAAACCCAGCCGGGAGTTCCTGCAGAGCCCAGTTGGGAATTCCTGCAGAACCCAGTCGGGAATTCCTGCAAAACCCAGCCAGGAATTCCACAGCTTTTCAGGATGCCTGCTGTTTTTCAGGATGCCCGGAGCCATGTCCTACTACGGCTACCAGTACAAGCAGCAGTGCTACATCCCCGGCGGGATGAAGAGCCCTGTGCCCACCTTTCCCCAGCAGTGCCAGAGCCCCGGGCTGGTGCCCTGCAGCTCCTGCTCGCCTTGTGCCCCCACAGGGGCCAAGATCTGCCCCACCAGGAGAGTCCTGGTCAGTTCCTGCCAGCCGCGCTGTGTGGAGACCCGCGTGGTGGAAGGGCACCGCTCCTCATCCTGCTCCTCCTGCAGCAGCTCCAGGTGCCTGGATTCCTGCCCCGCGCCCTTCCCGCAGGCCCTGGCACAGGGCAGGGAGTTGGGCACGCTCAAGTGTCCCCAGGGCATGGAGCTGGGCACGCTCAGGTGTCCCCAGGTGTGCGCCCCTGCCCCCGTGTGCCAGGACGGCTCCTGCCCCTACTCGTACCAGTGGTCCAACAGTTACCAGTACAACTGCGGGCAATGAAACCTCGAGCAGTGCCCGGGGCACAGCCAGGCCCTGAGGAGCAGGAGAACGCCCAGCACTGAGGGGCAGCTCCTGGGAACACAGTGCTTCTCCTGCTGAAACACTCCTGAGCACCACTGGGAACCTTCTGGAACCTTCTGGAACCTTCTGGAACTTTTGGGAACTTTTTGGCACTTTTATGAAACTTCTAGAATCTTTAGGAAACTTTAGGAACCTTCTGGCACCTTTACGAACCCTCTGGAACCTTTAGGAACCTTCTGTCGCCTTTAGGAACCTTCTGGCTCATTTGGGAACCTTCTGGAACCTTTAGGAACTTTCTGTCACTTTTAGAAACCTTCTAGAAGCTTTGCAAACCTTCTGGCACCTTTAGGAACCTCCAGTAAACTTTGTCAACTTTCTGGCACTTTTATGAACCTTCTAGAACCTTTAGGAACCTTCTGGAACCTCTAGGAACCTTCTAGAACGTTTAGAAACATTCTGGGACCTTTAGGACCCTTCTGAAACCTTTAGGAATCTTCTAGCTCTTTGAGAACCTTTTGGCTCTTTTAGGAGTCTTCTGGCCTCTTCGGGAACCTTCTGGCCCCTTTGGGAACCTTCTGGCCCCTTTGGGAAGCTTCTGGCAGTTTTAGGAACCTTCTAGAACCTTCTAGAACCTTTAGGAACCTTCAGGCTCCTTTGAGACCCAGCCCTTATTAAATCCTCTTCATGAATTTTCTGTATCGGATTTTGGGGTCTCTTTTCTCCACTCTCCATGGCACGAGTAGATTCCCAAGGCCGCGTGAAGGAGATGTGAGCTCACATGGATGACGCTGCCTCGGAGTGGCCTCGGTGCCACCAAAGCGCCACAGGTGCCAGCATTGCCAAAAATAAACTTATTTCCTTTTCTGCTTCTGACTTTGTTCCGGAGTGAAATTTGTAAAGAAATGGGAATTTTTTTGGACTGGGGAGGCGGTGGGGTCACATCCCAGCATCTCAAAGCTCTCCTCCCTCCGAGCCGTCCCGCGGTCTTGGAGCTCCATCCTGTGGCTGTGCAGGCGCTGAGCCTCTGGAATGTTCCCTCCAGCCTCACCCTCTCATTAATTACCAGGGTGGCAGGTAATTAACTGCTGCATAACGAGCTCTGCTGATTCCCAGCCCAGATCCCGCCCTGGGAGGAGCCAGACAGAGGGACAGACAGACTGTGGCAGGCTCTCCAGGGACCTCTGCAGGGCTCGGCCTGTCCCTTGTACCCGCAGAAAACACAAATTCCCCCCACATTTTGTCCTTCCCTCACAAGGGAGACTCCGAGTGTGTTGCCTAAAGGGATTTGGGATTTTTGGAACCGGCTGTGTGTGGGGTGAAGCAGGAGCGGTGTGGAAATCTTGAATTGCTGCTCTGCTGACGCTGCTGCTATAAAGGGATGGAGCAAGGGCCTGTGAGGAGAGGTGGAAAAGCAGGTCCGTGATCCCCAGAGCTCCTCCAGGCTGGTTCTTGCCCGGGACTCAGTGAAATGATGGAGAAATGAGGCAGCGCTCCAAAGAAAGGGGGGATAAAACTGGAAAAGATGAATTCCAGCCTGGGGAAGGCTGGGAGGGACCACTGAGGGTCATCACAGGGGTTCTGAAACCTTTAAGAACCTCCAGGAAACTATTAGAATATTTGGGAACCTTTTGACTTCTTTGAGAACCTTCTAGGAGTTTTTTCAGAGTTTATCCATCAGTCACCTGCCCATATTCACCCTGCTCAGACCCTGTGGAAATGTTCCTAGCAGGTGAAGGCTTGGAAAGGAGAAAATCCCATTTTTGGATGTTCAGACCAAACCTTTGCATGGCAGGGAGAGTTGAGATTCGCTGTTTTTTCCGAGGAGGAAAACTCAGTGAGTTTTTCTCCCTCTCCATCCCAACTTCCCCGAGTTCTCTCTGGGTGGTGCTGAAGGGATGAGGAGCAGGCAGGGCTGAGCTCACCCAGCTCTGCTCGAGCTGCAGTTCCACCTGGAGAATCTGGGGGGACCCTGGCTCTGAGGTGTGAGTCCTGAGGATGATGGAATCATGGAACGGTTTGGGTTGGACGGGGTTTCAGCCTCTTCTCTTTTCATGCCATGGGCAGGGACAGGTCCCACTGTCCCAGGCTGCTCCAAACCTCATCCAACTTGACCTTGGACAATTCCAGGGATCCAGGGGCATCCAAAACTTCTCTGTGCCAAGACCTCCTCATGTTCACAGCCAAGAATTCCTTCCCAAAATCTCATCTAAACCTTCTCTCTGTCCTTTTGAAGCTATTCCCCCTTGTCCTGTCACTCCAGGCCCTTCCAGATGCCTCCACCCCACACAAAACCTTGCATTTCAGACGTGTCCCACAAAACAGGTCCTGGTTTTCCTGTCCTCTACTGAAATCCTTATGGGAGTAACCAAAAGTCAGCTGTCAGTGAGGGGAGAAAGGTTCCAACATCCTCAAAAATCTCAGTGCCCCAGAGCCACAAGGCTCCTCCCCATTCCAGCTGAAAATTGGGACTGGTTTTGGTGGCCCCAGGGGTGCCAGGAGCCAGTGGCACTGAGAGGGTCCCCTCTGTGGGTGACATTCCTTCCTCCAACTGTCCTCAGACCAGCTAATCCTGATTTAGGCCAAAAACCTCTCGAAGCCTTTGGGGAGTTCCCAGGCAAATAAATTAACAATCGGATATGACTCCCGAGGATAATGAATGGAGCAATTAAGACTTTCCCATCTGATGACTGTAATTTTCTGAACAACAAAGGGAGGAAGCTGTCGAGGTGTCACAGGGGAAAAAAACTGGGCAGATGACCCAGTAGAGAGCTGGGTGGGTCCTCAAAAATAGGAAGCAATGCAGTTAAACTGGCCAGAGCACGAGCAGATCCCTCTTGCCCAGGAGTTTGCCCTGCCTTGTCCCCATGGATCCCTGGTGGCAGCTGGGATGGGATGACACAGCCAGGATATCACTGGTGTCAGGGTGACAGTGACAGGTTTGGCCAACAAGCCCTCCTGGAATCCCAAAAATGCTTCAGTTCCATGGTGGGGAGGAGAGAGGATGGGAAAATTCCCAGAAGGGGCTCTGGAAAAGTCCTGTGCATGAAGAGAAAAGGTTTGGGGCAATTAAAGATCAAATCAAGATCAAATAAAGACTCGTTGTGATATTTGGAGCTTCAGGGAGTGATCCAAGACAAAACCAATCTGATTTATTTCCCTCCCTTCATGGTGGATGCTGTCCCTCTGGGGAGATCCTGAAATGTCAAAATTACAGAACCTCAGAGTTATTTGGGTTTGAAAGACCCTCAAAAATCACCTTGGACACCTTTTCCTAGCACGGGCTGCTGGGAGACAGCAGAATTCCCTCCTGGGAGGGGACCCTGTCATGCAAATAAAATCCCAGGCTCTCCTCACGCTGCCCCAGCCCAGGAACAGCATTATTAAATCTGAGAATATCCCTTCCTCTGTGCCAGCTGTGTCCCAGCGATGTCCTGTCAGGTGTCCTGTCCCCAGACCTGTGCAGGTGTGTGACCACAGCCCTGAGCTGATGGAGTCACCTCCAGCTGAGCACCTGTGATTCCCTGGCCCTTATCAGCACAGGAAATTTGGCTCTGAGGCCATGCCTGGCTCACCCCACAGGATCCTCCCATGGCTCATTGCCCATCTGGAAGCAGAAGGAAATTTGTCTTTTCCCACCAGAGGAGGGGGTGGGTGATGGGCTGGGGGCTCTCTCTGGTCACCACCGTGGTGGGAAGTGCAGCTCCAGGGGTAATTTGGGATGACACAACCCAAATGGGTTGAAGGACTGGTGTGTGCAGGAAGGAAGTGGCCCCAATTTTGCTGGCATTGCCAAACTCTCCCGTGATAAGGGATCTGCACCTGTGAGGGAGTGGGGTCTCTTGCTCAACTCTGGCTTCTCCTCCTTTTTTGTTTCATCTGCCACTGGTGTCTGCCTTGGTCAGACTCAGCTCCAGGTCCCTGCTTGCCAAGGGTCAGATTTAATTTATTTTCAAAATGTTCTTTTACTTCTTCGGAAATTTCAGTTATTTCAAAGTGATCACTCCTGTTCGACCACAGTGGGAGATCTCCCACTGGCCCAGGTGGCTCCAAGCCCCTCCAGCCTGGCCTAGAACTCTTCCAGAGATGTGAAATCCACAGAATTCCCTGGGCCAGGCCCTCCCAGGGAACAATTCCTGCCTAAAATCCACCTTAAATTTTCCCTCTTTCAGTGTGACCCCATTCCCTGCGTCCTGTCCCTGCAGTTCCTGAGGAAAAATCGCTCTCCAGCTTCCCTGGAGCCCCTGCAGATCCTGGGAGGGGATCTGGGGTCTCCACAGGCTCAGCATCCCCCACATTCCCAGCCTGGATCCAATTCCCTTCCCCAACCTCCTGACCCTCCCCTCAAACACCACCAAGCTTTGCCAGGAACTGAAAGGAGCATTTTGATCCCCGGGCAGTCCCTCTGGGATTTAACACCAGGCGAGGTTGTGTTAAGCTGAGCTTTGCTTCGGGCCATCCCAAAGCCAGGCCCAGCTCATCCCATTTCCCAGTTCCCAAATTCCCAGTGAAGCTCTGACGATTTCCCAACGAGCCTCGGAAGAATGAGGAACCAGGATGGAAGAAGAAAATGGAAGCCAGGGTGTGGCCCAGGCTTAAATGTCAGTGGCAAAGTGCAGGGACCAAATAAAAGTGAAATTAGGGAAGCAAAGCACAGCTGGACAATCGACTGTTCCACTGCCAAAACCACCAGCAATTAATTATTGGGGAAAGTTGCCCTGGTTAGGGTACACAAACCTCATCACCCATGTTGAAATTCCTTGGCAGGGAGATACAAAACACAGCAGGTGTTGAAATTGGGAGGATTGCTCCCAGAAATCAGGAGAAATGCTCCCAGAAATCAGGAGAAATAAGGAGAATTGCTCCCAGAAATCAGGAGAAATAATCCCAGAAATCAGGAGAAATTATCCCAGAAATCAAGATAATTGCTCCCAGAAATCAGGAGAAATGATCCCAGAAATTAGGAGAAATCAGGAGAAATTATCCCAGAAATCAGGAGAAATCAGGAGAAATGTTCCCAAAACTCCACCAACCTCAGCTTTGGCATTCCCCTAAAACCCCAGGGTTTATTTTTTCTGTTCCAGAACGTTCTGGAGCTCTGCCAGTTGCCTCTCGAATGCCCTCGATGCCAGCACCAGAGATAAACAAGCTGCTCTAGATCTGTTCCAGATCTGCAGAGGATGTTCTGCAGTCACAGCCCTTCACAAACACCGAATCCCTCCACGTCTCCCTTCCCTGCCCTAATTTCCTCCCAGTCCAGACATCCCCAGCACCGAATTTCAGGGAAATCTGGGCAGGAAGGGGAGGTGATTTTTGTTTTATTTCTTTTTTGCTATTTATTCATTTTATTGAAATTTTTTTTGGTGGATATTTGGCTCAGCTGCTCATCCTCCAACAGCAAGGAGTGTGAGAGTGACAGGGAGAAGAGACTTCCAAAAGTAATTTTTAAAAAATGTTAATATAATTTTGGTAATAAAAAAAAGTTAATATAACTTTTTTAATTAAAAAATGTTAATAGAATTTTGGTAATAAAAATGTAAATATAATTTTGGCAATAAAAATGTTAATATAATTTTAGTAATTTAAAAATGTTAATATAATTTTGGCAATAAAAATGTTAATATAATTTTGGGGCTTCTTATAACAAAACCCTGCAGGTATCCCATGAAATCCCGTTCTAGTGAGAGATTTGGAGACCCCTATGTGCTGGGGGAGGGGATTCATTGTCCTGTGTCCCCCGTCTGGTGTCACCTCCTGCCAGATTTTGTGGTGGGGCTTGTGGAGGAAGAGATAAAGCTGAGACAAGGCTGAGCAGCCTCGTGCTGTGGAGCAGGAGGTGGCACCTGGGTGGCCCCTGGGTGACACCTGGGTGGCACAGCCTCAGGCTCTGTCACCAAAGAACAGCTCTGAAATAATAAATCAACCTCCCGTTGCCTCAACCGTCTCCATCTGAGCGAAAGATCCTCCCAGCTCTTGGCGCTTTGGAGCCTGGAGAGTTTTTGCTGGAGGAACTTCCTACTGCTGCCTGGAACGATTCCAGGTTGGCAGAGGAAATGCAGGAAAAGTTGGAGCAAGCCCTGTCCAGAGTGGATTCCCCTGCAGCCGAGGGATGAAGGCATCACCACCCTCACAGGGAAAAATTTCTCCTTCTTGTCCAACCAAAATTTCCCCTTTTTCAGTTTTAACCCGTTGCCCCTTCTCCTGTCTCTACAAACCCTCGTGAAAATCTCTCTCCGTGTTCCTTCAGGTCCTGGAAGGCCACAACGAGGTCACCCCAAAATTTCTCGAGGCTGAACAATCCCAACTGCCTCAGCCTTTCTGAAAATCTCCCCAAGGACCAATTCCCTCTTTTTGGGTCTTTTTCCCTCTTTCTTTGGGCTTTTTCCCTCCCTTTTTGGTCTTTCTCCCTTCTTTGGGCTTCTTTCCTCATTTTTAGGGCTTATTCCCCCCTTTTTGGGGCTTTTCCCCTCCTTTTTTGGGCTTCTTCCCTCCATTTCTCTGTAGGTCAAACTTCCAAAGGCTGCAAATCACCTGGAGCCTCCCAGATTTGCATCACTGCAACCTCTGGCCCTGAATTTGTTGTGTTTTTGGGGACCTGCATGTCCTGGGACTCATCGGAGTCCAATGTGTCCCTGGCAATAACGTGGGTGTCATAAGGAACATATAATCCACAGCCTGGCTTGCATCACACCTTAATGACACGCCACAATGAGTCTGGCAGCTCAGAAATATTTTCTAGAATGAGAAATAAATTTCCCCATAAAGACAAAAAAAAAAACCCCTCACGTTTCCTTTCTGGAATGGCGGATTTTCCTAGAGAAGGAAAAAAAAAAATTAAATCACTTTTTTACGCTGAAAATGTGCCTGGTTTTTGCTGTTTCCTCACTTTACTAGGAGTAGGTGGAGCCATCCAATAATTTTAACGCCGCCAACGACAGGAGAGGTGGTGGAAGGAAGAGCGATAGCAATCTCTGCAATGACGAGCCCGAGATTATGTGAGGCAAGTGGGCAGTAGGGGCTGGGCTTGGCTGTAAATAAATCAATCATTGTTTCTTTCCAAGAGGATCACCAGATACTATATAAAAGTTCTCCCTTAGCTCCTTCCCTCAGTCCCGTTGACTCCTTTCCACCGTTTCGTGCTGTGGGACACGGTAAGAGATTCCCTACTACTGATGGGAATTAATTTGGTTTATTAGGCTTGGAGTGCTGGAGTGGAAATGTGGGATTAAATGTGGCTTGTGGGTCTCAAGTTCAAAAATTCCTCTTTGCTTGTAGCTATTTATTTGGTTTTTCCTATCCGTTCAGAGATTGTGTAACCATACAGGAAAAGAAGCTGGGACATGGAAAATTTGGGGTTTGGAGCCCCTTGGATTTCTCAGGGCCCGGCACCGCTGGTGCCACCACACACACACACAACTCCTGAATGTTCTGGGAAAGGACAGGGACAAGAGGGTTTGCAGGTTTGCAAAGAAACAGGGAAGACAAGAAACAGAAATAAAAAGTGGGTCTCTCTACTCATTTCCCAGCCTTTATCTGAATGTTTCTTCTGAGGAGACGTTTTCTCCTCAGGCCTTTGGACACCCGGTGCTGCTGATCTTTTCCTTTCAGAGCCTTGCCTTCACAGGAACATCAGACAAAGATGTGGCCGGGGTGGGAATCAAATGTTAAAGATGTGCTCAAACTTCAGAGCATCCCTCGGGGACAGACACACATCAAACCCTGGAGCTGCTGAAGTTTGGGGCTTTTTTTTTTTTTTCCCTTCTTTTGCATCACTGACAACTGTTCCACAGGCTCTTCCTTCTCCTTCTGAAGAAGAAATTAAACACTGAGCTCCTTTGAAAGCGGGATTGAAGAATTTCCAAGTACAATGAATTATTGTTGTGCAAATGAGGAACCGGCTTCTTTCCTGAGGCCAGGGAATAATAATCCCTATCCCTGAGCATTGCAGGCCTTTCGAAATTCCCAAACCACATTTGGATGAGGGTAATTCTGGGGTACCACAGCCACGTGTGCCTCTCTCAGTGACACACCTGCTGCAAGAGGGAGTTATTGAGGAATGATTGTTGTCCCAGATAAAAAAGAAAATAACAGTTATATCTGGGCAAGGAGGTTTTGTAGATGGAATAAGATTAAAACTTCATGGGTTTTAATTCATTAATTATTTAAGTTGACAATTTTTGCATCAGCCAGAGCTGGAGGAAGGAGCAAAAAAGTGAAGACAATTCCCTATTGGAAGGGGAGGGGGTGACACAATACTCAATAACACAACTCTCCCTCCCTCTGGAAGCACTCAGGCCTGGTTTTTGTCTCTCCTGCAGGACTCCCATCACACAGACCATGGGCTCCCACCAGCAGAAGGGCGAGGGCCAAGGCATGGCTGAGCAGTCCGGAGGTTGCCACAGCGGCGGCTGCTGCTGCTGCTGCCACGGAGGAGGAGGTGGAGGTGGAGGAGGAGGATGCTGCCACAGTAGCGGTGGATCCATGGGACAGCAGAGCCAAGGATCGTCCTGCCACGGAGGAGGAGGAGGAGGAGGGTGCTGCCACGGCGGTGGCGGCGGCGGTGGCAGTGGTGGAGGTGGCGGGATCATTTATCAGACTCACATGGCATCATCCTCCTGTGGAGGTGGAGGAGGAGGAGGAGGAGGAGGTGGAGGAGGAGGTCAGCAAAGCCAAGGATCCATCTGCATCATTGGAGGAGGAGGAGGAGGAGGAGGAGGAGGAGGAGGGGGCTCAGGGCAACAAAGCCAAGGTCCCATCATTATTGGAGGAGGTGGAGGTGGCGGAGGAGGAAGTTCGGACCACCAGAGCCATGTGCCCATCTGCATCATTGGAGGGGGAGGAGGAGGAGGAGGAGGTGGTGGAGGTGGTCAGCAAAGCCAAGGTCCCATCTGCATAGGTGGGGGAAGCAGTGGAGGTGGTGGAGGTGGTGGTGGAGGCCAGCAGGGCAAAGGAATCATTGTTGGAGGAGGCAGCAGTGGAGGAGGTGGAGGTGGAGGAGGAGGAGGTCACCAGGGCCAAGGTCCCATCTGCATTGGAGGGGGCAGTGGAGGAGGAGGAGGAGGAGGTGGTGGAGGTCAACAAAGCCAAGGCCCCATCGTTATTAGTGGTGGTGGTGGAGGTGGTGGTGGCGGCTCAGGACAGCAAAGCCAAGGTCCCATCTGTGTTGGTGGGGGTGGCAAGGGAGGAGGAGGAGGTGGAGGTGGAGGTTCAGGCCACCAGGGCCAAGGTCCCATCATCATTAGTGGAGGAGGTGGCGGTGGCAGTGGTGGAGGAGGAGGCCACCAGGGCCAAGGTCCCATCTGCATTGGAGGTGGCAGTGGAGGAGGAGGAGGAGGTGGTCAACAAAGCCAAGGTCCCATCGTTATTAGTGGTGGTGGTGGAGGTGGTGGTGGCGGCTCAGGGCAGCAAAGTCAAGGTCCCATCTGTGTTGGTGGGGGTGGCAAGGGAGGAGGAGGAGGAGGAGGAGGTGGAGGAGGTGGCTCAGGCCACCAGGGCCAAGGTCCCATTATCATTAGTGGTGGTGGTGGAGGAGGAGGTGGTGGTGGCTCAGGGCAGCAAAGCCAAGGTCCCATCTGTGTTGGAGGAGGAGGAGGAGGAGGCGGTGGCTCAGGCCACCAGGGCCAAGGTCCCATCATTATTAGTGGTGGTGGTGGTGGAGGAGGAGGAGGAGGAGGGTTCAGGGCATCAGGGTCAAGGTCCCATCTGCATTGGAGGAGGAGGAGGAGGAGGAGGTGGGGGAGGCAGCTCAGGCCACCAGGGCCAAGGTCCCATCATCATTAGTGGCGGTAGTGGCGGCTCAGGGCAGCAAAGCCAAGGCCCCGTGTGCGTTGGGGGAGGCAGTGGAGGAGGAGGAGGAGGAGGTGGAGGAGGTTCAGGCCACCAGAGCCAAGGTCCCGTCGTCATCATCGGCGGTGGAGGTGGAGGAGGAGGCGGAGGGGGCTCCTCCAGCTCCGGAGGAATGTCCATGCAGCAGCAGACCCAGCCCATCTGCTGGCCACCACAGACCAAGCGCAAGTAGAGCCTACCAGAAGGACTCAGACACCAAGGAAACCCAAGATATGAAGATGCCTCACATTTCCTCATCTAATAAATTTAAAATTATTTGCATTATTCTTTTCTCCCTTCCCCTGGGAATGTTCTGACTGGAACCTCTGGTGTGGTGTATCCGTAATTAAACCCAGGGTTGTCCATGTTCCTGCCCTCATTTTCAAGTGCTTGCATGAGACAATAAAATTGCAGTTCTGGAGAGTTCTGTGTGTCAATGATTGGATTTTTCAGCCCTGGTTGCTTTATTTCAATGCCTAGTTTGTTTCCAGTGCTGTTTCAATAAAGCCCCAGAGCAAAACTGCACCGAAATCCCGCTAGGAGAAAAGATTTTGGATTCACTAAATATTCTCACATCATTTTTATTGCCTCTTCATCAGAGAAGGCACAACAAGGTTGATTACTGGGGGCCCTCTACCTCACCAAAATTCTGGTGATGCCTGTAACAGTGTGACTTGGGTTTGCCAATTTTAATATATTTAGTTTCCTTTAGAGATAGGATTCAGGAGCAGAGGCAAGGCAGGCTTAAAACTTAAAAGGGTATAAGAAGAAATTTATTAATAACACAAAAAGAATTCAGAATAAGATTTCTAGATTATTCCCTCCTCCCCCTCCCTTCATTCCACATTTCTTAACAACAATATACAGAAAACACTTCAGTCAGTTATTGTCATGGTGTGACTTGGGTTTGTCAACCTTAATATATTTAATTTCCTTTTGAGACAGGACCCAGGAATAGAGACAAGGCAGGCTCAAAACTTAAAAAGGTACAAGAAGAAATTTATTAATACCAAAAAAAAGAATTAGAATTCAGGATAAAATTCCTAGATTGTTCCCTCCTCCCCTTCATTCCACATTTCTTACCAACCACCATATGAGAGAGAACACTTCAGTCAGCTATACACTCAAATAATCAGTTCAGTTTTCTTCAGAGAGAAAAGTCCCTTTTCTGGTTATGGCTTAGGGGGTGTCTTCACCTTCACAGTCTGCGTCCGCCCGAAAGCCACAGAACTATGAATTTTTCCTCCCATTTACACAGTCCTTCCAGAGCCGTGTTATGGGTTACGATGCACACATGGGGTACCACCTCTAAAGGCAGGCTGCTATTAAAACAGAATTCTCTTCATTGGCTTCTCTATCAAATGTCTCTGTTCATATTCCAGTTCCAGAACAGAGACCCCCATTCCCTCGGGGCAAAGGATTCTTTTCTCAAATATTTCAACCCCCATGTATTTTCCACAGTTTAAAGGAACTTTAGTGAAGTCACAATCCCCACAGCCCACAAAAAAGGTTTTCACCTACTTGCATCTTTTCAATCTCTTCCCACCAGGAACTTTGTCTTCATCCCGCTGACTTCTGTAGTCTCTATGCTTCATTTCTTCTCATTCAGGGGAACTTAGGCGATCGAGGATTCCATCCAGGCATAAAGAAGTTACAATTGTATCCATATTGCAAAGAAACAAACGTGGGCAGCTGGAGTTCTTCTCTGCCACGTGGAAAGGGGAGCCGAGCCCAGCCGGCAGGGCCGGGGCCATGTGGCCGGTGCTGGGGCCATGCGGCTGGTGCTGGGGCCATGCGGAGCCCGGGGGGCCCCCAAGCCAGGGGCTCCCCACAGAGCCGGTGCCGGGCTGGGCCCACCCCCACCGAGCCCAGGGCCGGGGTTCCGAGACGTGCCCCCCGCAGAGCCAGGGTGCCGGGCCAGACCCCAGACTGAGCCCGGAGCCCGGGCCGGAGCCCCCCAGCCAGGGACCCTCACCTCCAGAGACCGGAAATCGAAAGAGAGCAGTTAACTCCATGCAACTGTGATTTGTGAAAGCAAAATAACTTTTTCATTGGCTTCCCGAGCTGTCCATCACCAAATCAGCTCTCTGATTGGTGCCAGCAGCTTACAGAGGAAGATCCCAGAGACGGGAGAGTGCCTCCCACTCCCCAGACTCATGGAGCCATCCCTGAGGTGGATCCACCCCTCCCCCTTACCGCGTGAAACCAACACAGTTATCTACTTAAATAATCATTTCAGTTCACTCTAGAGAGAAGAGTCCCTTTTTTTGGTTTAGGCTTAGGGAGTGTCCCACTTTCACAATCTACATCCGCCTGGGAAATATTGCAGATTATGATTCTCCTCCCATCTCCACAGTCCTTCCAGAGCTGTGCTATGGATTATGTTACACACTTGGGGTACCACTTTTAAAGGCAAGCTGCTGAAAGACAAAATTCTCTTCATCTCTTTTTCTATTAAATGTCTCTGTCCATATTTCCAGTCCCAAAACAGAGAGCCCCATTTCCTCAAAGCAAAAAGGTCTTCTTTTTAAGTACTTAAACCTCCCCAAGTATATTTCAAAGTTTAAAGGAATTTTAGTGTAGTCCCCTAATAGCCCCATGTCACGGTGTGACATGGATTTGCCAACCTTAATATATTTATTTTCTTTTAGAGACAGGACCCGGGAGTAGAGACAAGGCAGGCTCAAAACTTAAAAAGGTACAAGAAGAAATTTATTAATAACAAAAAAAGAATTAAGAATAAGATTCCTAGATTGTTCCCTCCTCCCCTTCACATTTCTTACCAAAAATATACAGAGAGCACTTCAGTCAGTTACACACCCAAATAATCAGTTCAGTTTTCTTAAGAGAAAAAAGTCCCTTTTTTAGTTATGGCTGCGTGTATTCACCTTCACAGTCTGCATCCACCTGGGAAAATATTGCAGATTATTACTCTCCTCCCATTTTTCACAGTCCTTCCAGAGCTGTGCTATGGGTTATGTTACACACTTGGGGTAGTACTTTTAAAGGCAGGCTGCCGAAAAACAAAACTCTCTTCATCTCCTACACTATCAAATGTCTCTGTTCATACTCCAGTCCCAGAACAGAGAGAGCTCCATTTCCCCGAGGCAAAAAGTCTTCTTCACAAGCATCCAAACTTCCCCAAGTATATTTCACAGTTTAAAGGAATTTTAGTGAAGTCACAATCCCCTTAGCCCACAAAAAAGGTTTTCAGCTACTTATCAGTTTCATCTTTTCAATCTCTTCCCACCAAGAACTTTATCTTCATTCTGCTGACCTCTGTAGTCTCTATGCTTCATTTCTTCTCATTCAGGGGAGCTCAGGAGATCGAGGATCTTATCCAGGCATAAAGAAGTTAAAGTTGTATCCAGATAGTGAAGAAACAAACACGGGCAGCTGGAGGCCTCCTCTGCCACGTGGAGAGGTGAGCCGAGACGAGCAGGCAGGGCCGGGGCCATGCGACCAGTGCCAGGGCCATGCAGCCAGTGCCGGGGCCACACGGCTGGTGCCGTGCAGAGCCAGGGGGCCCCCGAGCCAGTGCCTCCCTGCAGAGCCAGTGCTGGGCCGGAGTGCTGGGCCGGGCTGGGCCACCCTGCTGAGCCTGAAGCCGGAGGCCACCGCACTTCCCAAGGCTGGAAGCCAAATGACCCAGCAGTTAACTTAATTCAATGTGATTTGTGAAAGTGAAATAATCTTCCATTGGTTTCCCGAGCTGTCCATCACCAAATCAGCTCTCTGATTGGTGCCAGCAGCTCACAGGGGAAGCTCCCAGAGACAGGAAAGCCCCTCCCACTCCCCAGCCTCATGGAGCTTGCCCTGAGGCGAATCCGCCCCTCCCCCTAAGCACGTGAAACCAACACACCCCACAAAAAAGGGTTTTCAGCTACTCATCAGTTCCATCTTTTCAATCTCTTCCCATTAGGAACCTTATCTTCATTCCTCTGACTTCTGTAGACTCCATGCTTTATTTCTTCTCATTCAGGGGAGCTCAGGAGATCGAGAATCTCATCCCGTGAAGAAGCTGAGCAAGGCCATTGCTGGAAGAACTCTGAGCCACATGGATCATCTGGGGTCTTCTCAGAATGGGGGTGGGGGGGGAAGGAGAGCCTTTGGTGGCTCCCTCATCCCCCCACTCAGCCATACTATGTGGAGAGGGGAGCCAAGCCAAGCAGAGCCAAGCCAAGCAGAGCCGAGGTGCCGGGACCAAGGCCGAGCCCAGAGCAGGCCGGGGGGCAGGGCCCCGGCCAGCGGCCACAGCACCTCCAGGGAGGCCGGAAGCCGAAAGAGAGTGGCCCAGCCCCCACCAATCTGATTTCTGAAAACGAAACAACTCTCTCATTGGCCACCTGGGATGCCAACTAGCAAATCAGCCCTCCTACTGGTCCCCACATCCCACAGGGGAAGCTCCCAGAGAGGGGGCAGCCGCTCCGTTCCCCCCAGCGGCTCCATCCCCCACCCTTCCCCGTGGAACCAGCACAGGCCCAAAAACGTTCTGAGTGGGTTCAGCCAGAGAAGGTGACAAAATTCTGCTGTGCAGGATTTCAAGGTGAAATTACAGGGGTTAGAGAACCTCGGACCCTTCATGAGCAGGTGCAGGAGCTCCTGGTGCTCTCACCAGTGGAGGAGAAATTCAGGGGATCCATAAGACTTTTCCAGCTCTGAACCCCCAGTGGAATCAGAGGCAAGGCCAGGATTTCAGCAAGACTCTTCCAAGGAACATTGGGGGAATTCCTCATTCCCACACGGCTCAAACACAACCCTGGGTATGAGTCACCAGCGGGAGTTTCGCACTTCGGCAATTAGCAGAGAAAAGGAAATAAACATCAGAACAGTTCTATGGAAGGCCAGTGATGGACACCGGGAATTGTCCCAGGAGAAACAGGAGTGACCCAAGGCTGTGACGGCTTCTTTTGTCCCTCCACCCCCTGTCCTCTCCCCATTGGAGACCTCAGTGAGACAAACACCTCAAAACACCCCCAGATGAACCGATCCAGCCACAGAAACAGCTGAGTTTCCTGGAGCCCAAGAATCACACCTGGGAGTTTCTGCCACGGGATCCGAGCTCACATGTGGGACCTGCTGCGGATGCGGGGCAGCCGAGGAAGTGATGAACGGCAGAGGCATCGTCCACATGCAGTGAGTCAGGAGAAGTGGGACAAAACAGGAGAGTTTGTTTGGCAAATAAACCAATCACCATTCCTCTGGATGCCTCACTTCCCAATCAGCAAAAACGGTATAAAAGCTGATGGATCTCGGGGTACTTCATTTGCTCAGCTTGCTCCTGAGGTGTCCGTGGTCAGAATCTAGGAGGGTAAGTCCAACGCAGCCCAAGGGAGGGATTCTTCATTTCCTGCTTCCAAAATGCAAAATCTTAGGGAAAAAACTTCTGGTGGGTGGCGGTGGAAGGGCAAGGAAGTTGGCGAGAATTGAAATCTCTTGTGGGTGCCTTAGTCCCGCCACACCAAACAGAAGCAGGATCAGCCCCTCTTACAGAAGCTCATATCTCATCAGTGTTCAGATGGAGATGGAGATGGAAAGGCTTTGGGATAAGGACATGAGACAACTTTGGGATAAAATCCTTTAAAAGATGATCCTGGATGCTACAAAGTGTTGTTGGGCTGGACTGGGGTCAGGGGCCTTGGGAAATTCTCCAGGGAGTTGGTGGCTGCCCAGGTGTAAAAAGCTTTTTATTGCAGGGTCACTGCTTCAAGATGAGCTTCAGACGAAGAAGATCCCGCAGCCGGGGACGGGGAAATTCCCAGCCCCAGAGCTCCTCCAGCCGGGGAGGAGACAGATCAGGCCACAATACGTACAACCATTCTGGTGGCAATGGAGTTAATGGAGGAGGCGGAGGAGGTGGTGGAGTTTCAGGTGGCACTTTCAATGCTCCCATCATCGGATTCGCAGCTGGAGGTGGAGGGGGAACAAACTCCACCTACTGTGCAGGAAATGTAGGAGGAGATCCAGCCCATCTGCTGGCCAGGGCCAACCAAGCAGTGCCCAACGGAAATACTCAGCCACCGAAGAAGTCCGAGACATGAAGATGCCTCGCATTTTGTCCTCTAATAAATTTAAGATAATTTGCGCTATTCTATTCTCCCTTCCCCTGGGGACTGGAACCTCTGGTGTTGCCTATCCATAATTGCAGCCAGGGTTGTTCCTTTCTCCTGCCTCCATTTTCAAGTGCTTGCATGAGACAATAAAATCGCAGTTCTACAGATTTCTGTGTGTCAGTGGTTGGACTTTTCGGCACCAATTGCTTTATTTCACCCCTGGTTTGATTCCAGTGCTGTTGCAATAAAGCCCCAGAGAAAACCAGCACTGAAGCCCCACTGGTAGAAGAGATTTTGGATTCACTAAATATTCTCACACCATTTTTTAATATCTCCTCATCAGAGATGACACCACAAGGTTGATCACTGGGGCCTCTTTCGTCACCAAAATTCTGGTGATGCCCAAAAAAGTTCTGAGTGGGTTCAGGTAGAGAAGATGACAAATCTCTGCTGTGCAGGATTTCAAGGTGAGAGAAGTTCAGATCCTTCATGAGCAGCCGCAGGAGCTCCTGGTGTTCTCACCAGTGGAGGAGAAATTCAGGGGAGCCACAAGATTTTTTCCAGCTCTGAATCCCCAGTGGAATCAGAGGCAAGGCCAGGATTTCAGCAACACTCTTCCAAGGAACACTGGGGGATTTCCTCATTCTCACATGGCTCAAACAGAGCCCAGGGTGTGAGTCCCCAGAGGGAGTTTCGGACTTTGATGTGATCTACTCTGGCAATTAGCAGGAAAGGAAATAAACATCAGAACAGTTCTATGGAAGGCTGGTGATGGACACTGGGAACTGTCCCAGGAGAAACAGGAGTGACTCAGTACACTGACAGCTTCTCCTGTCCCTGCACCCTCTGCCCTCTCCTCCTTGGGCACCTCAGTGAGACAAACACCTCAAAACACATCCAGATGAGCCCCTCCAGTCCCAGGTGCCACGGGAACAGCTGAATTTCCTGGGATTTTATTACGGGAAGTCATGGAGGGTGCTGAAATTCCAGTGGCTGCGAAGTGCACAAGCACCGACACTGCTGGAACAGAGCCAAGCCAATTTTGGGGTCCCATTTCAGTGGGGTGGGAATGGTGCTGTCAGAAATCCCTGCACCCAGAAATGACCCAGGAGCAAGAAAAGCAAGATCCAAATGACCGAAATTCTCAGGGTGACAGCAGGAGCAAGGCACAGCCCCACATCTTGTTGCTTCTTCAGAAATGCCCCAAAACAGGCAGGAATTCATCCTTTTGGTCCATGCCCATGGAGATGCTCCTGCATGGGGGGGATGTTGGGTCTGTACCCCTCCATCTCCACCACTTGATGTGGTGAGGTCTTCCTGACCTCTGGTTTAATCAAACAAAAATAAATCCTGATCAACCCTTCACTACTCTGGTGGGAAACCTCCCACAGCCAAGGGGGATTCTTTGGTGCCCCAGGAACACTAAACCCAGCCCTGTTCCCCTGGGGAATCTCCATAGTCACAGGAGGGTGGAATCACAGAATATCCTGAGGTGGCAAGGACTCCCAAGGACCCCCAAATCAACATCCCAGCCCTGCACAGACCTCCCATGCCTCCTGTCTGTAACACTCAATAAAATTTGTGTTCCATCAATAAAATAGTGCATCAATAATATGAGTGTACATATTAATATAATTACGCTCCCCAGCCCCTGCTGGAGTCAGTCACCAGCAGCATCACCCAGCTGAAGTAGAGGATGAAAACCTCCAGAATCCAACAGGAGCCCAAGAATCCCACCCAGGAGTTTCAGCCCTGGGAGCCGAGCTCACATGTGGGACCTGCCACGGATGCAGGGCGGCTGAGGAAGTGATGAACGGCAGAGGCATCGTCCACATGCAGTGAGTCAGGAGAAGTGGGACAAAACAGGAGAGGTTGTTTGGCAAATAAACCAATCACCATTCCTCAGGATGCCTCACTTCCCAATCAGCAATAGCGATATAAAGTCCGGTGGATCTCGGGGTGCTTCATTTGCTCAGCTTGCCCCTGAGGTGTCTGTGGTCAGAGCCCCGGAGGGTAAGTCCAGCTATGCCCAAGGGAGGGATTCTTCCTTTTCTGCTTCCAAAATACAAAGTTTTAGGGAAAAAACTTCTGGTGGGTGGGAATGGAAGGACAGGGATGTTGCTGGGGTGAGTTGAAATCTCTTGTGGGTGCCTTAGTCCTGCCACACCAAACAGAAGCAGAATCAGCCCCTGTTACCAAAGGTCGTATCTCATCACTGTTGAGATGGAGATGGAGATGGAATGGCTTTGGGATAAGGACATGGGACAACTTTGGGATAAAAATCCTTTAAAAGATGATCCTGGATGCTACAAAGTGTTGTTGGGCTGGACTGGGGTCAGGGGCCTTGGGAAATTCTCTTGAGAGTTGATGGCTGCCCAGGAGTAAAAAGCTTTTCCTTGCAGGGTCACTGCTCTGAGATGTGCTCCAGACAAAGAAGGTCCCGCAGCCGGGGACGGGGAAGTTTCCAGCACCAGAACTCCTGGGGCGAGGGAGGAGACAGATCAGACCACAATACGTACATGAATTCTGGGGGCAATGGAGTTAGTGGAGGAGGAGGAGGAGGTGGTGGAGGAGTTTCAGGCAACGTGTTCAATGCTCCCATCATCAGCATCGGGGGTGGAGGTGGCGGGAACTCCACCAACGCTGGAGGAAATGTCAATGTTACAGCAGACCCAGCATGTCTGCTGGGCACCACAGACCAAGCAGTGCCCACCAGAAGGGCTCAGAGAGTGCAGGAGCCCTAAATATAAAGATGCCTCACATTTCCTTCTCTATTGAATTTAAGATTATTTGCGTTTTTCTTTTCTCCCTTTCCCTGCAAATGTTCTGACCGGAACCTCTGGTATGGTGTATCCGTAATTCTAGCCAGGGCCGTTCTGTGTACCTCTTCCTGCCTCCTTTATCAAGTGCTAGCACCAGACATTGAAACTTGCAGTTCTAGAGAGCTCTCAGTGTGAGTGGTTGGATTTTCCAGCCCCCGTTGCTTTATTGCCATCCCTGGTTCGACTCCAGTGCTGTTGCAATAAAGCTCCAGAGCAAAACTGCACTGCAATCCCACTGGTAGAAGAGATTTAGGATTCACTAAGTATTGTCTGATCATTTCTTAATGTCTCTTCATGATCCCACCTTTTCCTGTCAAAGACAACACAGGGTTGATCACCGGGGTCTCTCTACCGCACCAAAATTCTGGTAATGCCCAATAAAGTTCTGAGTGGGTTCAGAGAGAGATGACAAAATTCTGCTGTGCAGGATTTCAAGGTGCAATTATAGGGGTGAGAGAAGCTCAGCCCCTTCATGAGCTGGTGCAGGAGCTCCTGGTGCAGGAGGTCCTGGTGCTCTCATAAGTGAAGGAGAAATTCAGAGATCTCTCCAAGACTTTTCCAGCTCTGTTCCCCTGGAAATCTCCATAGTCACACAAGGGTGGAATCACTGAGTATTGTGATGTGGAAGGGACCCCCAAAGATCCCTCAAATCCAACTCCTGGCTCTGCATAGACACTCCACCAAACTCCTCTGTTCCTCCCGTCAGTAACACTCAATAAAAGGAGTGTACATCTCAATAAAATGAGGTTCCCCAGCCCTTGCTGGTGTCAGTCAACAGAAGCATCTCCAAGCTGGATTGGAGGATGGCAACCTCCAGAATTCAACTGGAGCCCTGGAATCCCACCTGGGAGTTTCAGTTGCGGGAGCCAAACTCACGTATGGTACCTGCCATGGATCTGGGGCAGACAAACAATGACTCACGGCAGAGGCATCATCCACATGGCAGCCAGTCAGGAAAAGTAGGATGAAAGCGAAGTTTTGTTTCGTAAATAAACCTTTCACCATTCCTCTGGATGCCCCACCTCCCACTCAGGAAAAACAGTATAAAGACCAGTGGATATTGGGGTGCTTAGTTCGCTCAGCTTTACCCTGAGGTGTCTGTGGTCAGAGCCCAGGAGGGTAAGTCCAACTCTGCTCAAGGGAGGGATTCTTCCTTTTCTGCTTCCAAAAAGCAGTCATTTCGGGGAAAAAAACATCTGATGGGTGGCAGTGGAAGGGCAGGGAAGTTGCTTTGGTGAATTTAAATCTCTTGTGGGTGGCTTGGTCCCACCAGAACAAACAGAAGCAGGATCAGTGTTACTGAAGGTCGTATCTCATCAGTGTTCAGATGGAGATGGAATGGCTTTGGGATAAGGGCATGGAACAACTTTGGGATAAAATCCTTTAAAAGATTATCCTGGACACGTAAAGTGTTGTTGGGCTGGACTGGGGTCAGGGGCCTTGGGAAATTCTGCTGAGTGTTCTTGGTGCCCTGGAGTAAAAAGCTTTTCCTTGCAGGGTCACTGCTCCAAGATGAGCTCCAGACTACTCAGGTGCCTCTTCCCAGGCGAGGGGAGTTCTCAGAGCTCCTCTGGCGGGGGAGGAGGCAGATCACTCCTGAGTATGGATATCAATTCTGGCGGCAGTGTAGGTAGAGGAGGAGAAGCAGGAAGAGAAGGAGGAGGAGGAGGAGGTGGAGGAGTTTCGGGCGGTAATATAAACGCCCCCATCATTGGCTTCGCAGCTGGAGGTGGAGGGGGAACGAACTCCACCTACTGTGCAGGAAATGTAGGAGGAGACCCAGCCCATTTGATGGCAGCCCTACAAAATTCTAAGTAGTGCCTGCCAGAAGAACTCTGACCAAAGGAAGCCCAAGATACGCAGATGCCTCGCATTTTCTCCTCTATTAAATTTAAGATTATTTGTGTTGTTCTCTTCTCCCTTCCCCTGCAAATGTTCCTACTGGAACCTCTGGTGTTGTGTATCCGTAATTCAACCCAGGGTTGTTCTGTGTGCCTGTTCCTCCCTCAATTTTCAAGTGCTTGAATGAGACAATAAAATTGCAGTTCTACAGATTTCTGTGTGCAAATAATTGGATTTTCTGGCCCCTGTTGCTTTATTGTCATTCCTGGTTCATCTCCAGTGCTGTTGCAATAAAGCTCTAGAGCAAAAGTGCACTGAAGCCCTACTGGTAGAAGAGATTTTGGATTCACTAAATATTCTCGCATCATTTTTTAATGTCTTTTGATGATCCCAACTTCTACCTGTCAGAGAAGGCAGCACAAGGTTGATCACTGAGGTCTCTCTAGCTCGTTAAAATTCTGGTAATGCCCAAAAAAGTTCTGAGTCAGTTCAGACAGAGTAGATGACAAAATTCTGCTGTTCAGGATTTCAAGGTGCAAATACAGGGGTGAGAGAAGCTCAGACCCTTCATGAGCTGGTGCAGCAGCTCCTGATGCTCTCACAACTGGAGAAGAAATTCAGGGGATCCCAAATATTTTTCTTGATCTGAATCCCCAGTGGAAGCAGAGTCAAGGCCAGGATTTCAGCAAGACCCTTCCAAGGAATACAGGGGCTTTCCTCATTCCTACAGGGTTCAAACAGAGCCCAGGGTGGGAGTCTCCAGACGGTGTTTCCCCCACTTTGATGTGGTCTACTCTGGCAATTAGCAGGGAAAGGGAAATAAACCTCAAAACAGTTCTACAGGAGGCAGGTGACAGATATTGGGAATTGTCCCAGGAGAAACAGGAGTGGCCTTTGGTGCCTCAGGAGTGCCAGTCCCGGCCCTGTTCCCCTGGGAATCTCCACAGTCAAAGGAGGGTGGAATCATAGAATATCCTGAGGTGCAGGAGATCCCCAAAATTCCCCAAGTCCAGCTCCTGACCCTGCAGAGACAGCCCAAAAATCTCTCTGTGCCTCCTGTCAGTAACACTCAAAAAAATGCAGCTCCCCAGCCCCTGCTGGTGTCAGTCACCAGCAGCATCACCCAGCTGAAGTGGAGGATGAAAACATCCAGAATGCAACAGGAGCCCCAGAATCCCACCCAGGAGTTTCAGCCCTGGGAGCCGAGCTCACATGTGGGACCTGCCACGGATGCAGGGCGGCTGAGGAAATGATGCACGTCCACGTGCAGTGAGTCAGGAGAAGTGGGACAAAACAGGAGAAATTGTTTGCTGAATAAACCAATCACCATTCCTCAGGATGCCTCAGTTCTCATTCGGCAAAAGCGATATAAAAGCTGATGGATCTCGGGGTGCTTCATTCACTCGGCTTGGCCCTGAGGTGTCTGTGGTCAGAGCCCAGGAGGGTAAGTCCAACTCTGCCCAAGGGATTCTTCTCATCCTTTTCTGCTTCCAAAACGCAGAAGTTTTACAGAAAAAAACATCTGGCAGGTGGTGGTGGATGGGCCAGGAGGTTGCTGGGGTGTATTGAAATCTCTTGTGGGTGCCTTGGTCCCGCCAGAACAAACAGAAGCAGAATCAGCCCCGGTTACCAAAAGTCGTTTCTCATCACTGTTGAGATGGAGATGGAATGGCTTTGGGATAAGGACCTGGGACGACTTCGGGATAAAATCCTTTAAAAGATGATCCTGGATGCTACAAAGTGTTGTTGGGCTGGACTGGGGTCAGGGGCCTTGGGAAATTCTACTGAGATTTGGTGGTGCCCAGGAGTGAAAAGCTTTTCCTTGCAGGGTCACTGCTCTGAGATGAGCTCCAGACGAAGAAGGTCCCGCAGCTGGGGACGGGGAAATTCCCAGCCCCAGAACTCCTGCAGTGGGGGAGGAGGGGTATCAGGCCACAATACCAATTCTGGTGGTGGCGTAGATAGGGGAGGAGGAGGAGGAGGAATTTCAGGTGGCACTTTCAATGCTCCCATCATCGGATTCGCAGCTGGAGGTGGAGGGGGAACAAACTCCACCTACTGTGCAGGAAATGTAGGAGGAGACCCAGCCCATCTGCTGGCCAGGGCCAACCAAGCAGAGCCCACCGGAAATACTCAGCCACCGAAGAAGTCCGAGACATGAAGACACCTCGCATTTTGTCCTCTAATAAATTTAAGATAATTTGCGCTATTCTATTCTCCCTTCCCCTGGGGACTGGAACCTCTGGTGGTGCCTATCCATAATTCCAGCCAGGGTTGTTCCTGTTCCTGCCTCCATTTTCAAGTGCCTGCATGAGACAATAAAATTGCAGTTCTACAGATTTCTGTGTGTCAGTGGTTGGATTTTGCGGCCCCAGTTGCTTTATTTCAATCCCTGATTTGATTCCAGTGCTGTTGCAATAAAGCCCCAGAGAAAAACAGCACTGAAACACCCCTGGTACAAGAGATTTTGGATTCACTAAATATTCTCACACCATTTTTTAATGTCTCCTCATCAGAGATGACACCACAAAGTTGATCACTGGGGCCTCTTTTGTCACCAAAATTCTGGTAATGCCCAAAAAAGTTCTGAGTGTGTTCAAAGAAGGACAAAATTCTGCTGTGCAGGATTTCAAAGTGAAATTACAGGGGTGAGAGAAGCTCAGGCCCTTCATAAGCAGGTGCAGAAGCCCCTGGTGTTCTCACCAGTGGAGGAGAAATTCAGGGGAGCCACAAGACTTTTCCAACACTGAACCCCCAGTGGAATCAGAGGCAAGGCCAGGATTTCAGCAACACTCTTCCAAGGAACACTGGGTGATTTCCTCATTCCCACACGTCTCAAACACAGCCCTCTGTATGAGTCACCAGCGGGAGTTTCTCACTTTGATGTGGTCTACTCTGGCAATTAGCAGGGAAAGGGAATTAAACCTCAAAAGAGTTCTACAGGAGGCCGGTGACAGACAACGGGAATTGTCCCAGGAGAAACAGGAGTGACCCAGAGCTGTGACGGCTTCTCCTGTCCCTCCACCCTCTGCCCTCTCCTCCTTGGAGACCTCAGTGAGACAAACACCTCAAAACACATCTAGATGAGCTCCTCCAGCCCGAGGTGCCACGGGAACAGCTGAGTTTCCTGGGACTTTATTATGGGAAGTCATGGAGGGTGCTGAAATTCCAGTGGCTGCGAAGTGCACAAGCACCGACACTGCTGGAACAGAGCCAAGCCAAGTTTGGCGTCCCATTTCAGTGGGGTGGGAATGGTGCTGTCAGAAGTCCCTGCACCCAGGAATGGCCCAGGAGCAAGAAAAGCAGGATCCAAATGACAGAAATTCTCAGGGTGACAGCAGGAGCAAGGAACAGCTCCAAATCTTGTTGCTTCTTCAGAAATGCCCCAAAATAGGCAAGAATTCATCCTTTTGGTCCATGCTCATGGAGATGCTGCTGCATAGGGAGGGATGTTGGGTCTGGTACCCCTCCATCTCCATCACTTGATGTGGTGAGGTCTGCCTGACCTCTGGTTTAATCAAACAAAAATAAATCCTGATCAAAACTTCACTGCTCTGGTGGGAAACCTCCCACAGCCAAGGGGGAATTCCTTTGGTGCCCCAGGAACACCAAACCCAGCCCTGTTCCCTCAGGAATCTCAACAGTCACAGGAGGGTGGAATCACAGAATATCCTGCGGTGGAAGGGACTCCCAAATCCAGCTCCCGGCCCTGCACAGACCCCCTGTGCCTCCCGTCTGTAACACTCAGGAAAATGAGTGTACATCCCAATAAAATGTTACATCGATAAAGTGAGTGTACATCTCAATAAAATGCATTTCTCCAGCCTGTTGGTGTCGGTCTCCAGGCTCCAGCAGCATCTCCCAGTTGGATTGGAGGGTGTCCAGCTCCAGAATCCAACAGGAGGCCCAGAATCCCACCCAGGACTTTCAGCCGAGGGATCCGCGCTCACGTGTGGGACCTGCCGGGGATGGGGGACAGCCAAATAAATGACTCATGGCATAGGCATCATCAATATGAAGTTTGTCAGGAAAAGTGGGACAAAGGAGGAGAGTTTGTTTGGTAAATAAACTGATCACTTTTCCTCAGAAGTAATTATCTCCCTCCCCCACAGGGGAAACAGTATAAAGGCCGGTGGATCTCGGGTGCTTCATTTTCTCAGCTTTGCCCTGAAGTGTCTGTGGTGAGAGCCCAGGAGGGTAAGTCCAGCTCTGCCCAAGGGATGGATTCTTCTCTTCCTTTACTGTTTCCAAAAAGCAAAATTTTTGGGAAAAAACATCTGGTGGGCGGTATTGGGCTGGTCTGGGGTCACAGGCCTTGGGAAATTCTCCTGAGTTGGTGGTGCCCTGGAGTAAAAAGCTTTTCCTTGCAGGGTCACTGCTCCTAGATGTGCTCCAGAGGAGGAAGCTGGGGCTGGGGCTACGGCTGGGGGACTTCCAATTCCCAGGGCTCCTCCGGCGGGAGAGGAGGCAGATCAGGCCCGAATATGAATTTCAGCTCTGGTGGTAGCAGAGGCAGTGGAGGAGGTGGAGGAGATGAAGGAGGAGGTACAGGCAACAACGTCCACGGCTCCATCATCCACATTGGTGGAGGAGGTGTAGGAGAAGGTTCAGGCTTCAGGTACAACAGTGACAGCATCTCCTGTGAAGGTGGAGGTGGACGTGAAGGTGGAAGCAGACACGGAGGTGCAGGAGGAGGTGGAGGAGGAGGCAGACGAGGAGGAGGAGGAGGAGGTGGAGGAGGAGGTGGAGGAGGAGGTGGAGGAGGAGGAGGAGGTGGATGGGGATGGGGTTCCTCCAGCTCCAGATTTTGATTCAATAAAAGATGCAGCCGAACAGCTGGCCATCGAAAGAATACTCAAAGAAGCCAGAGAACTCAGACGCTGAGGAAGCCAGAGATATGAAGATACCTCAGATTTCCTCCTCTAATAAATTTAAGATTATTTGCATTGTTCTTTTCTCCTTTCCCCTGCAAATGTTCTGTCCGGAACCTCTGGTGTTGTGTATCTCTATTTCCAGACAGGATTGTTCCATGTGCCTGTTCCTGCCCCCATTTTCAAATGCTTGCCTGAGACAATAAAACTTTAAATCCTAGAGATTTCCATGTGTCAGTGGTTGAATTTTCCAGCCTCGGTTGCTTTATTTCAATCCCTGGTTTGATTCCAGTGCTGTTGCAATAAAGCTCCAGAGCAAAACAGCACTGAAACACCACTGAGAAAGAGATTTTGGATTCACTAAATATTCTCACATCATTTTTTAATGTCTCCTCATCAGAGAAGGCACCACAAGGTTGATCACTGAGGTCCCTCTACCTCACCAAAATTCTGGTAATGCCCAAACAACTTCTGAGTGGGTTCAAAGAAAGGACAAAATTCTGCTGTGCAGGATTTCAAAGTGAAATTACAGGGGTGAGAGAAGCTCAGGCCCTTCATAAGCAGGTGCAGAAGCCCCTGGTGTTCTCACCAGTGGAGGAGAAATTCAGGGGAGCCACAAGACTTTTTCCATCTCCTAACCCCCAGTGCAATCAGAGGCAAGGTCAGGATTTCAGCAAGGCTCTTCCAAGGAACACCGGGGGATTTCCTCATTCCCACACGTCTCAAACACAGCCCTGGGTATGAGTCACCAGCGAGTGTTTCTCACTTTGATGTGGTCTACTCTGGCAATTAGCAGGGAAAGGGAATTAAACCTCAAAAGAGTTCTACAGGAGGCCGGTGACAGACAACGGGAATTGTCCCAGGAGAAACAGGAGTGACCCAGAGCTGTGACGGCTTCTCCTGTCCCTCCACCCTCTGCCCTCTCCTCCTTGGGCACCTCAGTGAGACAAACACCTCAAAACACATCCAGATCAGTCCCTCCAGCCCGAGGTGCCACTGGCACAGCTGAGTTTCCTGGGACTTTATTATGGGAAGTCATGGAGGGTGCTGAAATTCCAGTGGCTGCGAAGTGCACAAGCACCGACACTGCTGGAACAGAGCCAAGCTAAGTTTGGGGTCCCATTTCAGTGGGGTGGGAATGGTGCTGTCAGAAATCCCTGCACCCAGGAATGGCCCAGGAGCAAGAAAAGCAGGATCCAAATGACAGAAATTCTCAGGGTGACAGCAGGAGCAAGGCACAGCCCCACATCTTGTTGCTTCTTCAGAAATGCCCCAAAATAGTCAAGAATTCATCCTTTTGGTCCATGCCCATGGAGATGCTGCTACACAGTGCGGGATGTTGCATCTGGTACCCCTCCATCTCCACCACTTGATATGGTGGGGTAGGCCTGACCTCTGGTGGAATCAAGCAAAAATAAATCCTGATCAACATTTCACTGCTGTGGTGAGAAATTTCCCTCAGCCAATGGGGGAATTCCTTTGATACCCCAGGAACACTAAACCCAGCCCTGTTCCCCCGGGAATCTCTACAGTCACAGGAGGGTGGAATCACAGATTATCCTGAGGTGGAAGAGACACCCAAATCCAGCTCCCGGCCCTGCACAGATCCCCTGTGCCTCCCATCTTTAACACTCAATAAAATTGGTGTTACATCAATAAAATGAGAGTACATCTCAATAAAATGTTACATCAATAAAGTGAGTGTACATCTCCATAAAATGCAGTTCTCTAGCTCCTGCTGGTGCCGGTCACCAGCAGCATCACCCAGCTGAAGTAGAGGATGAAAACCTCCAGAATCCAACAGGAGCCCAAGAATCCCACCCAGGGAGTTTTAGCCGCGGGAGCGCGAGCTCACATGTGGGACCTGCCAAAGATGCGGGGCGGCCGAGGAAATGATGAACGGCAGAGGCATCGTCCACATGCAGTGAGTCAGGAGAAGTGGGACAAAACAGGAGAGGTTGTTTGGTAAATAAACCAATCACCATTCCTCTGGATGCCTCACTTCCCACTCAGGAAAAACAGTATAAATGCCGGTAGATCTCGGGGTGCTTCATTAGCTCAGCTTTACCCTGAGGTGTCCGTGGTCAGAGCCCAGGAGGGTAAGTCCAACTATGCCCAAGGGAGGGATTCTTCCTTTTCTGCTTCCAAAATGCAAAGTTTTAGGGAAAAAACATCTGATGGGTAGCGGTGGAAGGGCTAGGAGGTTGCTGGGGTGAATTTAAATCTCCTGTGGGTGCCTTAGTCCCTCCAGACCAAACAGAAACAGGATCAGCATTACAGAAGGTCATATCTCATCAGTGCTGAGATGGAGATGGAATGGCTTTGGGATAAGCAGATGGGACAACTTTGGCATAAAAATCTTTAAAATATGATCCTGGACACACAAAGTGTTGGGCTGGACTGAGGTCAGGGGCCTTGCAAAATTCTCTTGAGAGTTGGTGGCTGCCCTGGAGTAAAAAGCTTTTCCTTGCAGGGTCACTGCTCCGAGATGTGCTCTAGACAAAGTGCGTGCCATGGCTGCGGCTGCTGCTGCTGCTGCCGGGGCAGTTCCCAGTCCCAGAGCTCCTCCGGCGGGGGAGGAGGCGGATCCTGCTGTGGTGGAGGATCCTCTGGAGGATCAGCCCAGAAGATTATTATCAGCTCTGGCGGCGGAGGAGGAGGAGGAGGTGGAGGCGGATGCTGTGGTGGCGGATCCGGTGGCGGATCCTCAAAAAGCATGATGGGAGGCGGAGGTGGAGGTGGATGCTGTGGCGGAGGATCTGGTGGAGGATCCTCAAAAAGCATGATGGGAGGTGGAGGAGGAGGAGGTGGAGGCGGATGCTGTGGTGGCGGATCTGGTGGAGGATCCTCAAAAAGTATGGGAGGCGGTGGCGGATCCGGTGGAGGCGGATGCTGTGGTGGAGGATCCGGCGGTGGATCCTCAAAGAGCATGATGGGAGGTGGAGGAGGAGGAGGTGGAGGCGGATGCTGCGGTGGCGGATCCGGCGGTGGTTCCGGTGGGATGAAGATCATCATGGGAGGCGGTGGAGGAGGTGGAGGCGGATGCTGTGGTGGAGGATCTGGTGGAGGATCTGGTGGAGGATCCTCAAAGAGCATGATGGGAGGATCCGGCGGTGGATCTTCAAAGAGTATGATGGGAGGCGGTGGTGGATCCGGAGGATGCTGCGGTGGAGGATCCGGCGGTGGATCCTCAAAGAGCATGATGGGAGGCGGAGGAGGAGGAGGTGGAGGTGGATGCTGCGGCGGTGGATCCGGCGGTGGTTCCAGTGGGATGAAGATCATCATGGGAGGTGGAGGCAGTGGAGGCGGTGGCGGATCCGGCGGATGCTGCGGTGGCGGATCCAGCGGTGGATCCTCAAAGAGCATGATGGGAGGTGGTGGCGGTGGTGGCGGATCCGGAGGATGCTGTGGTGGAGGGATCCGGTGGTGGCAGTGGAGGGTCAGCCCAGAAGATCATCATCAGCTCTGGCGGCGGAGGAGGAGGAGGAGGAGGTGGTGGCTGCTGCAGTGGCGGATCCGGTGGCGGCTCCTCCGGGGGGAAGATCATCATGGGAGGCGGCGGTGGTGGTGGCGGTGGATGCTGCGGCAGCGGCTCCGGCGGTGGCTCCTCAGGCCAGACCATCATCATCAGCTCTGGCGGTGGCGGCGGAGGCTCCTCCCAGCAGAAATGTCCCATTGTCGTCCCCGTGGTGTCCCACCAGACCAAGCAGAGCTCCTGCTGGCCTGGCCAGCAGAAGTAACAGCCCTGGGCAGGGAACAGCTAAATCCCTGCACTCCAGGTTTGCTCCCAGCACATCCCCATCCCTTGTGTCCCCTTGGTGCTGCATCCCTGTGCTGTGAACTCCCAGGTGGCTCCTCTGTGCCATAAATGTGATGGGAAATAAAGATTTCTGTGCACAGAACCAGTTTGTGAGGTTGACTTTTCTGCTTTGTCAGTTTGCTGGCCCAAAAATGAATAAAAACATCCAAAACGATCTGCTGGGAAATGTTCTCCAGTCTCCAGTGCTGGAGCAGGTGCTCATCAACAGATCTTTTTCTATACCCAAAGGAATTTTCCCCTCTTTCATCCTGACCCTGTTCCCTGTGTCCTGCCCCAGCAGTTCCTGAGGAAAAGTCCCTCTCCAGCTTTCCTGGAGCCCCTGCCGATCCTGGGAGGGGCTCTGGAGTCTCCACAGGCTCAGCATTCCCAAACATTCCCAACATGGATCCATAGGGGAAGGACTCCAGGTCTTTTATCAACTTCATGGCCCCCTCTGAACTTGCTCCAACAATTCCACATCACTTTTATGTTGGGGACACCAGAACGGGACACAGAATTCCTGGTGGGATCTCACCAGAGCAGAGTAGAGGGAAAAAAACCCTCCCTCACCACCCTGCCCACTCTCCTTTGGATGCAGCCCAGAGACAGTTGGCTTTGCTCTCAAAGAGGGAAAATCCTCTCAAAAAGGACTCCCAAAGTCCTCTTTGGAACAGGTGGGATTAGTCTTGACTCCGGTGAGCTTTTAGCCCAGAGGGTTTTTGTTCATCTCACAAACACTCCCGGAAGGGAGGAAACAAAATTAGGAATTAAAGGGATCAATGGCCATGACACGCCAGAGGGCATCACGACTGACAGACTTTTGGGGAAAACTGGAGAGTTCTTCTCCAGGATCACGGCCCACATTCTCAGCATCACTGAGGGAATCTGGTGGGAAAAGGGATCCAGGGTGCTCTGGAATCTGGCCTGGGGATTTGTCCTCTCTCATACCAATCACCCAGCAAGGTGTTTGCAGTGAGGACACAAAGAGGGTTCCCGAGGGTTCCAGGACTGCAGGGAAAAGGGCTGAGCAGAGCATTACAAATCTGAGAACATAGCCCCAAAGCCTTTTACATCCCCACTTCCCTTTTGCCAACACAGGCATCCAAATTTCTCCCTGACCTAGGAGAGGTTGTGGTAGTGCTGGCCCTTTGGGCAGCTGCTCTTCCAGCCACGCTTTTCCTACATTTCTGGAAAACAAATCCACCTGCTACAGGTCCAGGGGCTCCAAAACTCTCTGTGGTTTGCAGGAGCTCCTCTCAGCACCCTCCAAAAACCTCCACGGCCTTTCCTCATCGCCGGGTCAGGACAAACTGCTAAACCTGGGTGTCCCTCTGTGCCAAGGAGCTGCTAATCCTGGGTGTCCCTCTGGGCAAGTTCCTGCAGGTTGGAGGCACGGAAGGGATCAAGGTGTTGAGATCCTCTGGAGTATAACACCCACACGTCAGAGCTGGGAGCCAGAAGAGCGGTGACACCTCAGATCTGGAGATGAGAACACAGATAAGGCCACAGCAGGGACTCCAGAGCCCCTGCACGTGTGTCCCTCAGTGCTGGTGGCCCTGTCCCCATCCCAAAGGCGTCAAAGTCACGTTCATGGTGACAGCCGGGACCTGCTGCTGCTGTCACACGTCCCCCACAGCCAAAACCCCATTAGTCCTTCCTCTACTCAATGTCCTGGCAGGGCGGATGCTGCTGTCAGGCTCCAAACACGCGTGACACAGAGCTGGTGTTGGGACAGTCGTGCTGACAAATTCATCCCGCGGCAGGGAACGCATCCAGGTGACTCCCCTGCTCAGGTGAGGGTGGCGTGTCCAGTGAAGACCCTGGGAAATGGGTCCTGTTGGGGCAAAGGGGTTGTTGGACATCCTGGAGTTCAAGGGCTTGATGGCCTTCAAGTGCAACTTTGAAAACAGAAGGATTTCAAGGTTTTTCCCCAACTCCAGCCTGGAGACTGAGGTCCCTGGAAGATAGAGCTGAGATCTCAGTGGAAACCCAACAGCCATCTTGGGGTCACAAAAGATGGAAAGGAGAAATCCCCTCTGTCACTGTCACCCTCACAGCATCCTCTGGCACAGACTTGGGCAGCTCCAGATCAGGGAGCTTCATTGGGGTTCAACCTCTTGCACTTTCCCAGCAGGATGGACGTGCTCCTGATCCCCGTATTTCCAGTCCTTGAGGAAATTATCCAGAATTCTCCAGAATTCTCTGTGACTCTGCTCAGGCTCATCCTTTCTTATCCTTGTCCTTCCACCACTCTCTGGCCCCAGCTCACCCCAGTCCCCATCTCTTGGCATCTGCTTATCTGCTTTGGGAGGTTGCTTCTCTCCTTTGTCAGTTTGATGACCCAAAAATGAATAAAACATCCAAAACATTTTGCTGGGAAATGTTCTCCAGCCTCCGCTGCTGGAGCAGATGCTCATCAATAGATCTTTGCTATATCCAACCGAGTTTTCTTCTCTGGACCCTTGACCCCATTCCCTGTGTCTTGCAGTTCCTGAGGAAAAGTCCCTCTCCAGCTGGAAGGGATTAGGGAGCAGGGGTTGGGTATGGGTACGCTGCTCAGTCCCCACTCTGTCCTGAGCACCCAAAAATCTCCAGCCCAGCAGAAACACATTGGCCTCCCCCTATTACCCCAAAACAGACCCTGAGATGCCATTTTTCCCAAAAATTTGGGAGCGATGTTCCCGGAAGGGAATCATTAAGCAGAATTAGGGACTGGGGCACAGAACGGGGCTGATGCGCCTCCTTTGCATCAGCTCTGCTGCAAGTGAGTCAAGGAAGGAGGCAGCTGGAGCTGGGCTCTGTAAATCAATCTCTCAGCATTCCTTAGGGTGTCTCACTTCCCTCGGGAGAGCAATCCATCCCGTATAAAAGCTCAGCTGTCCCAGAGCTCCTCACTCAACCAACGCCGAGCATCGCCACATTCCCACCAGCACTGAAGGTAAGCCCGTGGATACGGAAACTTCTGGAACCTCCTCACAGGGAGATCCCCTCCAGCAGTTTGTCTTTGGGTGTTCTTTGAACTGTGGTGGCTCCACCAAAAACCAGCTGGAGGTGCCAACAGACCTCCTTTCCTCAAACAGGGGAGCTGCAGCTGGGACTCTGCGAGCTGAACTTTCAGCTGCTGAGTCAGTGTGAGACATCCAGAAGGATCCACAGAATTTTTTTTAGGCGTGTCAGAGCATGTGGGCAAAGCTGGGGAATTGTTCCAAACCTTCCTGCACGCAGAGGTTTCCTGGAACTGCTGTGACCTGCGGGGAGCTCCCCGGGATGTCACGACAGTCTCACAGCGGGGAGGGGTTTAAAGCTGCAGAATTTGAGACAAACAGGGCAATTCTTGGGAATTCTTCCTTTTTTCTCTTCTGGGAAGGCTCAGCTGCGTCTCCTTTCTGACAACTCCAATCCTTGCAGGCTCACAGCTCCAAGATGTGCTCCAGACAAAGCTCTCGGGGGCTGCCATGGGATGTCCTCCCAGTCCAGCGGTTGCCACAGCCAGGGCTCCGGTTGCCACGGGAGCGGCTCCTCCGGTTACCAGTCCCAGGGCTCCTCCTGCTGCGGGGGCGGAGGGGGCTCCGGAAAAGTCATCATCAGCTCTGGTGGAGGAGGAGGAGGATCCTGCTGCAGTGGGGGCTCCTCGGGATATGGGATGGGAGGGGGATACTGCGGTGGATCTTCGGGATCCAAGGTCATCGTTGTAGGTGGAGGTGGAGGAAGCTCCTCTGGATGCTCCAGTGGCGGATCCAGCTATGGGATGGGTGGAGGATATGGTGGATCTTCAGGATCAAAGGGCATCATTGGAGGAAGCAGTGGAGGATCCTCTGGATGCTGCAGTGGCGGATCCAGCTATGGGATGGGTGGAGGATATGGTGGATCTTCAGGATCAAAGAGCATCATTGGAGGAGGAGGTGGATCCTCTGGATGCTGCAGTGGAGGATCTTCAGGATATGGGATGGGAGGAGGATATGGCGGTGGATCTTCAGGGACAAAGGTCATTGTTGGAGGGAGCAGTGGAGGATCCTCTGGATGCTGCAGTGGTGGATCCAGCTATGGCATGGGAGGAGGATATGGTGGATCCTCAGGATCAAAGAGCATCATTGTAGGTGGAGGTAGTGGAGGCTCCTCTGGATGTTGCAGTGGGGGCTCCTCCAGCTATGGGATGGGAGGGGGATACGGTGGCGGCTCCTCAGGGACAAAGGTCATCATTGGAGGGGGAAGCAGTGGGGGCTCCTCTGGGTGCTGCAGTGGCGGATCCAGCTATGGGATGGGAGGAGGATACGGTGGATCTTCGGGATCAAAGAGCATCATTGGAGGAAGCAGTGGAGGATCCTCTGGATGCTGCAGTGGAGGATCCAGCTATGGCATGGGAGGAGGATCCAGCTGTGGCATGGGAGGAGGATACGGCGGCGGCTCCTCAGGCCAGACCATCATCATCAGCTCTGGCGGTGGCGGCGGAGGCTCCTCCCAGCAGAAATGTCCCATTGTTGTCCCTGTGGTGTCCCACCAGAGCAAGCAGAGCTCCTGCTGGCCCGGCCAGCAGAAGTAACAGCCCTGGGCAACTCCAGTGCTGAGTCTCTTTGCCTCCAGCCCTGGTTTGCTGCCTGATCCTTCCCAGCTGTCCCCTCCTGTCCTCTGGACCCTCCATCCTCGTGTGAGAGCTCCAGGATGCCCCTGCTGCTGGCATTGGGATGCCTTTGATCTTGTTGTTTTCCCAAAGGCACTTTTTAAATCCAATAAATGTTATAATTGCTCAAACCTGCTCTTCTTTTGGGAGTTCATTCATCTCTTATACTATCAACCTGCACTTCACTGTCTCGAGATGTAGAAATGTCTCTGATGAGATGTTTCACTCCAAAGCTGCCCAGTTTATCGTCCCAGAGGTTTTGCACCTTCAATTCCCACCTGGGCTCTGCAAGGGAGGAACAGAAGATCCCAAAATTCAAAATCCTGCAGCAAACCCGAGGGAATGGCCCCATGGGAGGCTCAGGATGGACATCAGCAGGAATTTCCTCCCAGTGTTGGATCCCAGAAACCAGGAGATTTTGAGCTTTCTGTGCTTTCAGGCATAGACCCCGCTGGAGAACACTTTTGACCTGAGGCCTTGGAGACAGCTTCTAAATATGAGTGATGAAGTAAAAATCATGAGTGTGTCGTGGATTAGAAGTGTGTGCTTTCACAGGGTGATGGATTTTAAATTTGAGGTTTTTATAGTATAGTAATAAGTATGGGACAAGATGGAGATTTTTGGCCACTGTCTCTTTCTTCATTCATCCTTCTTCTTCTTCTTCCATAGATTTTAGGCAGAAGTTTCTGGTTGGTCAGTCAGTGTCACTCTGAGGGTCACGGGAATCTAGTCATTGGGTCAAAAGTATAAATAATGTAAGTGTCAATTCTCTATTGGACTGTTTAGCTTTAAAAGACCTTGTAACAACTCACTTGAGGCCATTTTCCCCTGCTTCTAGCAAGAAGCTGGAAGTGCTGTTGTACGCTCTGTCCTTTCTGATAAGATGTAATAAACATCCAAGCCCAAACACGAGAAAAACTGTTTCAATCATGTTTTTGTTAATCCTGTCTCCGAGGACAAACAGACCAGACTGATGACAAACCAATAAAAAGCCCCTGGACTGCTGTTACATCGTGGAAAGGGGGGTCAGGCTTGGCAGGGCTGCCCAGGGAGATTTGGAGTGACCACTCCTGGAGGGTCCGAGGAAGGACTCAGGATGTGGCACAAAGCGGGGACAGGCTGGAGTTTTTTCTAACCTCAGGGATTCTGGAATTCCATGGAAACCTGCGAGCCAGCCGACACAGCCCCAGGGCCAGGCAGGAGGGAATGAAACCAGCAGCAAATCCCTCAGGCAGCTCTGAATCTTCCTCCTGGCCTCAAATCCTTCCCTTCCCAGGCTTTGCACCTGCCCTGGCACAGATTTCTGCCCGGGGATGGAGCTTTGGCCAAAGCTGGGACTTTTCTGTCCCCACAGCAAAATTCCCAGAGCTGGTCCAGCCTCCAGGAGCTGCTCTGAGCAGGCTGGATCAGCTCTGGGATTTGCAACCCCCTCCAGTCCCCCTGATGCTCCTTCCAAACCAGAGGAAGGAGGTGAGAGGGAAGGAAGGGAAGGATTTGGAGGCACAATCCTTCATTAAAGCCTAATCCACCCAAGCTGGGTTTAAGCATTGGGACGTTCACACCTCCGCAAGTTCTGTCTTTAAGCACCCTTGCAAAATTCCCACTTAGGGCATCAATCATTTTTGGTGAACCTTCTGGGTCATATACAAATGTTTTCCTAGGAAAAAAAAAAACTAAACAAAACGAAAAAAAAGAAAAAAGAAAAAAGAAGAAAAAGAAGAAGAAGAAGAGGAGAAGAAGAAGGAGAAGAAGAAGGAGAAGAAAAAGGAGAAGAAGAGGAAGAAGAAGAAAGAAGAAGAAGAAGAAGAAGAAGAAGAAGAAGAAGAAGAAGAAGAAGAAGAAGAAGAAGGAAGAAGAAGAAGGAAGAAGAAAGAAGAAGAAAGAAGAAAAAGAAAAAGAAAAAGAAGAAAAAGAAAAAGAAAAAGAAGAAGAAAAAGAAGAAGAAGAAGAAAAAGGAAAAGAAAAAGAAAAAGAAAAAGAAAAAGAAAAAGAAAAAGAAAAGAAAAAGAAAAGAAAAAGAAAAAGAAAAAGAAAAAGAAAAAGAAAAAGAAAAAGAAAAAGAAAAAGAAAAAGAAAAAGAAAAAGAAAAAGAAAAAGAAAAAGAAAAAGAAAAAGAAAAAAAAGAAAAAGAAAAAGAAAAAGAAAAAAAGAAAATGCTGTCCCTGACATTCTCCTCCTCCCACACCCCCACCCACCTGTCCCGGGGCTGGGGGACGGAGGGTTCCTGCGTAGCCCAGGGCAGGGGCACAGGAATCAGCTCATTAAGTAGAAGTATCAATTAGACCAGCGAAATGAGCGGTGTGAAGGGAGATATGGATCGGGAGCCAAAGCAAACACTGAAATAGCAGTTTGGTAAATAAATCCTTCTCATTCCCGAGGGTGTCTCACTTCCCATACGTGTTAAATGCCATATAAATGTTCCTGAGGCTCTTAAAGCTCCTCATTACATCGACTTTTGCCTCCTAAATGTGTTTCCGATGGCTGAAGAGGGTAAGTCTGGGGTTTTTTAATGGGATTTTATCATTTCTTTGTCACAGGATGCAGCTGCTTTGAGACCTTGGTTGGTGCTGGCAGCAGGACCTCTCTGCCTGAGCCAAGCCCTTGGGATCTGGGTGGGCTTGGATCCCTTGGATCCCTTCTGGATCCAACCCCTGGGGAGAAAGGTGGAATCAGGATGAGCAGGGCAAAAACCTGGATGGGTCTTTGATGGGGCCAGACTGCACAATCTTAATGGGATTTTTATATTAATTAATTATTATTATAATTATATATATATTAATTAATTAATATTAATTAATATATTAATGCATTTTTTTTATTAATTAATAACTCTGCGCTGGACCTCAGAACTGCCACTAACCTCTGTGTCTGGGCCAATCACCTTCTATCAAAGGATTTTGGGGCTGCAGCAACAGAGCCAGGGGTGGAAACTTTGATCCATTCCTCTTGCAACGGCTGAGAAACAGAAACGAGAATATTTTTGCATAATATCCTCTGTGGTTTTGCAGCTCTGTGGCTGTGGACGTGAAAATGAGCAGGGGAAACCACAGCAGTCGTTAGAGGAGAAAATAATACATTTCAGATTTTATATTTCAGATTTTGGATTCAGAATGTATTTCAGCTTTTGGATTCTCTGGAAATAGAGGTAGAAAGAGGAAAGCTAACCCGAGATGAGCCCAGATATCCTTGGATTTGGAGAATAGGGGCTTGGAGCAACCTGGTCTAGGAGACCACAGCAGGGTGGATGAGCTTTCAGCTCTTTTCCAACCCAAACCACTGCAAGATTCCAAGAATCTCTAACAGCTCAGGTCAGTCTCAAAGTCTGGAATTGCCCCAAGCTTTCCTGGCCACACCACCTGGTACCTCCCCACTTGTCACTATAAGGCTAGGAAGCTGCGAAAAAATGTAGGAACACACGACTTCCTTGAGAGGCAGAAGAAATTCCTTTATTAAAGAAACAACCACACTTTTATAGGTTGGATTGTAGAACCAAGGATTGAGGCAAACTGACTGGTCCGAGGAAGGTAACAGCCCTTGCAAACATGCTTTTACCAAAATATCACTTCTCTCATGCATCCAGCAGGTGCAAATCTCTGTTATTAATTCCTTCTCTTTAGTTCTGCTCTGAGAAAACTCAAGCTGCATTTTTACCTGTCTTTCATCGGTATCCCACGTCCACCCGCCCCAAAGCGCAAACGCGAAGCAGAAACGAAGCAAACTGTGGGTGTTTTCCTTTCCCCTTGCAGCTCTACCACTGTCTCCGGCGGAAATGCTCCCGGCGGAACCGCGGCTACAGCCGGGAGATCTCCCTGAGCCACCGCCGGTTCTGCAGCGGCTCCTTGTCCGACGGCCGCGCCTCCATCACCTGCGGCGGGGAAGGCTCGGTCAGCTACAGCCGGAGACCCTCGTACTGGCCACCCCTGCCAGCCCCAGTCCCCTACAGCGTCCCGGTGGGCTCCTCGTGTGACGGCCCCGTGGCCACCAGCGGGCGTTGTGGGCTCACGTCGGGCTGGGAGGTGGCGGTGGAGACGGTGCCGGTTTATGGCACCGCAGTGGCAGCGGGGTACGATGGAGGGGATTTGGGGGTGGGGTATGGTTACAGTGCACCCCTGAGTGACCCCCTGACCACGGGAGGGGTCACTGAGGGCTCAGGGGGATACGGAGTGGCGACGTTCCCGACCCCAGAGCTCGTCCCTGCGGGTGGGGAGTGCGCCCAGGTGGTGCAGCAGAAATGCCCCGTGGTTGTCCCCACCGCCATCAAGACCCAGCAGTGCAAGCAGAGCATTCAGTGGCCTCCCATCCAGAAGAAGTGACTTGGCCCAGCAGCCTCTCCCTGCACCCCAAAAATGATCCTTTTTTGACCCACTTTTCCCCAAAAGTGGAATTTTCCCCCTGAGCATGTCTTTACATCGCAGAGCTCCGCGCTCCTCAGGTGGGGCTGTGCTGAAAGCAGTGCCCCGAGAACTGCTGGGAAAAGGGAAATTGGGAAAAGATTCTTTTCTCCACTTTCTTTGGATCACAGGTTGGAAAATAAAACCTGTGGGTAGTTTCAATGTTGGGATGATTTCTTTCATTTCTGGCTCCTTCACTCCAAACGCAAATGAGTCCCCAAGGAACCTCCCCAAGTATTTTACACCCGATTTAAATGTAATATTTATATTAATACCATTCAAATACAACATCTTCAACAGCGAGAGAAGCTCAGGTGGCAACAGGGTGGTGCCAGACTCTTCCCAGTGACAGGACAAGGAGGATGGCCATAAACCAAACCCCAAATTCCACCTGGGCACAAGGGACAACTCCTTTCCATGGAGGTGCCAGAGCCCTGGAACAACTGCCCAGGGAAGGACTGGGGGCTCCCAGAGTCATCCCAAACCCACCTGGACGTGTCCCTGTGCCCCTCCCTGCTCCAGATGCTCTCCAAAGCTCACAGCTATTCCAGAATTTTGGGATAAGGAGATCTGCCAATCTCCTGGGGGATTTCCGATGGATTGTTGTTTACAGCGTGGCCAGGACAGTGAAAGGTTGTTTACCTGGCCCAGAAATCACCAGGGATGGCGCAACCTGAGCACGTAAAACCTCGTGCATGAGGCAACTGCAGCGAGATCCTCCCCTCAACCTGCTCATGGCGTTTTTGGATAGGATCAGGCCCTAAATTAGGCACAGGTTCCCGTGCTGGTTGGGATTTGGGGTTTGCCCAACATTTAATCTTCCAGAACTTTTCTCTGGGGTTGTTTGACTCATCCAAATACTTCTCAGGAAGGGAAAAAAAATCCACCCATAGATCTGTGCCCATTTAAAAGTGAGATGTAAAAGCACTTCGTTGCTTTTTTGGTTTCTTTGTTGTTTGTTTTTTGCCATTCTGCCTTCATCCACCTGGAGGGATTTTCACCCTTTCAACTCAGTAAAAATCCAGAAAACTTCGCCCTGAAAAACCCAGATCCTCTGAGCTCTAAACCTGTGTTTGATGCCACAGGATCCTTCACATGTGAAGTGTTGTAAGATCATCATGTGGGGATAATTACGCAAGATTTTGTCACCAGCCCTATTAAATTCCTTTCTAAATTTAGGCAGCACTATCATTTATTTGCTTTTGTTTCTATTTCTAAAATCTATCACTTCGTTATTGATATTTCTGTGGGTTTCCTTCCTTCATCAAGGCAGCAAAAAAAACCTCTGAGAGCTCCAACAAATTCCCAGAGAATTCCAGAAAACCAAGCCCGGAACCTTCAAATACTTGTGTTTATCCAGCTTACAGAAAACCACCTCAGAATTTCAGTCCCTCCCAAAACGAAGAAAACAGAAAATACTTGAAAATCCCATTTTTCATTCCCTGGTTCTTGAGGCTCCTGTCGAAGGGCACTCCCCGAGTTTGGACTGTTCAATATTTAATAGACCCAGGTATTAATATTTGATATAAATATTTGGTAACAATATTTAACAGACCCAGGCATCAATATTTGGTATAAATATTTAATAGACCCACAGCGGGCAGGGTGGGTTTGGACGTGAGGAGCTGGAGCTGATCTGTCCTCCCCAGAGCTCAGCTCCAGCCCGAGCCTGGGAGGAGTCCAAGGCTGGGTTTTATCCATGGCACAGCGAGGGTTCCTCCCCTCTCCTTGTGCAACAGGACGAGTCATCCTCTGAGATGCTCTGATAACACTGAGCTCATCCCGACTCTGATAATACTGGGACTCATTCCCAAAGCCTGATGACACTGGGCTCATCCTGAGTCTGACAATACTGGGCTCATTCCCAAAGCCTAAAAACACAGGACTCATTCCCAGCTCTGATAAAACTGGGCTCATTACCAAAGCCTGATAATACTGGGCTCATCCCCAACTCTGATAAGCCAGGACTCATCCTGAACTCTGATAACACTGGGCTCATTCCTGACTTTAATAAGACTGAGCTCATGCCCAGCTCTGATAAAACTGGGCTCATGCCCAGCTCTGATAAGCCAGGACTCATCCCGAGCCTGTTGGTGCTTGTTAAGCCAGGCCTGTCTCCTTGTTGGTGAACAGGCTGAGCAGCAAACACGGCTCTGGCCTCAGCTGGCGCCTCTGGATAGAAACTCTAGGAATTGTTTCGGCCATAGCAAACACTAGCCACCCCTCGGCAGCCCAAATCTCTGCCCAACAAAACCTCCTGGCTCCAGGAGGGAGTTGAGGTGGAAAACGAGTGAGAGCACATTGGGAGTGCTGCTGGAATTCCATGGTCAGGAACAGGAGGGGAAATGAGAAACCAGGGAGCGGGAGGGGAAATGAGAAATGTTGCAAAGCCGTGGTTGCATCCATGGTTGCACCATCCCAGTGCTCCCAGTGCTCCCAGTGCTCCCATCTCTGCCCCAGGGAAGAGCTGGGGATGCGTGGGGAGCTCGGCTGCGTGGTCTCTGACCCAGCATTTTAGTCACAGCTTACTCACGGGTGCAAGGTTTGCACAAGCGGCTTCCGATTTCCTGTCACTGCTCCGGAGCCTGGAAATGAAACAGTAAAAGATGAGAAAAAATGGGAATTTTCCAAGAGAAATTCTATGTGGGGCATCTAGAGGCTGGCCAGAAGAAATGTCAGCAAGGAAAATTGGTGGTGGCTGTGGCAGGGATGGTAGAACAGCCGTAAAATTGGGTGGGAGGTGGATGGGCACAGGTTGGGAACCCCAGAATCATGGAACCATGGAACCAGAGAATCTCTGATGTCCCAGTCACAGAATCCCATGGAAACACAGAACCCCTGATCTCCCAGTCACAGAATCCCTGATGTCCCAATCACGGAATCCCACGGAACCAGAGAATCTCAGAATCCCCAATCTCCCAGTCACAGAATCCCATGGAAACACCAAATCCCATGGAATCAGAGAATCCCCAGATCTCCCAGTCACAGAATCCTATGGAACCACAGAATCCCTTATCTCCCAATCACGAAATCCCATGGAACCGAGAATTCCACGGGACCACAGAATCCTTGATGTCCCAGTCATGGAATCCCATGGAACCACAGAATCTCAGAACCCTTGATCTCCCAATCACAGAATCCCATGGAATCTTAGAATCCCTGATCTCCCAGTCACGTAATCCCAGAGCAGCAGGGTCACCTGGAGCAGGTGACACAGGGACAGGTCCAGGAGGGTCTGGGATGACTCCATGGGGACACTCCAGGCCCTCCCTGGGCAGCTGTTCCAGGGCTCTGCCCCCCTCCATGGTGAGAAATTCTCCCTCGTGTTGAGGAGACCTCGTTACATTTTTGGGGAGTTCGCAGGCAGAAGCAAACCCTTCCAAAAGTGGCCAGTGCCACCAGCTGGGTTTGCTGGAGCCTCCCACAGTGGCCACATGTGGACACTGCTGAAGGCCTGGGCAAAAGCTGTCAGGCCTTTTTCTCAAGTTCTAAGTATTTTTCTCAGGCCATGAAACTTTCTCAGCCTCAGCTAAAATTTTTCCCAAGCTAGAAGTTCCCTCTTTATTACAAACACAAAAAAAAAAAAAAATCATAACAAAATAAAGACCTGCAAAGTCCCTAAAAAAGCCAGAGAGAAGAGGTGTCTCTTTCTCTGACCAATAATCTGTTTGTATTTTGTTTTGCACGAACTGCCTTATTTAAGGCAATAACTTCTTTTAATAAATTGCTCTTTCTTGCTTTTTCCTGCACCAAGCAAGACAGTGTCTTGTTGCTGTTTTTTCGCCACTCCGTAATCCTTTTGACAACAACAGCCACAGATTTCATGGTCATGGTTTTGGGATATGACCATCAGAGAGGGGACCCTCAGCTCAGGTCTGGTACCTGCAGGTGCCTCACAGGGTGGAAACAACTTTAACGATATTTTCCAAGGATGTCCAAGCAGGACATTCTAAGAATTTACCATTTTTCACGGCCATCACCTGAAAATTGTGGGTTTTTTCCCCACAAGAACCCAATCCTACCAAGACCAGACAGCGAGGACGAAGCAACAGGACGTCTCCTTCCTGCCAGACTCCCGCTGGGAGGTTTTGGGAGGACAGGAACCCCAAAAGTCGCCACCTTTGCCACCCATTTTGCAACCTAAAACTCATCATGCCGTGAGGCTGAGGCAGCCAGGCCGCCCACACGGTTTTCACTCACAGCCCGCAGGGGCAGGGCGCAATTAAAGCTGTGCAAGACGAGGAAGACAATCCAGAGCCTGACAAATCAATCAAAGAAATGGGATGGAAGGAGCTTTTGAAGGTGATGGGTAATTAGGGGTGTGGCTGTTTTGTAAATAGCTCGGTCATTTTTTCCCCCAGGGCGTTATTGCATTTTCAGGAAGGGATTTAGGAACTGTATAAAAGTCCTTGGAGGGGAGAGCAGCTCATTCACTCAGCTCCGCTCATCCTCCAGAGCCTTCGCAGCCAAGGTGAGTCCTTGCTCCACCACTACCCCTTAATTCCACCAAAAATTCCCTGCACTGAGCCAAGCTTTGCTCTGGGGGCATATCCTGGGGTTATTGAGAGCCAAATCCTTGACTCTGGGGCTGCTTGGTGCTCCCAAAAATTAGGGATGCTTGTGCTGAGAGGTAAAATTTATTAAATGTAGTTATATTTGGATTATTCTGGTGATTTCCAGTATCCAAAGGACAGACTAGAAATGAAATAAAAGCAAATAATGTGATCTGGGGGTGAATGGGAGACAGCAGGCTGATCCTTCTTGAGGTTAAGCTGGGAATTTTAATTGCATTTTTAAGCCTAACACCTTGACTAAGCTCCTTTGGGAAACATCCAGGAGCTGAAAGTGTTAAAACTTCCTTGAAGAAATTTAGGAAAGAAGAGAGAAGGTGGATTTAAAGTGTGAGAGGAAGGAGCAGCAGGTTCCTCTTCCAGCTCTGCATCCCTGAAATCCCAGCAATCCTCGGCAGGGGGTTGGGATGTGCACAGAGAATTTTCCTCACACTCAGGAAATTGGGCCTGGAGGAGAGCAGGGGACAGGAGGAAGGAGGAAACTACTGGAAATTGTCTTTATTTTGGGCTCCTGCTTTTGGAAGTGGATTTTTCCAGGACTCTGCCACCAGTCCTGGCCCCTCAAGGCTACGAGATTTTGGGATTATTGCCAAGATGCCTCTTGCTGGTTCGGCATTTCTCAGGATCACACAGAGCATCTGCTCCTCTGGGAGCATCCCAGGATGCAGCCAGGGAAGAGCAGGGAAATTACTCTGAAAATAGCAGGGAGATTACTCCAAAAATAGCACAGGAATGGCTCAAAAAAATAGCAGGGAATGGCTCCAAAAATAGCAGGGAATGGCTCCAAAAATATCAGGGGAATGGCTCGAGGAAGAACAGGGGAACAGCTCAAAAATAGCAAGGAAATGGCTCAAAAATAGCAGGGAAACGCTCGAGGAAGAACAGGGGAACAGCTCAAATAGTAACAGGGAAATGGCTCAATGAAGACCAGGGAATGGCTCAAGGAAGAGCAGGAAAATGTCTCAAAAATAGCAGGAAAATGACTCAAAAATAGCAGGGAAATGGCTCAAAAAAATATCAGGGAAATGGCTCAAGGAAGAGCAGGGAGCAGCTCATGGAGCCCAGCACAAACAGAGGCCAGGGCTGCTGTGGAGACTCATGGGGGTGTTCAGATGCTCCAGTCTGATCCACTGCGGGAACAAAGCCCCAAACTGGGCAAACTGGAGGGACAGAAAAGCAAAAAATCCTGCTAGGTCTTGCTGGGGAACCTGACCCCAACATCAGACATGGGGAAAAGATGGGAACGGCTCATCTAACGCCAAATTTCTCTCCTCCCCAGCTCCCCAACCAGCCCAAAAAGATGTGCTCCCGTGAGAACAGAGGCTGCCACAGCTCCGAGAGCTCCTCGTGCCACGGCGGCGGCTCCTCCTGCCACGACGGCGAGCGCTCCTGCCACGGCTCCGAGGGGCTGGTGTGCCACGAGGTGACCCCGGTGCCGGACGTGACCCCCGTGGTGGTGCTGACCCCGCAGTGCCCGGCGGGTGCCGGGCAGGTGCCCCTGGCGCAGGTGCCGTGCCAGCAGCAGCAGCAGCAGATCAAGCAGCCGGTGCAGTGGCCGCCGCAGCAGCAGCAGAAGTGATGGAGCCCGGAGCTGCTCCTGTGCCCTGTCCCCGAGCTTGGACAGGCCCTGCTGGTCCCCCCTCCCCTCCTCCTGAGAACCCTGAGTGGCATTAGCGCGGTGGAATTGGGATTTTTTTTCCGATCTCCTCGTTCCCTGCTCCCGTCTCCAGTAGCAAAGGTGTGATATTAAAGCCTAAAGTTCATCAAACCTGCTGGCGTCCTGGTGTTTTTCCACTGGTTTTGCTAATCTTTGGCATCACTCCCAAGGCTGGCTGGGCTGAGGGGAGCTGCTTCCCACAGATCCTCCCCTTCCCGTGGCGCTCCAGCGGCTGGGATGGCTCAGCTCTGCAGTCCCCACACCTTGGGCACCTGCCAGGCTGATTTCCAAATCTGTCTGGGGCTGCAGGTGCAGATCAGCACGTCTGGAACCCCAGCCCTTGGCTCGGAGCCTCAGACCATCACCTTGTGCAGGGTTTGCAGTTTGTTCGTGGCTGGAGAGCACGGAGCAGACTCTGGGAATCCCTGATCTCCATGCACAGGAGGATCGGAGCAGAGGAAGGAGCAGGCCATGCTCAGTGTCCCTTCTGGCCCCTCTGAACGGAGAGTTTGGGGTTAGATTGGTGTTTTCTGTGAGGGAACTTTCCCTGCTTTGAAAATCCCACCATGAGTCTGTTCCCTGGAGGAAATCCCAGAGGTTGGAAAATTCTCCAAGACCTTTGAGTCCCAGCTGTGCCCAGTCCCCACCTTATCCCCAACCCAAGGAATTCCTTGGACACCTCCAGACCTCCCTGGGCAGCCCCTGCCAAGGCCTGACCCCCTTTTCAGGCAGAAATTCTTCCTGATTCCAACCTGAGACTCCTGCCAGGGAGTTGTGGGGAGCAAAGTCCCCCCTGAGTCTCATTTTCTCCCAACTGAGCCCCCCCAGCTTCTTCTGGAGTTCTCCATTCCCTTCTCCTGCTGCCCCAGCTCTGTTCCCTTCTCTGGGCACACTTCAACTTCACTTGAGTGAGAATAAACATTCCCAGTTCCTCCCAAGGTCCAAACTGATTTAAACCATCAAATTTCCGAGCCCCCCTCATAGATGTGAAAGGAAAAAAAAAGGAATTTCAGATGAGGAGGTGCCCATGGAAATCTGCAGCTGGATTTTCTCCCCCAGAGCCCAGCAGGGATCGGTGGCTCTGTGTGTAACACACGAGACATTTCATTATTCATCAGCCAAGGAACAACAAACCTACCATTAGCACTCATTTTATTCTTACTCTTAATTAAAACTGCAGGAGCCTCAATCCTGGGGTGTGAGGAGCAAGGAGTGAGCACCAGGGTTGGGAATGTGCGGCTCCAGCCTGGCACAGGGGCATGGAGAGGTGCCAGCCCCAATCCCCATCCCCTGCCAAACCCACCCGGGGTTCAGACCAGAGGCTCCAGGCGGGGTTCCAGTCTGACTTTGTGGGGAGGGGAGATAAAATCTCTGATGTGAATCCCTTCTGAGACATCCAAGGTTTCACCTGAGCTTCGGCTGAGCCGGAGCCGTCCGGGTTGTGTCACCTCGTGGAAGGAGAGGTTTGGGAAGGGCTGAGGAGCAGAGACAGGGAATCTCTGCCGAGATGGAGTTTTGCAATCTCCACACGGATCTGCGCGGAGCCAAGCAGGAAAGGCTGCAGGAAAAACCCAGCAGGAAATGGTCCCCACCTTCCCCTCCCACACCAGGTGCTGAATCCCTGCAGGAAAATATTCCAGGGAAGGTCTCTCCCTCCTGCAGGGAAATATCCCAGGGAAGGTCTCTCCTTTCTGAAGGGAAATATTATTCCAGGAAAGTTTTCCCCTTCCTGCAGGGAAATATTCCAGGGAAGTTCTCTCCCTCTTGCAGAGAAATATTCCAGGGGAGTTCTCTCCATCCTGCAGAGAACTATTCCAGGAGAGTTCTCTCTTTCCTGCAGGGACATATTCCAGTAAAGTTTTCTTCTTCCTGCAGGGAAATATCCCAGGGGAGTTCTCTCCTTCCTGTTCTGCTTACACCAAGCTCAGCTCGGTTTGGGGCAGAGCCAAGCTAGGAGTGCACACACGGAGCCTGGGGATAATTTTCTATAAATGGATATTTATAGAAATAAATTTCTGTATAAATTGGTGAGACTCCCGCAGTTAAAAATGGCAAAAATGGGGAGTGGCAGCTCTGCTGCTCGGTTCCAACTGCTCATCCGAAATTTCATGGAGCTGGGAGCTCCCGGGGAGGATCCTGGAGATTTGGGGCTCCTGGAGATTGGGGAATTTGGAAATTTTGGGATTTGGAGATTGGGGATTTTGGAGAATGGGGGATTTGGAGAATGGGGCTTTTCCCCCTTATGACCTCCGACATTTCTGTTTCCTGTCCCCAGTTCCCGATATTTACATCTGAAACCCTTTTTTTTTATTATTATTTTTGCCTCCTCGCCTCCCTCACGTGACAGCAAATCCCCTCCCACACATAGCCAAAAATCCTTGAGGTGCTGCCTGCACCCAAATGTTGCAGGGAAGTGTCCTTGTCTTCATTCTCATCCCTGGGGTAAGGAAGCTCAGCCATGCATGGAGCAGTCTGAGGGACCCTGGTGACTCAGCAGAGCATCACCCCAAATCCCTGGTGCCTCACACCTAATCCCCAGTGCCATCCCAGTGTTGACACATTCCTGCCCTTTATGGGACCAGAAAGATGTAATTGGTGGGTCAGATGGGCATGACTTGTACCCGGGCATGGGAGGCCAAAGTTCGCCCGTGATTCACGGGAAAATCCCGGTTCTGAAGAGTCTCCTGCATCACATGGCTCTGTTTGTGTCCCTCTCGAGCTTTATCACCCCTGAAATCATTCCAGAACTGCTGGAAGCAGGACAGCAACAGCAGCACCTGGTCCCAGCTCGAATAAAAAATTCTGAGTAAAATCAGAGGAGAAAATAACCAGAACACCTCTGGGAGGGTGAGCAGGACTTGGGAGGTGTGCTCTGGTGTGCTGAACAAGGTGGAGGTTGGCCAAAGATTGGGTTCTTGGAGATCTTTTCCAACGTGGATGACTCTGGAAATCTGGGATTCAGTTCACCTCAAACCACCCTGAGCTGGGATTTGGTACCACTGTCCCCAACACCACACGGCAAAACCAGACTGAAAGAGCACCCAGAGCCCCAGGCTGGGTCTGCTTGGGTGGGTTTTGGTGGGTTTGGGATCCACAGAGGTGACCCCGTGGACAGGAGCCCATCCTAGGGCAGGTTTGGGGACAGAATCTGTGACCCCATCTTCAGAAGCCCTTCTCTGGGGCAGGTTTGGGGACAGAACCATTCTGGAGCAGGTTTGGGAACAGAATCTGTGACCCCATGGACAGGAGCTCACCCTGGGGCAGGTCTGGGGACAGAATCTGTGACCCCATGGACAGGAGCCCATCCTAGGGCAGGTTTGGGGACAGAATCTGTGACCACATGGACAGGAACTCACCCTGGTGCATGTTTGGGGACAGAATCTGTGACCCCATGGACAGGAACCCATCCTAGGGCAGGTCTGGGGACAGAATCTGTGACCCCATGGACAGGAACTCACCCTGGGGCAGGTCTGGGGACAGAATCTGCGACCCCATGGCTTCGATGGACACCTGGAGAAGAAATCCTTGCAGGCAGGTTGGAATTCCCAATGAGGGACAGAATTGGGCTAATGCAAATCTCTCCTGCAGATATCCGGCCGCATTGGGCAATTCCTGAACCTGTTTTCTGCCCTAATCCACAGGGATTAACAGCAATAATTTTTATTTCACATGGAGGTTTATCACGTGGAGCTCGTGGTCCACATGACCCTGAGGAATTGGCACTTCTGGATTACAAACACCAGATCCACGAGCAGATCCATCGGTGTCAGTGCTGGCGTCACTTCACGTGAAATTCCTTCCGATCTCCTTCACGGGGAGTGAAGGAATTAATGAGCTATTAATAATTACAACTCTAAAAGTACAGAGCATCAAAGGGAAAATACGGGAAGCTGAACGCAGCGGATAGAAATGGGCTGGGATCTGTAATTAGGGATGCCTCATGTCCCAGATAACCCCGTGGAAAAGTATAAAAGGTTTTCCCATCCCAGTTTCCTCCACTCGCTGCTCGGCTCCAAAAAACAGCTCCATCCCCACTGCTGGAAGGGTGAGTCCCTTTTTTCTTTTCCCCTGGAGTTTCTTTGGGAAAATGGAGGTTTCCAGTGATGTTTTGGAAGGATGTGATGTTTTCCCACTAGTTTGGGTGGAATTGAAGAGTTGGATCCTCTCTCCTCACCTCTGGATCTTGGTTGTGCTGGAGACTAAGTTCTTGTTGCTCACAAGCGCAAATTATTAAAATAAATTACAATAAAGGCCTTGAGCAGAGACTCAAGTCAAACCAAAATAAGAGAAAGGGTGGAAAACACAGACAGAGGGTTTTGGGAGGTTTCCAAGCAGGAGGAACCAGAGGCTCTGGAGCTGCTCTTGGGAAATGGATGTTTGGACTGGAAATCCAATCCCATCCATAAAATGTTCTGGGTTTAGTGAGGGATTAAAACATCCCCCAACAACGCTGACCCCGCTTTCTCACCCCTGAAGAGCTGGAAATCAGGAAGAAAATGGGGAATCCCCGAACAAATGTCTCTAGTGCCCGCTGTGACCGCTCCTCTCTCCTCTACAGCTCTGCCAGAACTCCAGGACGATGTGTTCCCGCGGCTCCTGCCACAGCCACGACACCTCCTGCCACGAGTCCCGCTCCTCCTGCCACGACTCGGGGCCCTCGTGCCACTACACCATCCAGAGGCAGCCTGTGCAGAAGTTCAGCTACGTGACGCCCTGCTGTGCCCCCGTGCAGAGTTACTGCCCCCCAGTGCAGCGTTACTGCCCCCCTGTGCAGCCCTGCTGCCCCCCAGTGCAGCGTTACTGCCCCCCAGTTTGCCCCCAGGTCACCAAGAACATCTGCAAGCTGCCAATGTACCCCAAATACTGAGGGCAGGACCTGGCACGGGATCCTCTCCACTCCTAAATCTTGGATCGATGGCTCCTCAATCCCAGTTCTAGTTGGATCCTCGAGTTCCTCACCCCTGATTAGAATTGGGTTCCTTGGATCGATGGCTCCTCTTTAGTCCCCATTTTAAATTTGATTCTTGAATTCCTCATTTCTGATTAGATTTGGGTTCCGGGTTCTCCTCCTGTCTCCTTGAATTTGCTCAGCACACAAGACCCAGCTCAGGCTGTTTTCTGTAAAGCTGGGAATGATTCCTGCTGCTTTTCACCTCCGAAACAATAAAATTTGATTTCCAAAAGCAAAAGAGGTTTATGGTCTGTTCATTCTTTGACATTTTTTCCTTCAGAATAATTGTTGCCTCTGACTTCTTAGTCAGCACTTCTTTTCTCCTCAAGCTGATCACAAAATGTCCCTAAAATTTCAAAATAACAAAAGCCAGTGATTCCAGAGGCGTTTCTGGAGATGGGAAGGCTTGAGGAGCTCACCTGCACAGTATTTATTCACATATTGAAGCAGAATATGAATTTACACATTTATACCCAGAAAGAATCGTTCCCTTGAGGGGGTGGTGAGGCACATGGATGCCTGGAGTGTCCCAGGCCAGGTTGGATGGGGTTTGGAGCACCCTGGGACAGGGGGAGCTGTCCCTGCCCACGACAGGAGTGGCACTGGGGACATTTAAGGTCCCTCCCCATCCAAGCCATTCCAGGACTTTACTTAGTGCAGAGCTGAGTCCCCTCCTCAGCTCCTCGCACTTCATTTGTGCCTCTGACTCAACCACAAACATTGTCTGGTGTCTCATAAATGCAAATAAGCACCTCATGGTTTTCCTAACCCTCCTTCTTTCACTGAGCCCCAAATTACTGTTTTCAGTGGCAACTGGAAGCACTTAAAATAAGTGTGAAACCTCTCTGGACATTTGACAACCTCAGACTTTCCTTATCTCGCAGCCCAG